>SJYX01023972.1:0-55917 GCA_006410675.1 Oreotragus oreotragus
TTTCTTGTAACTGGTATCTAGTCTCATAGCATTGCGGTCGGAGAAGATGCTTGATATGATTTCAATTTTCTTAAGTTTACTGAGGTTTGATTTGTGACCCAAGATGGGGTCTGTCCTGGAGAATATTCCATGTACACTTGAGAAGAAAGTGTATTCTTCTGCATTTGGATGGAATGTCCTGAAGCTATGGATGAAATCTATCTCATGGAATGTATCATTTAACGTTTGTGTTTCCTCATGAATTTTCTGTTGTGATGGTCTGTCCATTGGTGTGAGTGGGGTGGTGAAGTCTCCTACTACTATTGTGTTACTGTCAATTTCTCCTTTTATGTATGTTAGTGTTTGTCTTATGTATCGAGGTGCTCCTATGCTGGGTGCATAAATAGTTACAATTGTTATGTCTTCCTCTTGGATTGATCCCTTGATCATTATGTACTGTCCTTCCTTATCTCTTGTAATATTCTTTTAAAATATGGAATGCTTCATGAATTTGCATGTCATCCTTGCCCAGGGGCCATGCTAATCTTTTCTGTACTGTTCCAATTTTAGTATATATGCTGCCCTTCCAAGCACAAGCCTGAAGAATTTTTAAGGCCACCTAATTTTCAGAGATAAAAAAATCAATTGTCCAAGAGGGTGGGCCTGTTTACATGGATCAGAATCACCATCCTCTGTGTTTTAGGCGGAGGATCTGCATCAACATGGCTGTGGTGATGCTAGTCAGGGGCCAGGGCTGCAGCCTCTGTGGAGCCCTGGGCTCTCAGCAGTCTAGGCCTCTCCTCTCTGGACACTTTGTGCACCCGTTGCCTCATTATATTCCCATTTTTGTTTGCAAGCCTGTCCATGTCACTGGAAGAATCATTAAATGACTTCTAGCATACACTTTTTGAATAGGAGAAATAATAAACCACTCTTTAAGTTTGGTTTTATCTGGACTAGACAAGGATGATTGCTCTCAAGTTTAGAATGCTACAAAAATCTTGTCTGCCTTCTATTGAAAATTCTTCAAAAAAGCATAAGTTGTACAAATCCAGAAATGAACTTGAAGTTCTTCTGTATTTATATGAACAAACTGTATTTCAGTTGTCAAGTGGCTCAGGATCTTTGCTACTCATTTATTTGTGGCAGATTAAAGTTGCCAGAGTATATATTCTATGGTTAAATTAACCTGAACTAGGTTAATTATGGTGGCAATTGAACCTCCCTCTGATACCTTGCAGATTGGACCTTGGTGTGACCATATTCCACTGTAAGCTACGGCTTCCCAAACACAAACTTCTGACTGGGAGCAGTTTCAGAATCAATTTAAATTCAAATAAAAAGGCACTCCAGTGAGAGGCACATTAAGATGTTTAAATTATGGGGCATGTGGGATTCATCAAGCAAGGGAAGCTGTTGTAAATCAAGCCTATGGTGAATGGGTTAAACACACAAGGGGGTTTTAATGCATGAGCAACACTTCCTAGTATCTTTTTCTAGTTTCAGCAACTAAAATGGAAATGTTAAGGAAATAGCAAGGAGTAAGTAAAGTTTATACCAACTACCAACCACCATATTTATAGGTTTTCACTATTACTGTCACGCCAGCTTTAAAAATAAGGAATAATTAGCCCTAGGAACACATTTCAATACATGGAGCTAGAATGAACTGGAGGGAGGGCCGAAGAGAAATGAGGGACTTTTAAAAAGAATTGCCCTTGTTCTTGCTTCTTTTGTAGATTCTGCCATTTTGTATTATATGTGGATTTTCCCTGCTGGATTATCCTATTCCGCTTCTTACCTTCATTTCCTAGCCCTCAGCCTTGCAACAAAGTCTGTGTTTGTTGAATAGGTGTGCAGTGAACGAAGTGGCACCCTCGGTCTGGCTATCTGAGCACTCATTCAGGCAGGACTTGATTCCTAAAGAATGTGCCTTTGCAGGAACAACAACAAAAACATATTATTGGATGGTCAAACAGATCCTGTGAATAACTTTCAGGCCAGGAGACAGACACCTCCCTCTCATGGCTCTCCCCTTTCAAGCCTCTTTTCTTTATGCTAGGTACTGGGCATTCTCTGGCAGCTTCTCGGGCCTCCTTCAGCCCTAGCTACTTAATTAATGCTAAGGATATGTTAGTACTTAACTAATATTAGTTATTAACACTAATTAATATATTAGTTAGGACTTAACTAATACTAAGGATGTATTAGTTAGTGCTTAACTAATATTAGTTATTAACACTAATTAATATATTAGTTAGGACTTAACTAATGCTAAAGATGTATTAGTTAGTACTTAACTAATATTAGTTATTAACACTAATTAATATATTAGTTAGTACTTAATTAATACTAAGGATATATTTCCTAAGCCCTTGCATTTTAAGCAGATTCCTAAAGAGAACAATGTTCAACACATAAACTGAACTTCTAATGGTAAAATTTAAAGCAAAATATTCCTTAAGCACAAATCTAACTTTTCCTAGTAGTCAATTTCTCTATGCTACCAAAACCATCTATTTAATTAAATCCAACAAATGATGAAATAATTCAGACTAGGTGGGGAGCATTTGATTAGATCCACAAAAACAGGCAAACGATAGCCCAAAGGCTAAATCCAGCCTACCTCCTGTCTTTGTAAATAAAGTTTTATTGGAACAGAGCTCACTGATGTATGTAATGTTAGTGTTTGCTTTTTAACCTCAGTAGCAGAGCTTGCAACAGAAACTGTATGACCCCCAAAGTCTTATGTATTTACCATGAAACTCCTGGGTTAGGTTGTTCCCTTTTTAGCTGGCTCTGGGGTTATCTTCTATTTTTCCAGTATGTACTAGTCCAAGTCCTTGTGAGTTATCCTTATTTCCAAGTTTCAATAAAAGCTGCCTCTGTTTTGAGAACCCTCAGTGTGTAGCCTGGAATGCAGAGCCTGCACTTTTGAAACATAAACACTTTGTCTCGATATAATTTTAGTACTTCTGGAACTCCCCAGGAAACGAAAAACACCAAGAAGCTCCTCTGACAGAATTCAGCTCATATTGAGAACACGTATCTTTGCCAGAGGCCTCTCCTTGCTCCCCTAAACCATGAACAGTAACTTTTTTGGAGAGCCAAACTTTTACCCATAATTAAGGGAAAACTGTTTGACCTGCTTTGTCCCTTGATGTGAAGAAATTTCTTACTTCATGCTTATAATGGATAATAGTAAAGTATAAAAGCCCAATTCCACTTTAGCATTGAAAGATTGAGCGAATTAGTTTAGAGGCTGACATCTCCATTANGCCTCTCCTTGCTCCCCTAAACCATGAACAGTAACTTTTTTGGAGAGCCAAACTTTTACCCATAATTAAGGGAAAACTGTTTGACCTGCTTTGTCCCTTGATGTGAAGAAATTTCTTACTTCATGCTTATAATGGATAATAGTAAAGTATAAAAGCCCAATTCCACTTTAGCATTGAAAGATTGAGCGAATTAGTTTAGAGGCTGACATCTCCATTGAGATAACCAGCACAAAGATAGGAAGCCTTCTAAAGGTTTACCATCCTCTGTATTTAAAAGTGATTGAAAAAGTATTTTGGTTGGTTTCCAAAATTAATCATGTTTGAAACACCAGTGATACATTTGTAGAACTGAGTACTATATTATTTTTACAAAATCCTATCTTTTAAAAAACTGAGAAAGTATTCATCTTGTCTCCTGATCATGTTACTTTCTAAGCACATCTGCCTGACTGGAGGAGGAAAAAGAAACCCATTTCAATTCTCTTCAACTTGAGGATGAGTTGAAGGGGGTGGGGCAAGGTTTGAGCCTGACATCTTAGAGATGGAGGAGAGAGCAGGGCAGGGGATAGGATCGCGTGGAAGCTGCTTTTCTTCTCCAGTTAAGCACTCGGGAAAGCCCTGTTTGAGGGCTGAGTACCCCACAGAGAGTATTCAGAAGTAAAAGCTGAAACAGTTCTGACACCTCCCACGCTCTAGGCACTGCCCAACAGACTCCAGCCAGCTCAGCTCACCTGATCTTAGAACTTCGAGCGTGCACTAAACAGTTACAAAGAGAGAATTTGAATCCAGGTGCCCTAGCAAACCTCTTTTCAAGGTCTGGTGAGGGGGCCATTTAGATGACGAAATGTCTCTAGGGAGAAAGTAGTGTGGGCACCTCACGCTCCAGGCTGATGGCCCTGGGTGTTTACAGCGTCAGGAAGCACATTTCCTTTTGTTTTTAATTGGAGGGTAATTGCTTTATAACACTGGGTCAGTCTCTGCCAGGCGGGCATGCTAAGCCACTTAAGTCGTGCCCGCCTCTTTGTGATCCTATGGGCCACGGTCTGCCAGGCTCCTCTGTCCGTGGGATTCTCCAGGCTAGAAGACTGGGGTGTGTTGCCACGTCTTCCTCCAGGGGATCTTCGTGACNAGTCGTGCCCGCCTCTTTGTGATCCTATGGGCCACGGTCTGCCAGGCTCCTCTGTCCGTGGGATTCTCCAGGCTAGAAGACTGGGGTGTGTTGCCACGTCTTCCTCCAGGGGATCTTCGTGACCCAGGGATCAAACCTGCGTATCTCATGTCTCCTTCATTAGCAGGTGGGTTCTTTACCACTGGGCCGCCTGGCAAGCCCCAGTCTCTCCCATACACAACATAAATCAGCCATAGGTGTACGTGGGTTCCCCCCACCACCATCCCACCCACCTAGGCCGTCACAGAGCACCGGATCTGAGCTCCCTGCCTCACACAGCTAATTCCCATTGGCTCTCAGTTTTACATATGGTAATGAATGTTTCAGTGTCACTCTCTATTTTTTTATTAGCAATTGCAATGGTGAAAAACATATAACTCGGGAATAAGAATAAGATGGTCTGAGGCCCAGCTCTGCTACTTACGTAACTCTGAAGTTCTAAACTCTTGATTTCTTTCTCTGNACCTAGGCCGTCACAGAGCACCGGATCTGAGCTCCCTGCCTCACACAGCTAATTCCCATTGGCTCTCAGTTTTACATATGGTAATGAATGTTTCAGTGTCACTCTCTATTTTTTTATTAGCAATTGCAATGGTGAAAAACATATAACTCGGGAATAAGAATAAGATGGTCTGAGGCCCAGCTCTGCTACTTACGTAACTCTGAAGTTCTAAACTCTTGATTTCTTTCTCTGTAAAATGGAAATAACAATTCCTCCTTCACAGATTTGCAAGGATTATGTGAGGTAATATACATGCCAGTGTTGTGTAGAGTGCTTGAGCCACTATCAGGCTTTATTACCCTAAGAGGAAAACTATCAAAGGTAAAACTATACTGGTTTTGGTAATATTAGTACAGCTGGCAACCATATTTTAAAATCCTATCAGTTGGATTTCAATAACAGTATTAGAAATCTCTGCTTTACCTCATTTTCACCCAGGTTCTTGAAAGTTTGTATGATTAAAATATTAAAATTCTGTCTAAATAAATACCACTCTTGAAATACTTTTCAGTCACTTTACTTGTTGAAAGATAATAGCAAATAATGTCTTGCAGAAGACAGTAAGTAGTGCTATTTACTTGCAGTGATTATATTTTTTGTATTTGCTTTCTTAATCTATAGCAGATGTGGAATGACATGGCTTTGTCCCACCCCACCCCCAAATGCTCAGTGCAACATATGGCACTGAATCGGATTACACTCTGATTGAGACACAGTGAAATACTCATATATCCATGAAGAGAATCCCAGTTTGCTATTATCTTTTGTCAGCCTGCATCTAAAACATCATTTTGATGTTGTTATTTGGCTAGGAAAACTAAAATCCTAAAGGTAAACAAAATTTTCCAAAGAAATATTATATTAAATTTGTAAATCTCAAGGTTACTGACAAAGAAACATGTGTATTAAAATTTTAGTGGCTTTGAAAGTTAATATCTGTCAGAAAAGCCCATGGAGGGGCATTAATTAAATGTATTTCTGATATGGCAATTACAGAGTAGAAATGATTTTGCCATCTGATTAGAAATGTGACCATTAAGATAAAAAATTATGACACCTTCAAAAGAGGCCTATCCTTAATTTATTAATGGAGACACTGCAACTACCAAACTTCAAAAGCAAATGTGTTTTATTCATGGACCTTATACCATTAAAAACTGTAACTGACAGAGCCTCACACTGATGAGCCAAATGGGAAGTGGAAAAAAAATACTGCTGAACCTTAAATTCTGGTCCTCTTTTGCTTATCCCTGGTGGCTCAGACGGTAAAGCGTCTGCCTGCAATGCGGGAGACCCGGGTTCGATTCCTGGGTCAGGAAGATTCCCTGGAGAAGGAAATGGCAATCCACTCCAGCACTCTTGCCTGGAAAATCCCATGGACAGAGGAGCCTGATAGGCTACAGTCCATGGGGTCGCAAAGTCGGACACGACTGAGCGACTTCACTTCACTTTTTGCTTATAAATATCATAATTGTATATGTATTGAGCATAAATTGTATCAAATCTCTACACAAATATTATTTCCTTCTCCCCAGAAAAAGAAAACTTGAGGAGCTGGAAACATCTGTGGCTTTCACTGAACATCAAAAGATTTTGCTACTTAAATTCCTCTTACTAAGGTTTGGAAGAGCTGATGACATTCTGTGGATCTGAGAAAGCAATTCCTTTGAATCTCCTGCAGTGATTTCTTGCCCTTCTCCCCATCGGTGACATGAAAAAGGCAGGGGACAAACAGAAGAATGCAGAAGCACTGTTTTCCAGTCCTCAGTCCTTGAAGCTCAAGTTGAAGTCAGAATGAACACCGAGGAGCAGTACTTCACTACCACCCCCTGACACCCAAACTCCCCCTTTTCGGCTACAACATCAGCATCTGGAAACAGATGACCTCTCTTAGCCACCTGAGAATAAAGCCCACCAGAGAGCTGGTGACAATACCTCAAGGCAACCACATGGCAGCTCAAAGACTAGGTGGTCCTGCTGTAGCAAAGGTGAGAGCTCCTTCTGGGATCATGGAGAGTGTTGGGGTTTGGGAGCTAGTCAGAGGGCAGGGGCGTTCTCTTCCTTTCCAAAGAGAGAATTTGGATGCATTGTTATCTACTATTTTAGGAAACTTGTTCAGGAATGAATTGCATTCTTGCAGGTTTGTCTTTATAGAAGGAAATAAAACCATTTGCTTCATAAGTGTTTCCAGCACACCACAATTTAGAAATTTGGTTCTACTAATATCAACCATGTAAATTTAAGAGAATGAGACTTTTGGGTATTGGGCACAGGCTCCAAAGACCCCTACTGGAGGAAGAAGAGCATCATTTGTTCCCCATGGTCCCTGGGGGATCCCACTGCACCTTGGGTATTGAGAGTGAGCATTTGTTTCAAAAGTCAGAATCATCTCTCTCCTGACAACCATAATTCCTTTTATTAAGCATATTTTACTGAGCATTAAACAGCACAAATCCAAATGATAAAGTGCAGGCCAGTGCACAGGCCTGTCGTTCAGTTCAGCTTGAGTGTGAGTGTATGGGGACACACACACATTAATACACACACCCAGAATCTTGCACATTTTACCATCTTTTGACTATAGCATTTTATAGAGCTACATATCTTAAAAATAACAGCCCGGTGCACATGCATATATGCTTTCTTTTCCTGGTCAAATGCAGCAAGGGAGATTTATTTTAAAAGAAGAAAAAGAAGACACCAATGGGTTCATCTGAAAGGAAGCAAGTTAAACAGAGCTATGATGATAACACCTGATGTCTGGTTACAATCCACTGCTCTAATGCTGATCAATATAGTCACAAACAAATCAAATGCATTGTCAAAAGAAACATGCTGCTGTTAACACCCCAACAGCTACTAGTTTCAGCTGTGCTTCTCAGTCAGGCAAAATGCTCTATCCCCAGCTCCTAATGCTATTTATTTTGCTTCCTGCCAATCTTGCAAATAATTCATCTCATGTGTCGTTTCCTCATAAATGCTTCCTGGTGCTTGATTGCTCTGCCTGTTGGCATTTGATTTCAAACTGTCATTTTACCTTTATAAACATTTAGAACTTTCTAAGCGTGAGGAGAATGCCAAACGGCATGCAAAAATGAGGCTGTAATTAGATCAGCAAAGTATGCTTTACAGCCTATCTAGCTTTCTCTGTATACCAGAAATCTCTCTTTGCATCCAACATTGCATTCCCAATCTGGGTGCAGAACAGCATATTAACATTTACTCCAGCAAAGAGGCCCTGGTATCAACATGTTTAATTTATTATTATTGCAAAGAACAGTTTTCCCATGATTAGTGAAATAGAATACATATATTTAAGGATCTGTACTCAGACCACAAAAAAGGGAATGGGGGAAGGAGAAAAGCAGAAAACAAAAGAAAAAAAGAAGTAATATCAGTTACCACCTGATTTTTGTGGCTAAAAATAGACTATGACGTGCAATAGTGCAATTTTCCTTTGCTAGTCCAGCAATGCAAGTCTTAATAGGAAGTCCACTGAGGATTTTCTGCATTTCAGGATTTAGTTGCGCACTTGCCGGGAGTTGGAGTTCCTGCCAGGCTTCTGACTCTGAGTGGAATCGCTATGGCTAGAATCACTTGTATTCAGTCCAAGATGACGGAGCTTCATATCCCAGCGCTGTGAAATTTAAAACAGAGAAGAGTCACAAGCACATATTACCAGGGCCATCATTTCTATTATTCTAACAACTAGGACTGCAAAATCAGATCTCAAAAGCATTTTACTACTTTTGCAAAAGTGCAGTCTATATCCCAGGGGTAGCAATGAGATGGATGCTATGTAAATGTAATACTTTAATTTGAAAAACTGGCCACCTACAATATATCAGTAATGGTTTCATATCAAATTTTAAACTTAAAATCTCCATGTCAGCAAATGATGACACAAATAAACATTGATATCTGTGGGTATTTCCTGAGGTAACGTACACAAGTCTGGTACTTCACGGGTGATCAACAAATAGAAGATTTCCATAGAGAATTTGAAGAAAGTGCTATTTTTTATTTTCTTCTCCTGTGACACATAAGAGCACAGCCTTTTAAACCTAAGTGATTTGAGCAGTGAAAAAAATGAAAGTGGGAAGAGAGGATAGGGTACTTAAAAAATATCTTTCTAAGTTACATCTACCAAGTACAATAAAACTGAACAAATTTCTGACCTCATTCTAAGTTTTATAAAGGACCACGTCACAAATGGTTTTAATAACTACAATCAAGTTGACTAATATTTCATATTCTGCTATGTCAAGTGCCAGATGTATAAGATAAACTGCCCAGGGGTGTTTAACTTACCCCATAAATGTTTCCCAAGCCTTCAAACTCACAGAAGGAAGAGGATGTATTATGTCTAGTACAGTTCCTACTCTGCCCTCTCCATCCTGCCACTGCATGTGTGCGTGCACACGTGCACACACACACACCCATGCACACACACCCTTTTGGATTCCTTGTCCCTCTGAATACTCCCCCCACATTCCTTTTGTTGAAACAGATTTACTTAGTAAAAGGAAATGATACTTTCTATAATAAGGTGGTTTACTATATTTTTTTTAATGCATCACTTGCAGAATCTAAGAGTCATTGGTTTTGAAATAAAGCTACATTACTGCTCTAAGAACCTAATTTGGTCAGATCTCTTATATACAGATGACTGTGGCTGCACTTTGTACATAGGAACTGGTGTCTAGACATTGAGACAATATCCACAGTTTTCTATTCATGCTTTATTCTTCCCATCTTCTCTGACTCACAGAACTGCAATTGTTCAAGGAATCAACATATCCAGCTAAAAAAAAAAAACAAAACAAAACCCTGTATTTTCAGCTTCTCTTGCAGCTAGGGATGGACCCAGTCCTAAGTAATATGTGGTTGGGTAGGATGCTTGGAATCTCTTTTTACCTCCATTTCTTTTCCCCTGAAATGTAGGTGTGATGTTGAGGTGGGGCAGCCAAGCTATGACCTCCAGCTAAACTTGATTATGGAAGCAATATCTTTAAAAATGACAACTATGTTCTAGCTTATTTAAAAATAAGCTAGAAAAAGCCTGGAGCTCTGCTGAGAATAAAGCCACGGGAACAAGGCTGGACTAACTACAGCTAGATTTCCCACTGTGAAAAGTCAGGTATCTGTAGCTAGATCTCCAATACACATACAGAGAATGTGCTCCTTAAATGAAATAGACATTACAAAGTCGGGTTTTGAAATTTAAAAATATATATATATATTTTATATTCCAAAACCTGACTTTGTAATGTCTGTAATACACACACACACATAGACACACACACAGACACACACATGTATCAGGTTTTAATATTTTTCATGTAGTTGAAGGAAGTTATTTTGTTTAAATGACAAATGGCTGGCTTTCTACTCTAATTTTCTGAGTATCACTTTCAATATAAAATTCAGACTGGAACTTCCCTGGAGATCCAGTGGATAAGAATCCACCTCCCAATGCAGGTTTGATCCCTACTCAAAGAGATCAACTAAGATCCCACAGGCTGTGGGGCAGCTGAGACCCAATGCAGCCAAATAAATAAATAAATAATTTACAAATAAATAAATAAAATTTCGGCTTACCTTAACTTTTTTACCAAGCCGATCCTTCCATTTCTCAGCAATAGAACCTTCCACCAACAGTAATCTGTATTTTAAAGAAGCAGCCATTTTTGAAAACTTAAAACATATTACTGAAAAATACAAGGGATCATCAAGAAACACATACTGTTTATACTAGAAAGGGACAGCCATGTTTTAGAACAGTAATTCTCAACTACTTGGGAGTCATGGACCCCTTTAAGAACAAACAAAGTTATGACCCCTCTTCCCAGAAAAATGCACACCTAGAAATTTCCCACATATACTTTCCTATCTAATACATGGCTTGAAGGATCCAACTAAAACGGATCTTTAATTCCCCAGAAGGTAGATGGATCTCAAAGAACAACCCCCAGAGTCAGATCTCTGAAGACACGCAGTAAGAACAGGATGTGCATAGAAACTGTTCTGAACCCTTAAGGAGGGAATCACCTGGAGCGCTGTTCATCTTCGTAGCCCATGATGAGATACTCCTCATTAACACTAAGGGGAGGACACAGGCAGCCAGAGCTGGGATAAAGGTTCACAGGTTCCCTTGGAATGTTTACCAGAGAAGCCTTTAAAATCTCCTTCACCTCCACGACTGCAGTCACATCATGGCACTTGATCTTTATTTCTTTAACTTTAGCCCGAATGACTGGATAAAAGACAATAACGCTGATATGGCAATATGATACACAACAGGTGCCCCATTCAAAAAAGACAAGTAGACGTCTTTCTAGTCAATTCATATACACTTGATGTTCAATGAATGGGGAGAAAGAAATCAAGCAGATATTTTCTCCTTAGACAGTAGTGAGTAACACTATATAGCACACCTGCCCCCTTAATATCCATCCCTGATCCCCTGCAAATTTGCATGTACATTTATATTTGTGTGTATATATGCATACATGTGTGCATGTATTTCATGATGAGATATGTAAGGTTTCAACTGTGCCAAGAGGAATTTAAACCACATTAGTTTCACTATATGTAAAGACCTGCCACCTAAATAGGCTTTGTATCACTGTCGGCATTTTTTCCATCAAGTCTATTAACAGATTTTCTAACCAGTTAGGGTTTTCTTCAGTGTCATAAAGTTGTCCTATTCTACGATGTTCTCAGGCTAGTTCTGCAATCTTTCCATCCTTTTCATCTTAGCTCACAGTTCAGACATTAGCTCCTTTCTTCCTTTGTTTCAGTACAGACTATCTTTCATACTCTCGTTTAGGTATACTGCATTTTCTGCTTGAATAAAAACTGTCCCACTCATGAGCTCTGAAATACGGTCTAACACGTCAGTTGCATTAATCTACCATCTCAGTGGGTATTCTGGCAGCCAGTTTATCTCATAAGGTTGGGCTTGACTTCTCAAAATAAAAAGACAAAACTGCTTTAAAAAGAATAAATTCAGTTGCAAATTCAAAACATTTGACTCAGAATCTAGAAAGTACGGTTCTGCTTCTTTTCTGTATTTCTCTCCTTTGGAAGAGCCAAATTCTTTAGATTCCTACTTCGGGTAAATGAGCTTTTTACTTTTTTTTCCTAAGGAGATTTTGAAAAGGCCTAGGAAGAAGCAAAAAAATGTCAATTAGTAAGAAGCCAACAGCTTTTGCCCAGGCAGCCTCATTGCTCTAGTTCAAGTTCATGGACTTTATACGGAAGAAAACACAACATATCCAAATGAATGTACTTTTTAAAAGCCTCTTAGGCACATATCTGCCAACCACTTTCATCTGAGTTCCTTCCCACATATTTTAGGGGTTTTGGACTACAAAGGAAAAAGTAATCCATGAAAATATAAAGCCAGCTAATAAACCATCGCCCTCCATCAAGGCCCCAGTTCCATACAGAAATTTATTCAATAACATTCCACCAGAACAACACACATACAATAAGAATTAAGCTACTAATTCTAAAAACTTTAGAACAAAACCTCAATTTTGCTTCACAAGGTATTTCAATCTTCAGAGAATTAGTTGTCTCAAGTATGAGAGCTTATAGCAAACAAAACGTAACTGCGCAGCCTCTCTGCTTGGTGTGATTTCTGAGTGAAGGGGTCTTTTTTAATGAGTATTCTATTCTTATTTTAACAAAAGATACGGTTGCCCTTTTTGAAATGTCATTTGGGCGAACCAGATGATAGATTCACAGCCCCAGCTAGCACACATTTTTGTGTGTCCTGGCTAATGTGAATGTGCTTCATGGCATTCATCAACTATTAGAGATTAGTGAACTGTGCAAACGTTCTCAAACTAATGATTTATTTACCCAGTGTGTCTACTATTTTCATTAGAAATTTTTAGCACATGTACCCACTCCAAGGTAAATACCTCTCTACAAGACTTACTTTATTATTCAAGTAATTTTGTTAAAGCTCAAGAGCTTTTACCTGAATTAATCTGAATGAAGCAGAGGTTTCATCTGAATTATCAATTTGCTCCCATCTCCACTTTGTTTTCTCAATAGACACATGTAGATATTTAAGAAAGATAAAAATCATCAACATATTTTTAAATTTAAAATATATTTTCTTTTCAGGAGTTTTCCTTCTCGTTTATAATTTCAGTGCCTGTCTTCCTCAAAGAAGCTCTGAGTAAGATTTAGAGAAGTGAAAATTCTTAAACTATGGGAAATCTAGTTATTGTTTAACCATAAAAAAGAAATTTTCTTTTTTCCACTACCTGTGATCTGTATCCTATTTTCTGTTATAATACTCACTCCGCTATCTTCCTGGAAGATTTTCTCTTCCTATGACTTGTAACCATTAGTAACAATTTTATCTTTTAACAAAAATAGTAACACTAACCATTGCAGCACTAAGACTGGATAAAGTAAAAATTAATAAGTAAAACAAATACAAACTAAGTAAAATTTCCCAATATAAAATTTTTCATGTTTTTGACTTTAACACAACTCTTCATTAACTTAAAAGTTCATACAGCACTTTTCAATCTTACAAAGTTAATCTCCTAAAAATTAAAAGTTTCCCTTCCTTGTGATATTTCACATCAATTTATAGAGGATAGCATCCTCAGACGAGCAGCCAGGCATCTGATTTCTTACATTTCCACCTTAGAAAGTGTGTCTACCATTGGCTAAGAGAAACTATAGATTCCTCTAAAGATAATTAGTAAAGAAAAAAATAAAAATTGAATCCATTGAAGAAAAATTTGAGGAACTAGGTATATTTATTTTAAAGAGATTTAACTACACTGAATTTTTTACTTGATATCTTTCCATATACAGTATTTTCAAAGATATCAAAGGTTACTCTTACAGAGATTTATCCATTTCTCTTCTTCCAATTCCCAAATAATAGAAAAGGAGGAATAATTCTGTTGTGTGTGTGCTATATTCTCTAAAGTAAACTCAATAATAAAGCCTTCATTTTAGTAATGAAGGCACTTTATAAATCCATTTAATTGCCATGTTTATTCATTTACTCAGCACTGACAGTCTTCGGCAGAGATAGTAACATGAATTTTATTAATCTCATAAATGCCAGAGTGGAAGAATCATAATAAAATGCCAACAGAATATAGCAATACTGATTTGTTGCTTATTTTATCAACTAGAAAACTCTATTAATTGACCCTTCTATGTATAACAGTGATTGATATTTGTGACTCTGAAGCATTCCAATATCCAAGAGTACATTCTGAATGATTAAAGGAAGGATAACTTAGGTTCAATAATCACTGATAAAATAGGGATAATAGGACATTTCATGGTCCAGCTGAGAAAACCACCTACGATAGTGTTTGGAAACACCTAACACATTATCTGGCACAGATACACAGCTTTTTCTCCTCCAGTTAAATTTGTCAGCTACATTTAGATTGGTAACTCTTCAGTTAATACTTTGCTTATCAGAACAGCACATGTCTGGTTCAGGCTAGATAACAAAACATTCCCTTGAATACTTTTTCAAGGAATACAACATTTCAGTGAATACTAACAACCTCTGTGATACTTTCCAACTCTGTCAATGTTTTCCGTGAGATAGAAGGTTTGAAAAAATCCAGTTTGACTCTTTCGACCACTCCTTATGCATTGAAGTGCTCCGTTTATCCCACTGACTGTTCACCCCAGTGAATCACAACTGCTGACCCACTTGCCAGCCTATCAGAGAGGGAAGAGCCCCTCTCAACTGCCTGTGTATGTCCCTGCGTGGTTCTAAATTTTAATTGAACTATACATCATTTACATTATTATAATAGTTTCAAGTGTACAACATAGTGATTCTCATGAGCACTTTCTATAAGCAGAATAACTGGTATTAAACTCAATGGTAGTTTTATGTTTACAGGAGGAAGTTACTATATACATATTTTTAAATATCTGGTGAGTAGTGACCAGAACATTTTCTATGTAATATAATACAAGCATATGTAATACAAGTTTTAATTATCTCAAAGTATTTCATATATAGGATAAATCATTTAACATTTTAGAGAGAAGATTACTACATTGTTTATGATAGATTACTTGGCTAAGAAATACACCTCAGGTGTACATCATAACCATAATAAAATCTTAGTCATTAAAGTGAACATAAAAATTGGAGATAATACACAATTACCTGAGAAAGCATTCATTTATGTAAAGATTTTTGGGCACATGAATCGCAGAAAAGAAGCCAACACAAAATCTGTTGTTTAAACAGTGTTTCATGTTAGCATGGAGACCAGTAAAAAGCAGAAGGTTGACAATTTGACATTATGTTTTCTGTGTGTGTGTGTGTGTGTGTGTGTGTGTGTGTGAGAGTCACTCAGTCACGTCCAACTTTTTGTGACCCTTGGACTGTAGCCCCACCAGGTTCCTCTGTCCATGGGATTCTTCAGGCAGGAATACTGGAGTGGGTGGCCATTCCCTTCTCCTGGGCATCTTCCTGATTCAGGGATCGGACCCAGGTCTCCTCCACTGCCAGCAGATTCTTTACCATCTGAGCCACCAGGGAAGCCCTTCCTTATCATAATAAATGCTATTTCCAGCTGAACTCACAGATCATGTGCGCTGTTCTCACCCGGGAGAGAGGCGAGGGTGTCTTCAGCGCTACACACAGCAGCGCTCTGATTCTGCAGGTAATTTTTACACTGTTTCTGTGGAATAACGATCTCAATAGACAATAAGTCATCTCAGTGCTGGTTGCTATTTGAAGAAGATTCCTCACAAAATGACGTTTTTATTAGCAAAGCGTTGTACTCCCACTTAAACTGAAAAGTGATCTGTTCTACCGTACAGTTGCTTTTTTTTGTACCAGAATGTTACACATTTTTAAAAGAGAGATTCTTGAGATGAGACTATTTCCGGAGAAATAAATGCTATGGTCTTTGACTTATAAATTATCCTCACCTACATATAGATATGGATTTGTGCTTTTCCAGCTCTTTAAAAATAGATACTACTCACTAAAAATAATACATGAAGATAAATTATCTACATATTTGTAATTCTTCAGAAATCTGCACATATGCTAATAAAAAGTTCTTGGCAAAAATACACCAACTGCCAATTAAATAGATTTCAAAAAATACAGCAACTATCACTGGATTGATTCTAATATGATTACTTGAAGCATAAACAATGGATTCCACAAAACTTCCAGGTGGAGATTTTTTCCAAAATACTATATCATAAAATAATTTAGGAAGTTTTCAAGTAGGAATTTCCACAACCATATGTACAACTACATATACTAGCTAGACTCCTAATAGCTAATGACCTAATATAGCCATTATATTCTTTGGACTGAATTCTGTTCCTCCCAATGCACTTGTTTCTCCTGCTGGCCTCAGAGGTAGAAATGCCATACTATGTACTTAAGGCCTTTCCTGTGTGCCAATCCCTAGCTCTTGCTAGAAGCAAATACCTGCCTAATTGAAGTATCTAGTATCTAGTAAGTCAATAAAACAGCAGAGTAAAAAGGAGGATGGAATTTTATACCCACAAGGCTCAAATACAGAAGAACTTTCTTTCACTTATCTATGCTGACTCAACCCAAACATATTCATATCTGAGGATATTCATGAAAAGCATATCTTAGATCAACAGTTCTGGAGGATTATCTTTCTTGTAAAGTATTTATATTCACACTTATATATATATATCCCTGAAAGCCCAAGAACTGGGAAATGGCAAAAAAAAAAAAAACATTGAGGCATATGCTGCATGTATTAGCCACCCTAAATCACACAGCAACAGTTTCTTTTTGTTTACTACCAATAGCTGATTTCTGATTTGTATTGGGCCAGCAGCATTACCATCATATCTACTTTAATTCACCAATAGTCTTGCCAGTAGTCTTCCTCCCCCAGCTTCCAAATGGCACAACGTCTAAGTTTTGTTCCACTATCATGGCAAAGTAAAATCTATTCTTTTACTGAGCTTTGCACAAAGACCAATAGGTATCGATTTGCTTGCATTCCACTGTTGAGAAGAAAAACATATAAAGGAATGATTTGGTGCTCTTACCTAAGGAAAAATACGGAAAATTTAAAGAGGCTGGCTGTGACAAAATAAAGTGACAAGAGTTCTTCAAATGCGGGGAAGGTTTTAATATCAGCAATTCATTGCCTCCAGTCTAGGATTAAACACAACTCTCTTGAGTCGCATAACAGCATGTGGTTCTATATCCCACAGCATCCTTGGAGCAGGACCAGGAAACTAACTAACTAACTCTCTTGGGCAGCTCTCCCTCAGTCTTCTAGCTGGGTTCTCTCAGCTACTCTTCTAGAATCAATGATCTCCTACTTCTCTGCTAGTGAAACTGAAAACTGTTCATTATCCTAGTATGAACATGAGTTTACCCCACTAGAGTGAATGTGAGTCTGTAAAATTAATATGCCCAGTGCTGCATACAATCTGGTCTATAATTCTGGGGGGCTGCCCTACTGTGCACTGCAGTGCTTGAGCTGGGAACAGCCTCACTCTCTCAACACTGGGGCTTCTTAGAGACAGTTCCGAGTAGAAGTCACCACATCCTTCTTTATTCATTTGTTTACACATAAAAACCAGCTCACTTACTGAAAACACACAAGGACAACAGTCTTTTTTTTAAGGGTTCTATAATTTTACAAGATCTAAAAGTTATAAGTATCTGACAATTTTGAAATTTGATGCTCACTGGACCTCCACTTGGAGAAGGCACTGGCGACCCACTCCAGTACTCTTGCCTGGAAACTCCCATGGACGGAGGAGCCTGGTAGGCTGCAGTCTCTGGGGTCGTGAGGAGTCGGACACGACTGAGCGACTTCACTTTCACTTTTCACTTTCATGCATTGGAGAAGGAAATGGCAACCCACTCCAGTGTTCTTGCCTGGAGAATCCCAGGGACGGGGGAGCCTGGTGGGCTGCCGTCCATGGGGTCGCACAGAGTCGGACACGACTGAAGCGACTTCGCAGCAGCAGCAGCAGCAGGACCTCCACTATTTAGGGCAATCTTATTTGAGTTCAGGCTTAAGTGTGATACAGCTTTCTAACTAATCCTGACCTTTGTTTGAAACTGACTTCTCTTGAGTCTCCTCCAGAGCTGTAAGACTATAATTAACTTTGGCAGATTCCAAAACCCCTATAACTTTTCATGTCCCATGACTTTGGAATATTACTGTTAGTGAGTATTTTTCTGCTTTTTTTGGAAAAGGTCTTAGATCTGTGCTCAAGATTTATTTTCAAAAAGTAGGGGGGAAAAAGAAAATATAATTCTATTTGTGTTACAATTTCTATTATAACTCTTAATATTGGTTCTTCCTAATTGGGTCAGAGTTTAAATAATTTTAATTTGTACCAAATGAAATATATGTTTTGTATTTGATCCTGGAAGCCCACTTTGCTCCATTTTAAGACACATAGGAGCAGACCACGACAATTTTTAAAAACAGATGTAAAAAATTAAATATTATGATCGTTAACTCTGACTTCTTTACTGAGATCCAGATCTATACTTTCCATTGCCTATAAACGGTATCTATGAGCATGGCTTAAATAATTTAAACATATGTCAATATCTATCATATCATAGAACTGCCTTTCTTCTATACAAAGAGTGTTTTCTGACTCTACAACCCTGGGATAACTATGTTTCTCTAAATATGAGATGGGAAAGGAAAAGAGAACTAACATCTGTTGAATGTTTTGAGTCACTTACATAATTAATTCATTCTACAAATATTTCCTGAATGTCTCTTACATGCCAAGCTCTGTGCCAGGCATATAGGACACCTGATGAGCAACACAGACAATTCAGAACAGGATACAGACATTGAACAAATAATTACACACAAAATAATCTATGTTCACGTATAATACATGTTACGAAAGAAAAGTACAATGTGTCATTGGAACATACAACTTGATGACCTACACTAGTCTGGTCTTCAAAGTCCTCTAAGGAAATGACATTAAAGCTTGAAACCTGAAAGATCAGCTGTTATCTTGGTAGGAACTACATCTCTATGTATAAAATAGTGAAGAAGTCATAAAGCAGACTGGGAAGGCGCATCCAAAAATGAGGAAGAAACACAGGAAGAGTGTAGTAAAAAACCTGAAAGAAGATGGTGTTGCAAGAAAAAAAAGGTGAGCTCTCTTTGAGCAGAACACCCTCAAAGTTCAAATGACTTAAGAGAAAAGGAGGGCTATCAATTTCCGCTGGCAAGGGGACTTCCCTGACAGTCCAGTGGTTAAGACTCTGCACTTTCACTGCAGGAGGCCTGGGTTTGATCCTTGGTCAAGGAACTAAGATCATTTAGCATGACATGGCCAAAAATAAAATTAGTTGGCAAGGAAGAGATGGATGAAAATCAGAGGAAAACTCCATCCACTGCATAAGAAGAAAAAGGAGAAAGGCGTACTGATGTTCACAGCCTATAAATCTGTTGGTGGGGTGATAAGAATGCCTTCTGATAACTTTACTTTCTCATTAAAAGATGAAGTTATCAGCTGCAGGAAATGAGGGGCTAAAAGAATCAGGGGATGGAAGAGTAAAGGAGAGAAGTGAAAGTATAAAACAGTTATTGAGTGGAAGGCAAACTTTCTAGAGATACAAGGTAGTACTGCTAGGCAATGCTGATTATGTATTCGAATTTTATCTTGAATTCAAAGTAAAACCAGTCACCCCAGCTAAGTAATTTTCTCCAGCAACAAGAGTTGAGAATTTGTCAGGTGACTATGGCAGAAGAAAAGATTGGCAAATGATTGAAGGTATTTTCAAGGAAATGAGTATTACAATAGATCATGAAATTTATGTATTCGAATTTTATCTTGAATTCAAAGTAAAACCAGTCACCCCAGCTAAGTAATTTTCTCCAGCAACAAGAGTTGAGAATTTGTCAGGTGACTATGGCAGAAGAAAAGATTGGCAAATGATTGAAGGTATTTTCAAGGAAATGAGTATTACAATAGATCATGAAATCTCAGGTAGGCAAGGAGGTTAGGGTTGAATAATAATGCTGCTGCTGCTGCTAAGTTGCTTCAGTCATGCCCAACTCTGTGCGACCCCATAGACGGCAGCCCACCAGGCTCCGCCGTCCCTGGCATTCTCCAGGCAAGAACACTGGGGTGGGTTGCCATTTCCTTCTCCAATGCATGAAAGTGAAAAGTGAAAGTGAAATCGCTCAGTCGTGTCTGATTCTTCGCGACCCCATGGACTGCAGCCCACCAGGCTCCTCCATCCATGGGATTTTCCAGGCAAGAGGACTGGAGTGGGGTGCCATTGCCTTCTCCGTGAACAATAATAGTAAGTGGTATATGATGAACAGGCAGTCCCAGGGGAGCAAAATTATAGCAATGATGAAACTAGAGCAAATCTGCTGGGATGAAAAGAGATGGTAGGCAAAGAAGGGTACACTTGACGTTAGGATCACAGAGCTGGCACTATTGCTAGGTGGCAAGGTACAGAATGTGCCCCTGGAACTAGACGGCTGGGGCAGAACAAACAGGTTAGTGAGGTAAAGAAGTCAGTGCACTAAATGAATGATCTTTATCATCAAAGTCATCAAAATGGCAACAGAGATGGGCGCCATTATGGAACATGTACAGATAGAGCTTAAGGGAGGATAGGCAATTTATCACTAGACCTTCCAGAAATCAGTTTCACTACCCTTCTAAAACCAAAGAGATGGTGAATCATGCCTGGATTCCAGCCCTAGGACTACATTCTCTCTTCCCAAAATTATAAGTCATGAAATGGACACTTTATTGAAACTCTAAAGGATATTATTTTTCCTGGTGCATTAAAAAAAAAAAAAAATGAAAACAGACAAGAAAACAGAACCCTAGTGTCCTGATTTCAACGATGAAAAAACACTTTTATTTTTTTAATATTTGTTTACTTTATTTATTTATTTGGCTGCACCAGGTCTTAGCTTTGGAACAAGGGGTCTCCAGTCTTTGTGGAAGCATACAGGATCTTTAGCTGTGGTATGTGAACTCTTAGCTGGTGCATGTGGGATTCAGTTCCCTGATCAGGGATCGAACCCAGGGCCCCCTGCACTGGGAGTGTGAAGTCTCAGCCACTGGATCACCAAGGAAGTCCAGAAAATTTTTTAAAAGAACAACAAGGCATCTCTCACAAAATCAGAAACCATGCTGATCCATGTATACCATTAAGTAGGTCTCTATCATTGAAGCAGAGTCCAGAAAACGCCATGATTAAAAGGATGGACTTTTATGATCAGACACAGCTGGATGTGAATGTAGGCTCCATGCCTTACTATTTATGTAACTTTTAATATCTAAAAAGTGGCATCTTTTTAGATACCAGATCAGCACAATTACTGAGAGAATTAAATAATAAACATAAAATACCTTTCACAGTACCTAGCACACAATGGCCCATAAACGTCAGATTTAATTTTGCATAAGATTCACTGGGAATATCAATCCTTCATTTGTAAAGACCATTTAATGAGTAAGAGAAGCAATATTTTCCCAAGGCTGCTTGCCACCTGCAAGAACTGTGGTACCTACCGTAAGTAAGCAAAGTAACAGGATTTTTTCAATAGTGCCTGACACTGCTATTTTGAGTCAAGTTCACAAAGCTAATTTCTGTCCTGATGTAGGAAGTCCATTTGAACTATTATGTCCATTTCCAAAATTTGAAGAATCAAATTTAGCAAGCCAGAATGATCATATATGTGACCATTATATTAATAATAAGCATTAGCACAAGAGAGTATGGCAAATTGATTAAGGACACATGAGTTTAAATCCCAGCTCTGTCCCTCTTTGCTTATGCTGCCTTGGGCAAGTTACAATACTCATTCCTAAACTAACACTGGCTACCCTATCAGGTTATTATAAGAATTTAAACAGTAATTCACATAAAGAATTTGGCACAGAGCCTGGTATTTAATCACTCATTGGATGCTAGCTAGTAGTACTAGTTATATGTAAACAAGCAAAAGATAAGAAAACACTTTATGCAAATTTAAGAGCAGTTTATGAAACAGAAAATTTTTCCAAAAAAATTTTTGAAATTTTATATAAAAAAAATCATCTATAAGGATAGAAATCTTCCAAGTGTTTCCTGGAGATAGAAAGTTAATTTAGATTATTATATTTAGTTTGTGGGGAATTGCATAAAAAATAGAATTTAGAAATCATATTGGTATTACGCTCACACGAAGGCAAACTCTTCCACAGTAAACTGATGCACGTAACTAAATGGGTAAATCTCAAAAGCATTATAAAAAAACAAGAGCAGCCAGTCACAAACGAGTACGTGCTGTATGATTCCACCTGCATGAAGCTGAAGAACAAACAGCATTAATCCATGGTAATAAAAATGAGACCTGTGCTCAACTCATGGTGGGATGGGTGACTGAGCACAAGGGAATTCTCAAGGGAGATGGAAATGTTCTTTATCTTGATCTGGGTGATAGCAACACAGGTATATATATTTGTGAAAGTTCAATATGCCATACACTTAAGAACTGTGCATTTTACTGTAAGTAAATTAACATGCAAATTCATAATTCTATGAATTCCTTTCATTTTTCCATAAAGTGTGTCATGACTTAGCAGCTGTTTATTACGTATTTAATATTTATTTCCTAAACATACACGTTAGGCAAAGAGTATCACATTGGATTTCATTCTGGATTAGAGCTGTATATGGAAAATGCAATTAAGTCAATTGCTAAACTCAGGTAATATAATAAAGCTTTAAAAAGCAAAACTAACATTTGCTCAATTTAGCTGAAAAAACAAACCTCAACTATTGCAATAAAGGTCTCAATTCATAGTAATTTGCACTTTGTAAAAGGGAATTGCTTAAGATTGAGGGAACTAACGTTATATTAAGAAGAAAAGAAAATTTAGTTTTATTTCTTTAGGATTTCCATCTTTGGAAAACTTTAAATAAACTGCCTTTCAGAAGGTTTCTGGATCCAAGAGTCATTTGGGATAGAGAAAATGTAGAGCACCAATGCAGCATGCCTGTTTTCTCTTGTGAGATCCGAAATGCTAGTTTTGTGCTGTACAGGTACTCTAAGGCAGTCAGTTAGGAAGGAATTCCCTGGTGGGCCAGTGGCATCAAGTTTTCACTACTGAGGCCCAGGTTCGATCTCTGCTCAGGGAGCTAAGATCCCTGCAAGTTATGCGGCATGGCCAAAACGACAAAGGTCAATTAAGAGAAAAGCAAAGGAGGTCTTTCAGGACATCATGCATCTACCCGATGCCAACCACACGGAAAAGAGGCGGGAGAAAAGCGCCATCGGCTGCTCACGCCTTCACTCCCTCCCTGTTTTTGGCATCGAGTATACCGGTACAAGGGGCGGTCATCACATTTGTGATGAATGGTTGGGGCGGATGGACTAAAGAGTTTACTGGTAGATGGACGATGAAGTTTAAGTGTTGAGGATCTGGGAAAACAATGGTGCCACACACTAAAACAAAAGTTGCAAGGGGTAAAATTTTAACAAAAAGAAAATTATTGAATACATACCCTTTGAAGTACAAACAGATTGCCCAGGTAGACATATTTATTGGAGGTGAAACATGCAGCATCCAGCCTATGTAGCTGGATGACTTCCAACTGGAACTCATTGTAAGGAGGAGCAGAGGCCAGGCCTAGAACCTTGGGGAATGCCCACAGCTAGGGGACAGGAAGAGAAGAACTAGGACAATTTGGGTAATAGCCCAGGGAGAAGAATTCTTAGGAATGAGTATTCATCCAAAGTGTCCAGTACTGAAAACAGTGAAAAAAGCATAAATTTGTAAGTAAGTAAGTAAGCGTTAGTCGCTCAGTCATGCCCGACTCTGCGACCCATGGGCTGCAGCCCACCAGGCTCCTCTCTCCATGAGATTTTCCAGGCAAGGACACTGGAGTGGGTTGCCATTTCCTTCTCCAGGGGATCTTCCCAACCCAGGGATCGAACCCAGGTCTCCTGCACTGCAGGCAGATTCTTTACCGACTGAGCTACAGGTAAGCTACTATGTAATTACAAAATATTATGTTTATCTATCCTAATTTTATGTTCAAATAAAGGGTCGAAGTTACCACAAATTAATTCAGAGTTTATAGTGAACAAACATTGCACCAAAAGAAAAAAAAAGTGGAATCCTTCCCCAGATTAGTAGGAAATAAATTGAAAAATACCGTGATGCTGGGAAAGACTGAGGGTAGGAGGAGAAGCAGGCGAAAGAGGATGAGATGGTTGGATGGCATCACTGACTCAATAAACACGGGTTTGAGCAAACTCAGGGAGAGAGTGAAGGACAGGGAAGTCTGGTGTGCCACAGTCCATGGGGTCACAGTCAGACACTTAGTCACTGAACAACAACAAATTTGGAGAAGGAAAGAGAGAGAATGGGTCCATACTACCCAAGCTAGGCATTGGTTATCCCAGTAAGAGGAGATTAGCTGTTGCAGGGCAGAGGGTTGGGGGTGGGGGTGGGGGCGGGGTGATGGCCAGCGCAGCCCTAGCAGGTCCAGGCAGTCAGGTATTGCTAGTTACTCAGCTCCTCAGAGGGGGTTCTCTGAAGCACCTCTGAGAAACGACCAGACAGGCATTAGCTAAAACTGCAAGAATATCCAACTTGTGTGTGTGTGTGTGTGTGTTAGTCACTCAGTTGTGTCCAACTCTTCGCGACCCCATGCACTGTAGCCCACCAGGATCCTCTGTCCACGGAACTCTCTAGGCAAGAATACTGGAGTGAGTTTTCATTCCCTTCTCCAGAGGATTTTCCCAACGCAGGGATGGAATCTAGGTCTCCTGCATTGCAGGCAGATTCTATACTGTCTGAGCCACTAGGAAAGCCCAGCAGGTATTACTCATGTTTCCCTAATTTGGAAATATACCAGAAATAAATATCAGAACTCAGCAATCAATATTATCTGATTTTACATTTAAACACAGATCCAGAATAACATGTTAAGTAATTTGGTCATGCTCATACATTTAATTAATGTCAGAATTTACTAATTATTATCACCTCATTGGGAAAATGTATTTTTCAAATACAAAAGTCCATAAATTGGTCACCATCACCAAGTAGAAAACTGGGGCAAGGGAGGGGGATTCTTTTTCAGAATTGTTTTAATAAACAATTTATCTTTTCATTGCACCATCTGAATACCTGCCTTAATTTTCTGGGTTGATTTGACCAGACCAAGTGACTCAGCAGAATAGAACTAAAATTGTTTTTCTCCATATTCCATGTTATAAAAACTAGAGAGAATGCACCCCTTATTATGATAGTGGATTTATAACAGCAAAATACACTCATAAACTGGAAGCTGCTCAGATAGTCATTATCTCCAAAAAAGAAGAAGACTGCTAGGCTTTGAGGCAAAGGATAAATTAACTGGAGTGAAAGAATTTCTTTTCCAAATTCCAGACATAAACAGCTTGACACTTTTGAAAGAGGGGTTATGAGGGTTACCATGTTTTTGTGTCTTCCTCATTTCTTCTATCATAATCAACTTCAGCTGTTATATTACTCCAAAGTATGACATTTTGAGTGTGAACAAATTTTATTTTCTTCTTGGAACATGTGACTCTGTCAATGTGTTTCTCCACAAGCAAGTGAGCTTGGTTTTGCCTGTCTCTTTGTCTTTATCACTCCCATTATACCAGGGAACAGGAAAACATTCCTCCTTTATAAAGAGGAACAGTTAACACTGAACACAGGAACAACATATTCCCTCTAGCTTTTACGCACTGAACTGTATTTGTATTTAACAGTGTCATTAACTGTATTTGTATTTAACAGTGTCATTAATGTCTTCCCTCACACACTGAAGTGCTACACTATTCTAACCATAAGTTCTAGATAAATTGATAGAACATGCATGTACTTGGCCTGAACTTTTGACTCACTAAGTGTACTATATACAATACAAATGAGATTTTCAGTTTGTTTTGAGCAATCATAACAGGAGTAATCTTTAAAATAGCACCACTATTGGACACCAGTGATTTCCAGCTGATTTTACGACACTATAAACACTCTCAGTTGCATTCAAAAGCATCATAATTTTTAAATAAATCATTTTAATTCACTTTTGTTTTAAAAAGCTAACTGTTTGAGGTACCTTTGATGCACATTGCCTTATGTCAAATACTTGTCACTTTGATAAGATTCAGTGGAAATCAACAGTGAAACTGTTCCAGTCTAACGAACATTGATGCTTCAAACTTATTTACAACTTAACAAAGATTCCACTTCCATATATGACAACTCACAGACCAAATCAGTACAAATTACTATTTCAAGAAAGTAAAAAAGAACTAGTTGTAGTTACAATGCTTTTGCAAAAACAAACGCAACATTAGTCATACTTTAAAAAAAAAAAAAAAAGGAGAAGAAAAAACCTAGAAATAATGCAAATTTCCAGGACCTTTAGCATGAATAAATGAAGAGTAGGATATTCGTATGATAGAATACTATACAGTAATTAAAATTTAAAACTTCTGCTATAGACAGCATAATGAAGAACACAGGAAAGCACACACAGACACACTGTCTGTATATATAACGATGCCTCTCATAAAAGCTGAAATCAGACAAAATTATTCTATGCTGCTAGAACTTCTGCCAGAGGTTACCTCTGGGAAGAAAGGTGGACTCAGTGACTTGGAGGTGGCACAAGTGACTGGAATGCTGGTGATGGTACCCATCTTGATCTGTGCAGTGGTCACATAAGAGTGTTTACTCTGTGAAAATGCACTGGGCTGCATGCTTAGGATTTGTTCCTTTTCTGCACAAACGCTATACTTCATTTAAGGGTTTATTTTATGGAAAGATGGAGTAAGTAGACTCCATCTCATCTCTCCCACTGAACACAGTTATAAAACAGAATGTGAGAAGTACTCCTCAAGGACTCTGAAAAGTAAACAGTAGCAGAAAGTTTGAGAAAGAAGCCCAGCACCATCAAACTGATGGTGCATTTGTCATTCTTTCCACTTCTAGTACCTTCCCGCCTGGTTTCAACACAGCCTGGAGGTAGATATCATGCAGACAGTCCTCTAGAAAAAGCCTCCAGCTCTAACTCAGGAAGTGGGAAGGGGTCTCCTAACACTCCAGTCCTTCCATCCCATCTGTGAAGCAATCCTGGGACAGTGGTGGCGGCAGCAGCTGCTGCAAGGGAGGTCCTCAGACGCCTAGAACGCTGATGGAGGAGAACCTTCCTTTCTGAGACTGGGGCGAGCCCCACCACTCTGTCCCCACCACTGGGGCCCTGTACACAAGAAGTCACAGGAAGGACATCACAGAGTGGGATCCATAAAGCCCCAGCTTTCTGGCCAAAGAACCAAAAGGGGGAGCCCCCAAAATTGAAGAGTACTGAGACAATTACAGAGAGGGAGGGGCTTGGGAAATGATCCCATGGAGGTATTTATGAACTGCTGGGCTCACTCCTGGGGATGGTGACTCTGACACTAAAAAAGTATACAACAGACTTTGAAAACTGGACTATGGTACAAATCACTGCCCTGATCTCACATTGGTCACTGAATAGTACACACACGGGATAGACCTGAAAGGCACTACAAATGCCTTTGGAAACCAACCCTCAGAAGACTAGTTAAAATTTGCAGCCTAAGTCAAGTTAGGTTGACTGCTGCCAAAACAAAAAAATAGCATCATTTTCCATATGATCTTAAAGACCCAAATTCTTAGGACATAATATTCAAAATTTCCAGGATATATGAAAAAACTATTCTGCATATGAAGAACCAGGAAAATCTCAGTTTGTATGGGGGAAAAAAAATCAGATGACACAAACGTTGAAATTATCCAACAATGACTTTAGGCAGTTTTCTAAAAATTCTCCATAAAGTAAATGGTGAACACCCTTGAAATGAAGCAGCTGATAGAAAGACTCTAAGAAACTCAAGATATCATAAAGAATCAAGAGAAAATCTTAATTTAAAAAATTATAATAACTGAAAATTTTAAATGCACTGGATGAGTTCAGCAGCAAAATGGAGATAACAAGGAAGAAGTCAATAAACCTGAAGGAATACAAATAGAAATTATCCAACCTAAAGAATAGAGGAAGACTGGAGGAAAATGAACAGAACCTCTGGGACCTATGGGAAATACCAAAAGATCTAAAATTCATATAACCATATACTCACAAGTAAAGAGAATGTGTTATAAAAGTAAACATTTGAAAAAATAACTGCTGAAAGTTTCCCAAATTTGAGAAAAGGTATAAACTTACAGATTCAAGAAGTTAGGTTAACCCTGAATAGTATAAACCCAAAGAAATCAACATCTAAATATACTATAATCAAACTGCTAAAAACTAAAGACAAAGAAAAAATTATTGAAAGCAGCCAGAGAAATCTGATGCATTACTTACAGGAGAACAATGATTTCAATGACAACCAATTTCCCATGAGAAACAGTGGGGACAGAAATAAATGAAATAGTATAAATAACTTCTATATCCAGTGAAAAGATCCTTCAGGAATGAATATGAGATAAAGACATTTTTATATGAAAGAAAACTGATAAAACTGGCTGCCAGCAGAACTGCTCTAAGTATAAAGGAAGTTCTTCAGACACAAGAAAAATGATACCAGAAGGAAGCCTAGGACATCAGGAAAGAAGGTGGAACAATAGAAATTATAAACATCTGTATAAATACAGTAGGCCATTTTTCTCCTCTTGAGCTATTTAGACATATTTAATGTTTGAAATAGACATTAATGGTTGAAAGAGAAAATATAACACTGTCTTATGGAAAGATATATATCACACAGACACATACATGGATGTGTTTGTGTGTGTGTGTATACACTCAGTTTCACAAGGGTGAGAGAGAAAGACGCAGAGATACATTCCAATAACCCAAGAGAAAGCTAGGAAATAGGACACAGGAATGAAAAACAGAGGGAGCAAACATAAATAAAATAAAGGTGCTAAATGCAAACATATTAATAATTACAACAGATGTAAATAATCTAAACATACTAATCAAAAGACAAAGACTGACAGAATAGGTAACCAACACCAACCTAAAAACCAATTATATTATGTCTAGAGGCAATTCATTTAAAACATAATGATACAGATAAGTTAGAAGAAAAAGAATAGAAAAAGATATACCTTGCAAACATTGACCACAAGAAAACTGGAGTAGCTATATTAACACAAAACAAAACTGACTTAGAAAAGAGAAAAACTACCAAAGATAAAGAGGAACATTACATCACTGGGTCAGTCTGGCCAATAAAACATAAAAATATTACATGTATACACACAAAATAGTATCACGTTTGACTTCATGGAACAAAACTGACAGACTGAAAAGAGAAATAGAAAATTTTACAATATTTGGAAACTTAAACACTGCTCTCACAGTGATCAATAGCCGTCGTAGACAAAAAGCTAACAAGAATCAACTAATCTACCTGATAGTTAAAGAACATTCCATCCAACAATACCAGAATACATATTTCCCAAGTACACAAAAAACAGTCACCAAGATAGATCATATCCTGGGTCATATGATAAATCTTCACAAATTAAAAAAACTAAAATCATACAAATTATATTCTTTGACTATAATGGAATTTAGAATAAAAATTAATAACATAAAAACAGAAAAACCTCCAAACAGCACCAGATTTAACAATGCAATCCTAAATAATGCATGAGTCACTGAGCTTGTCTAAATGGAAATAATAAAACATTTTGAACAGAAGAAAAACCAAAATAAAACCTTTCAAAATGTGTGAAATGCAACTAGAGTCATTCTTAGATGCAGAGCANTAAAAATTAATAACATAAAAACAGAAAAACCTCCAAACAGCACCAGATTTAACAATGCAATCCTAAATAATGCATGAGTCACTGAGCTTGTCTAAATGGAAATAATAAAACATTTTGAACAGAAGAAAAACCAAAATAAAACCTTTCAAAATGTGTGAAATGCAACTAGAGTCATTCTTAGATGCAGAGCAACTGGAACTCTTAAGTGTTGCTAGTGCAACAGTGAACTGTCCTTTTGGAAACAGTTTGGCAGTTTTTTTATAAAGTTCAACATACCCTTACCATTTAACCCAATAATCCTATTCATAGACATTTACCCTAAAGAAATGAAAACTTACATTTACCCAAAAACCTATACATAAATGTCTATAACAGCTCTACCTATGATTGCCAAAAGCTAGAAACAACCCAAATATCCTTTAAGACATAAATGGACAAGCAAATGGTAATACATCCAAGTAATAAAACATTTAGCCACAAAATGGAATGGACTACTGATACATGCAGAAACTTAGATAAATCTCCAAGATATTTTGCTGTGTGAAAGAGGCCAGTGTCCAAAAGTTACAGGATCTCATTCCAGGCACACTACAGTCTTAAAAAAAAAAAACAAAAGCAGAGCAATGAAAAACAGATTAGTGATCCGCAGAGGTTAAGGGTGGGAGAAGCTTGTAATCATAAAGGAATAGGATGAGCTGAATTGAGTTTTTTGTTTGTTTTGAAGTTATGGAACTGTTCTGTATCCTGATTGTGTTGGTGGTTACACAAATTTAAATATGTGTTAAAATTCAAAGAACTACATACTGAAATAAAGATCAGATCAAATTTTATCATTAATTTAAAAAATAAAATTAATATAAACAAAGGAACATTTTTATAAGTTTACATTTAATATGTAGGGCATTATACAGTCCACGGAATTCCCCAGGCCAGAATACTAGAGTGGGTATCCTTTCCCTTCTCCAGCAGATCTTCCCAATCCAGGGATAGAATAAGGGTCTCCTGCATCGCAGGTGGATTCTTTACCAACTGAGCTAACAGGGAAGCCCATGCAGGGCACAAACGTCCCCAGATAAGATTTCAATATCTAGGTAACATCAAGACTAGTCTGACCACAAGTGAAAACCAGAAAGTGGCATACTCACCACTGCTTGCTCCTCTACAGTTTCCACTGCTAGAATCCATAGGAAAATCTGAAAGGAGATGATAAGAGTACAGTAAGAGTTATTATTATTTCAAGAATTCTCATACTAAAATCTAATTCAGTCACAAGTTAATCTGGATAACAACCCAGGTGTCTCAAGGAAATGGATTCTTATTAGCGTCGTGAGGTTGACACCATCTTTTGTAGGTCAAATAAGGACAAGACGCATTCTTTCATGTGATTTCCATGTGATTGAAAGGTGATATACTCTTGAATCTGCATCAACTATGGATACATTTCTGGATTTAATAAACAAAGTTTTTGAGTTTCATGAAAATTTCCAACAATTAAGCATATACTAGGTACTCACCCAACATTTTCATGATGACTGCTGCTGCTGCTAATGCTGCTAAGTCACTTCAGTCGTGTCCGACTCTGTGCAACCCCATAGACAGAAGCCCACCAGGCTCCTCTGTCCCTGGGATTCTCCAGGCAAGAACACTGGAGTGGGTTGCCATTTCCTTCTCCAATGCATCAAAGTGAAAAGTGAAAGTGAAGTTTCTCAGTTGTGTCTGACTCTTCATGACCCCTTGGACTGCAGCCTACCAGGCTCTGTCGTCCTTGGGATTCTCCAGGCAAGAACACTGGAGTGGGGTGCCATTTCCTTCTCCAATGCATCAAAGTGAAAAGTGAAAGTGAAGTTGCTCAGTCGTGTCTGACTCTTCGCAACCCCATGGATTGCAGCCTACCAGGCTCCTCCATCCATGGGATTTTCCAGGCAAGAGTACTGGAGTGGGGTACCATTGCCTTCTCCGAGGGACTACTCAAGCCAATGCAATTAACAGACATAATAATAATTGGAAACTTGCCATTGACTCTTTTTAAGATCCCCAAATCCCAGAAAATGGTAACATGATTAATGGTAATGAAAATGGTGATTATGTTAAGTTATTCTTTGTTCTAGTTAAGAAAGCAGCCCCTGATGAATAATACTGACTGCCCCACAAAGCATTATGCTGTACATAATTATATGTTCTTATTGACACTTCAGCTCAGCACACTTACACCAGCATTTTCCATTTGCATTAATACCTTGTGTTAAATGAGTTTAATGCCTCTGTTTATCCTAGTAGAAAATAATGTTCTTCCTCTGTCCTTTTTCTTCATAGGTTATATCATGAATAAATGAAACCAGACTGGAGAAGGCAATGGCACCCCACTCCAGTACTCTTGCCTGGAAAATCCCATGGACGGAAGAGCCTGGTGGGCTGCAGTCCATTGGGTCGTGAAGAGTCGGACACAACTGAGCGACTTCACTTTCACTTTTCACTTTCCTGCATTGGAGAAGGAAATGGCAACCCACTCCAGTGTTCTTGCCTGGAGAATCCCAGGGACGGGGGAGCCTGGTGGGCTGCCGTCTATGGGGTCGCACAGAGTCGGACACGACTGAAGCGACTTAGCAGCAGCAGCAAATGAAACCAGAAGGTATAACACCATTTTAGAACAATAACACTCAAAACTACAATTAATGGATTACTTTCCCAGGCTTAGTAATCATCAGCTGGTATTTTAAAATCTATATCCTAGGGAGTTCCCTGGTGACGTAGTAGTTAGGATTCTGGGCTTTCATTCCTGTAGTCAGAATTCAACCCCTGGTGGGAGAACTGATATCCTGCAAGCTGTGCACTGTGGCCAAAAATGAAAAAAAAAAAGAAAAGGACATCCCTGGTGGTCCAGTGGTTAAGAGTCTGCCTGCCAATGCAGAGGACAAGGGTTCAATCCCTGGTCCAGAAAGATTCCACATGCTGTGGGGCAACTAAGCCTGTGCCCCACAACTTCTGGAGTGGACATGCTCGAGTCCACGCGCTGCACCTACTGAGCTGGTGCACCCACAGCCCACGCTCCAAAATAAGAGACCCCTGCAGTGAGAGGCCCACGCCCTGCAACTAGAGAGCAGCCTCCCTGCACACAACTAAAGAAAGCCCACATGCAGCAGCAGAGACCTGGTATGGCCAAAACTTAACAATGAATAAAGAATAAGGAAAAAGCCATATCCTAGGAAAATATGCATATGATTTCTACAAAGATGATCTCTCTGTAAATTAAAAAAAGTATACTGACCCACATGTAAAGTAATTGTTTAATGTCAACAGGTTCAAATAAAACTGAAAAAATTATTCTCTTGGAAAATGAAAACCCCTTTAAAGCAGCTGATACTAGGAGTCTGGCTTTCTTCTTTTATTCTTATTCATAGGAAAATGTTTCTCCACTTTTTTTAAGTGCTTAGACATCAGCTGTTAGAATTATAAAAGAGAAGGCCAAAGTTTTCTGATTATAAATAATCCAAAAAAAGCCTGTTGTCAGAAAGTTGAACTTAGGAATTCTAACAAATTATCCTAAATTAAAATAGTAGGTATTACTAGCAGGTTTCAATGCCCCAAGGATTTCAAGTAGGTGTCATAGAGGTTTCCAGAAGAAGAGTTCTGAGAAGGAGCTGGGGAAAGAAAAGAGGGTTTTCCAAATAGGAAATAGCATGTGCCAGAGTCTGGGGTGAGAAACCAAAGCACTCATGGAGTGGAGGGACCTACAAGTCTTCCAAAGGGGCTAACAGAGTAGAGTAAGTAGACAGAAAGGAAACTAGAGGGGTAAGAAGGCATGAGATCATGAAGGCTAGCGGCAGATACCAGAAGATTCATAGAGGTTTCCAGAAGAAGAGTTCTGAGAAGGAGCTGGGGAAAGAAAAGAGGGTTTTCCAAATAGGAAATAGCATGTGCCAGAGTCTGGGGTGAGAAACCAAAGCACTCATGGAGTGGAGGGACCTACAAGTCTTCCAAAGGGGCTAAGAGAGTAGAGTAAGTAGACAGAAAGGAAACTAGAGGGGTAAGAAGGCATGAGATCATGAAGGCTAGCGGCAGATACCAGAAGATTTTAAACAACAGATTTGTATTTCAGAACGATCACCCTGTTGGAACATGGAGCAAGCCAATTATCATTCTAGCTCCAGAATCTATGGAAGAAATGGTGAGGTCCAAACAAAGAAAGCAGCATTAGAGAAAAAGGAGAGGGAACTGTATTCAGAGTTGACCTAAAGCACCTGATACCAGCTGAATGGGGGGATAAAGAAAAGGAGGAAGCAAGGCTGCCTTCAGACCTGGAATATGGGTGGGTGTGCCCCTTAACAATATAGAAAATNGCATTAGAGAAAAAGGAGAGGGAACTGTATTCAGAGTTGACCTAAAGCACCTGATACCAGCTGAATGGGGGGATAAAGAAAAGGAGGAAGCAAGGCTGCCTTCAGACCTGGAATATGGGTGGGTGTGCCCCTTAACAATATAGAAAATACTAGAAGAGAACAGACCTATGAAGGTAAGGAAATGAGGAGTTCACTCTGGGGCCTGCAGAGACCGAGGAGCTCAGGGATAGACAGCCGAGTACAGAATGTTCGTTCGCTCCTGTCTCAGAAGTGCACAGAAGTACTTATCTCTCATCCCTTGGAATTCATTGTCCAGAGTTGCCTTCTATTCTCTAAAGCCACATATAAATCAAAATACAATGAAAACAAAAGGGTTACTGTAACTGAAATCTGATGGTCAAAGTGAAAGTCGCTCAGTTGTGTCTGCCTCTTTGCAACCCCATGGACTATACAGTCCATGGAATTCTCCAGGCCAAAATACTGGAGATCCCTAGGGGATCTTCCCAACCCAGGGACTGAACCCAGGTCTCCTGTATTGCAGGCAGATTCTTTACCAGCTGAGCTATACGGGAAGCCCAAGAATTCTGGAGTGGGTAGCCTATCCCTTCTCCAGTGGATCTTCCCGACCCATGAGTTGAACCAGGGTCTCCTGCCTCACAGGCAGATTCTTTACCAACTGAGCTATCAGGAAAGCCCTTCTGATGGTCAAAAGACACCGATTCTCTGTACAGTTAACATCACCTGTTTCTTCATAAGAGAGGAAGTATAACTTAGAACAGGTCCTGGTTTGAATCTTCTATTAATAGTTTTATGGACTTGGTTCACTTAGCTTCTCTATCCCTCAGCTTCCCTTTCTGCAGATAGGAGTAACAGTACCTACCATGTAGTTATTATGAGAGTTACAGAAATTAATATGTATCACATACTAAGCAGCACATGCCACATACTAAGTGTTGTTAGTTCTTATTCTCTGGCCAGTAATGATTCTTGGTCTGAGAATGATGTCTTCCCAATCACATTGCTGTTGTTTTACCCTTTATCATTCACTTCATATAGCTATTTCTTAGAAGGCAATGGCAACCCACTCCAGTACTCTTGCCTGGAGAGTCCCATGGACGGAGGAGCCTGGTGGGCTGCAGTCCACGGGGTCGCACAGAGTTGGACACGACTGAAGCAACTTAGCAGCAGTTTGCTTCACAGTTCTCTATATTAATGCCACACGACTTGCTCAAGGTATAACTTTTTTTTTTTTTTTGCTGCACTGTGCAGCATATGGGATCTTTGTTCCCTAACCAAGGATCGAACCCACGCCCTCTGCAGTGGAAGCACATAGTCTTAACCACCGGACCACCAGGAAAAGTCCTTCAAAGTATAACATTAATGGCAAATCTGGGATTCCAACTAAGGGCCAAAACTCTAAAACTGGTTTTCTTTAAACTGAAGACATACAGCCAATTTTTAATCATTCAAAACTCTCTATCTATATGATGGTAATTGGTCTCCTCTTTCCATACACCTCGTAGGAGAAAGGACGAATATAACCTAGTCAATTTTGCAATGTGTAGCAAGCAACTATTTAGAATTTTACAGAAACAAGATAGAAAAGAATTATTAATATACAATTTGGAGACTACCTAAGATCCCATTACCACTGACAACTGTGTTAGCTATAAACACAATTTAATATCATTGTATTCTAAGGTACTCCTTCCTACCCCCATCCAGAGTGCCTTTCAAAACTTCACACAATGAAGTCTTACCCTAAAATTTCCATTTCCCCTTTCCATTCCATTTTCCTCCTCATATCACACTAAATAATTCTCCCTTCTTGCTATTTGGCCCCTCAAATATTTGTAGACCAGGGCTAAAGAAAAGGCTGCCTGTTCCCCAGAAAGTGGAGAAATGATTAAACAGCAGAGCATGCATGTGAAAGTTGGCACAGCTCTGCCAGGCGAGAGAGGGCAGGGAGAAATGTGCTGCGCAAGAGCTGGGTGACAACGAAAAGCAGCCGTGACTGAGGAGCGATTATAAAGCCCTGGGCCTGGCAACCCAGGGGGCAGCATAATTGCTGTGAAATATCATACCATACATTTTCTTAAACACTCAATGTCTACATTTCGGAGATAAACTGTTTGTAATTAACAGACATCCGTCAAGCTCACTCTTTATTCCTATTGCTCCCAAAGGGATTTGTTCTTGAGCCCAAGGTCCAGGTCAATTTGTGTGAAATGAAATACTAAGTTTATATTCAGAAGAAATAAGATTGGCCTACCCAGGGCATTCTCAGTGTGAAGCTTGTTTCCCAGAGTTGAACTGGCAAAAGCTCTAAGCTCTATCTGCCTTTACCAACAGACTAGGTTTGTCCAAATAAACAAAAAAATAAATTTTAATACCAATGATAATAATGCTAAAATAGCAACAGCAACAGCAGCAATTTGTTGACGAGTAACTATGCATGAGATACTACAGATGCTGTTTAACTCCATCTTCACCATCTCCGTGGGATGTAGGCAGTATGTCCCCATGTCACAGATTAGAAAACTCTGCATTGGAGAGGCTAGACAACTGCCCTATAGTAATAGCTGAGATGAGGCAGAGTCAAGATTCAACATCTGGTCTTTCTGACTCCGTGCCCATACCCTTTATTCATCATACAATATTAAATATTTGACTATTAACTGGCTGAATGACTAAATTGAACTGAATTCACAGATAAAGCAGGTGTACATGCAGTCACAGGTCTACAATAAATACAAAATGTAGAAAAAGAATAAATTTAGTGTGAATTTATTAGTAATCATCAAGAGGATATGACATTTTCTGTATAAAAACATGCTTGCCCTTAATACTTCAAAACAAAAAGTAGACTGAAGCAAAATCCCATTCAATAAAATTCTGCTTTGTAAAATGTCCTTCAACTTGTTGGTGGAGTCATAACATCCTACAAGGGAACAGATTTGTGCAAATGGTAGGATTTGAAAATCCTCTTGACATTGAAGGTACATAAACAGTGGTTCTGTTTTATTCAGGGAGACCTCATTTTTATATTCTGCTAGATTCTAGGCATAAGACACAGGAACTCTGTTTATACTTAGAGGAAAGGAAAAAAAAAAAAAAACCTGCCTCATGAACTATCATATCCCACTGAAGCAAGGCGCATATTGCATTGTAAATTAAACTGGCCACATGTGGTAGTGCTTAAGTAATTCCAGGTGCCTGAATAGTTTGACCCAGCATAGGGAATGTAATTTTCAGCAAGCTGCAGCCTTGGAAGCCAGGGGACCCTTCAGGCTAGAATCCACCACTCCATTCCCTCCCCACTCCCCTGCAGCTCCCTCCTGCCACCAGTCTCTGATTCACACTGGGGGACACGGTAAGAAGGAAGAACATCACCAACAAACGGTTCCAACTGCCACCTACCCCTACTTCTTTTTCTAGCAAGGCCAACTGTCAGCAAAGCACATTATAGCCTTTTAAAGCGGCTTAGTAAGCCGGGCCCATGGACTGACAAATTGTTTCCATGCATGTCTTACTTGAGTGCTTCAATGAGGCAACTGTTCTCCATTTGATCCATGATGATAGGTAACTCAGGGACACTTGAGGAAACTGCTTCCTATCCATACTGACCATGGCTTTTGAGAGCCACTAACTTTGCCAAACCTCTCTCAGTTGAGGTCCATCTCTAGGAGAGGTTTCAGAGCCGGAGGAGGAATGCATTTCAGTGTGAATCGTGGCCACCGCATTCCTAGCCCTTGGCCTGAGAGGAGTGTCTGCATTTAACTGATCTAAGTGCCTGACAGACCAGGGCAGCTCTCTCCCAGCATCTGTACAGCCTGTAACATTAATGAGTATAAAAGCTCAAGTGCTCTTTTAGCCCAAAGATAAATAAGAAATACATTTGTTTAATCAGCTGTTGGTTGATTATTAAAATCAAGACAACAATAGGTGTAGTCAAAGGTGATAAACTGAGGTGACCATCAAAAAAATCTGGAAATCTTTCTGTTCAGTTTGGTTTTGCAGCTATTTGTACAAGTACTTTCCCCCTCCCTAGTCCTCTATGTTAAGTGGGTCACTGTGCACAGAAAACATTTTTTCCAAGTCAATTCCTTGACCAAGAACTGTTCACCTAGGAATGGACTAACGGCATGAGCTTAGGCTGAGCAAATTGAGAGGCAAAAGAAGAAAAAGTTGATGCCCAAGAAATAAACAGAGAAGGAGGTATAAAGTCATCACACCTAAGGGCAGAGATGATCTGGGGAGGGTGTGAAAGAGGACCAGTCGTAAAAGATTGGGTTTATTTAAAGTATACGAAGGGTGAAATTTTCGGGTTTGGGGTAATTGGTAGGAATGACATTGAGTTAGAACTAAATGGAACATAATAAACTAGGTTTAGTTGGACTCTTACGAGTCATGACTGTCCTAATTAGACCAAACACTAGTGAGAAAACAACTCGTGCTTGACTCCATTTAACACAGAACTGTAATCAAGTTTTACAGTAGGGGAAGCTTGAAATGAATCTGTGGTTGATGCACACAGAGAAAGGTACTGAAGACAAATTATTTGCAGAGCATAAGAGTGGGATAAGGGGTGAGATTAAAAATAACATTACATGAGTGTATGATGATAACATGCCTTAAATATAACTCCTTTCATCCATATGTCATTTACAAAATGACTTGAAGGCATGTGGGAATGTGAAAAGAGCCCAGCAATTTCACTTCACCAGCTATGTGGCTGCAGCAAGTCTCAGAAACTAATTAGCAGTGCATACCAATGTTTCACAGCTATTTCAGTCTGGAATGGAAGAACAATTTATCTCATTGAAAGGAGGGGGAAATTTAAGGTGAAGGTAATCGCTCAAACTGGATGTTGAGCAAACACATACCCCTAAGATCTGTGGGTTGGGGTAAGGTTACTGAAATTATCATGGCATTTTTCATGATAAGAAGAAAACGGTGCTTCAGTTTTTTGTTTTCACCAGTCTTTACAAATAGCGAAACACGAGGGATACAGAAAACTGATGGCTGAGAACGCAAAAAAGTTCAGTGATTATAAGCAAATTAAGGGAAGAACCCTATATGTGGCTACTAGGACACGTAGAATGGAAGTGAAGGGGCAGTGTTGAGCAGAAGGGTGATGGGAGTGGAATGAACTTGAGTGTTTTAGAAAGACAGATCGCCTGTAGGAATAGACTGCATCGGTTTAGAAGGGAGGTGAAAAGAGAGAAAAAAAGGCACGGTGTTCGATAGAGGCGTAATTAAGACAGAGATTAAGCGAAGTGATCCGAATCCACAGAACCAGAAGTAAATGGGAGTAACAAGGACTCCAGGAAGAGAGTGGCTGGAAGGCAGGGAAGTGGGGGCAGGCTGGGCAGTGTCGGACTCACCGGCTCCGTCGGCAGTGACGATGGCCTCCGGAGAGATGCACACGCCGCGGTCGTAAACTGGCAGCTCCTCGCAGGCCAGGCTTTCCGGCCACGAGTGGCGGTACTTGATGAGGATGGGCTCACAGCCCTGCCGGGCCCGCTCGCACACAGACTTGCAGGGCTTGATGGGCTCGTGCTGGAAGTCAATGGTGCAGATGGGCGCGTACATAGCACAGAGGAAGAAGAGCAGGTCTGGGCTGCAGTGGGTGCCCAGCAGACCTTCGAACTGCTCGATGGCCAGGATGGCGTTGGCCTGGGTGCTGTGGTGCAGGTGGTTGGGCATCTTAGTCATGTTCCAGGGCAGGGACTTGCACAGGGGGATGCGGACCGGCTCACAGGCGGCCGCCCGTGCTCCGGGCACGCGGAGCAGGCAGAGCGCAGCCAGGGCGAGTAGCCCGGCCGGCAGCAGCAGCATCCCTCCCCGGCTCCCGCAGACCATGATCTCGGCAGGATGGGGCAGGGTGCAGCAGTGCGGAGAACTCCGAGGCCCGCTCCTCCGTCTCCTCCTCCCCGCCTCCCTGGAAGTGGACACAACGATATGGGAGCTTCTCCTCCCCCGGCAATCTTACAGCTTCCTTGGATCAAATTCCCTCAATGAGGTCCCAAAAGCTGTGCCGAGCGCCAGCCGCCGCCGCCCCTGCAGCTCCTGCCTCTCCGGCTGCTCTTTCCCGAGGTCTAAGCCTTCTGGGGCCGCGGCATCTATTTAATTCCTCGCTCGCTCTGGCAGAAGCGTCCGATTTCGCGGATGAGACGAAAACAAGAGGAACCGANAATTCAACCCCTGGTGGGAGAACTGATATCCTGCAAGCTGTGCACTGTGGCCAAAAATGAAAAAAAAAAGAAAAGAAAAGAAAAGGACATCCCTGGTGGTCCAGTGGTTGAGAGTCTGCCTCCCAATGCAGAGGACAAGGGTTCAATCCCTGGTCCAGAAAGATTCCACACGCTGTGGGGCAACTAAGCCTGTGCCCCACAACTACTGGAGTGGACATGCTCAAGAGTCCACGTGCTGCAACTACTGAGCTGGTGCACCCACAGCCCACGCTCCAAAATACGAGACCCCTGCAGTGACANGAGGACAAGGGTTCAATCCCTGGTCCAGAAAGATTCCACACGCTGTGGGGCAACTAAGCCTGTGCCCCACAACTACTGGAGTGGACATGCTCAAGAGTCCACGTGCTGCAACTACTGAGCTGGTGCACCCACAGCCCACGCTCCAAAATACGAGACCCCTGCAGTGACAGGCCCACGCCCTGCAACTAGAGAGCAGCCTCCCTGCACACAACTAAAGAAAGCCCACATGCAGCAGCAGAGACCTGGTACGGCCAAAACTTAACAATGAATAAAGAATAAGGAAAAAGCTATATCCTAGGAAAATATGCACATGATTTCTACAAAGATGATCTCTCTGTAAATTAAAAAAGTATACTGACCCACATGTAAAGTAATTGTTTAATGTCAACAGGTTCAAATAAAACTGAAAAAAGTCTTCTCTTGGAAAATGAAAACCCCTTTAAAGCAGCTGATCCTAGGAGTTTGGCTTTCTTCTTTTATTCTTATTCATAGGAAAATGTTTCTCCACTTTTTTTTAAGTGCTTAGACATCAGCTGTTAGAATTATAAAAGAGAAGGCCAAAGTTTTCTGATTATAAATAATCCAAAAAAAGCCTGTTGTCAGAAAGTTGAACTTAGGAATTCTAACAAATTATCCTAAATTAAAATAGTAGGTATTACTAGCAGGTTTTAATGCCCCATGGATTTCAAGTAGGTATCATAGAGGTTTCCAGAAGAAGAGTTCTGAGAAGGAGCTGGGGAAAGAAAAGAGGGTTTTCCAAATAGGAAATAGCATGTGCCAGAGTCTGGGGTGAGAAACCAAAGCACTCATGGAGTGGAGGGACCTACAAGTCTTCCAACGGGGCTAACAGAGTAGAGTAAGTAGACAGAAAGGAAACTAGAGGGGTAAGAAGGCATGAGATCATGAAGGCTAGCGGCAGATACCAGAAGATTTTAAACAACAGATTTATATTTCAGAACGATCACCCTATTGGAACATGGAGCAAGCCAATTATCATTCTAGCTCCAGACTCTATGGAAGAAATGGTGAGGTCCAAACAAAGAAAGTAGCATTAGAGAAAAAGGGGAGGGAACTGTATTCAGAGTTGACCTAAAGCACCTGATACCAGCTGAATGGGGGGGATAAAGAAAAGGAGGAAGCAAGGCTGCCTTCAGACCTGGAATATGGGTGGGTGTGCCCCTTAACAATATAGAAAATACTAGAAGAGAACAGACCTATGAAGGTAAGGAAATGAGGAGTTCACTCTGGGGCCTGCAGAGACCGAGGAGCTCAGGGATAGACAGCCGAGTATAGAATGTTCGTTCGCTCCTGTCTCAGAAGTGCACAGAAGTACTTATCTCTCATCCCTTGGAATTCATTGTCCAGAGTTGCCTTCTATTCTCTAAAGCCACATATAAATCAAAATACAATGAAAACAAAAGGGTTACTGTAACTGAAATCTGATGGTCAAAGTGGAAGTCGCTCAGTTGTGTCTGCCTCTTTGCAACCCCATGGACTATACAGTCCATGGAATTCTCCAGGCCAAAATACTGGAGATCCCTAGGGGATCTTCCCAACCCAGGGACTGAACCCAGGTCTCCTGTATTGCAGGCAGATTCTTTACCAGCTGAGCTATACGGGAAGCCCAAGAATTCTGGAGTGGGTAGCCTATCCCTTCTCCAGTGGATCTTCCCGACCCATGAGTTGAACCAGGGTCTCCTGCCTCACAGGCAGATTCTTTACCAACTGAGCTATCAGGAAAGCCCTTCTGATGGTCAAAAGACACCGATTCTCTGTACAGTTAACATCACCTGTTTCTTCATAAGAGAGGAAGTATAACTTAGAACAGGTCCTGGTTTGAATCTTCTATTAATAGTTTTATGGACTTGGTTCACTTAGCTTCTCTATCCCTCAGCTTCCCTTTCTGCAGATAGGAGTAACAGTACCTACCATGTAGTTATTATGAGAGTTAAAGAAATTAATATGTATCACATACTAAGCAGCACATGCCACATACTAAGTGTTGTTAGTTCTTATTCTCTGGCCAGTAATGATTCTTGGTCTGAGAATGATGTCTTCCCAATCACATTGCTGTTGTTTTACCCTTTATCATTCACTTCATATAGCTATTTCTTAGAAGGCAATGGCAACCCACTCCAGTACTCTTGCCTGGAGAGTCCCATGGACGGAGGAGCCTGGTGGGCTGCAGTCCACGGGGTCGCACAGAGTTGGACACGACTGAAGCAACTTAGCAGCAGTTTGCTTCACAGTTCTCTATATTAATGCCACACGACTTGCTCAAGGTATAACTCTTTTTTTTTTTTTGCTGCACTGTGCAGCATATGGGATCTTTGTTCCCTAACCAAGGATCGAACCCACGCCCTCTGCAGTGGAAGCACATAGTCTTAACCACCGGACCACCAGGAAAAGTCCTTCAAAGTATAACATTAATGGCAAATCTGGGATTCCAACTAAGGGCCAAAACTCTAAAACTGGTTTTCTTTAAACTGAAGACATACAGCCAATTTTTAATCATTCAAAACTCTCTATCTATATGATGGTAATTGGTCTCCTCTTTCCATACACCTCGTAGGAGAAAGGACGAATATAACCTAGTCAATTTTGCAATGTGTAGCAAGCAACTATTTAGAATTTTACGGAAACAAGATAGAAAAGAATTATTAATATACAATTTGGAGACTACCTAAGATCCCATTACCACTGACAACTGTGTTAGCTATAAACACAATTTAATATCATTGTATTCTAAGGTACTCCTTCCTACCCCCATCCAGAGTGCCTTTCAAAACTTCACACAATGAAGTCTTACCCTAAAATTTCCATTTCCCCTTTCCATTCCATTTTCCTCCTCATATCACACTAAATAATTCTCCCTTCTTGCTATTTGGCCCCTCAAATATTTGTAGACCAGGGCTAAAGAAAAGGCTGCCTGTTCCCCAGAAAGTGGAGAAATGATTAAACAGCAGAGCATGCATGTGAAAGTTGGCACAGCTCTGCCAGGCGAGAGAGGGCAGGGAGAAATGTGCTGCGCAAGAGCTGGGTGACAACGAAAAGCAGCCGTGACTGAGGAGCGATTATAAAGCCCTGGGCCTGGCAACCCAGGGGGCAGCATAATTGCTGTGAAATATCATACCATACATTTTCTTAAACACTCAATGTCTACATTTCGGAGATAAACTGTTTGTAATTAACAGACATCCGTCAAGCTCACTCTTTATTCCTATTGCTCCCAAAGGGATTTGTTCTTGAGCCCAAGGTCCAGGTCAATTTGTGTGAAATGAAATACTAAGTTTATATTCAGAAGAAATAAGATTGGCCTACCCAGGGCATTCTCAGTGTGAAGCTTGTTTCCCAGAGTTGAACTGGCAAAAGCTCTAAGCTCTATCTGCCTTTACCAACAGACTAGGTTTGTCCAAATAAACAAAAAAATAAATTTTAATACCAATGATAATAATGCTAAAATAGCAACAGCAACAGCAGCAATTTGTTGACGAGTAACTATGCATGAGATACTACAGATGCTGTTTAACTCCATCTTCACCATCTCCGTGGGATGTAGGCAGTATGTCCCCATGTCACAGATTAGAAAACTCTGCATTGGAGAGGCTAGACAACTGCCCTATAGTAATAGCTGAGATGAGGCAGAGTCAAGATTCAACATCTGGTCTTTCTGACTCCGTGCCCATACCCTTTATTCATCATACAATATTAAATATTTGACTATTAACTGGCTGAATGACTAAATTGAACTGAATTCACAGATAAAGCAGGTGTACATGCAGTCACAGGTCTACAATAAATACAAAATGTAGAAAAAGAATAAATTTAGTGTGAATTTATTAGTAATCATCAAGAGGATATGATATTTTCTGTATAAAAACATGCTTGCCCTTAATACTTCAAAACAAAAAGTAGACTGAAGCAAAATCCCATTCAATAAAATTCTGCTTTGTAAAATGTCCTTCAACTTGTTGGTGGAGTCATAACATCCTACAAGGGAACAGATTTGTGCAAATGGTAGGATTTGAAAATCCTCTTGACATTGAAGGTACATAAACAGTGGTTCTGTTTTATTCAGGGAGACCTCATTTTTATATTCTGCTAGATTCTAGGCATAAGACACAGGAACTCTGTTTATACTTAGAGGAAGGGAAAAAAAAAAAAAAACCTGCTTCATGAACTATCATATCCCACTGAAGCAAGGCGCATATTGCATTGTAAATTAAACTGGCCACATGTGGTAGTGCTTAAGTAATTCCAGGTGCCTGAATAGTTTGACCCAGCATAGGGAATGTAATTTTCAGCAAGCTGCAGCCTTGGAAGCCAGGGGACCCTTCAGGCTAGAATCCACCACTCCATTCCCTCCCCACTCCCCTGCAGCTCCCTCCTGCCACCAGTCTCTGATTCACACTGGGGGACACGGTAAGAAGGAAGAACATCACCAACAAACGGTTCCAACTGCCACCTACCCCTACTTCTTTTTCTAGCAAGGCCAACTGTCAGCAAAGCACATTATAGCCTTTTAAAGCGGCTTAGTAAGCCGGGCCCATGGACTGACAAATTGTTTCCATGCATGTCTTACTTGAGTGCTTCAATGAGGCAACTGTTCTCCATTTGATCCATGATGATAGGTAACTCAGGGACACTTGAGGAAACTGCTTCCTATCCATACTGACCATGGCTTTTGAGAGCCACTAACTTTGCCAAACCTCTCTCAGTTGAGGTCCATCTCTAGGAGAGGTTTCAGAGCCGGAGGAGGAATGCATTTCAGTGTGAATCGTGGCCACCGCATTCCTAGCCCTTGGCCTGAGAGGAGTGTCTGCATTTAACTGATCTAAGTGCCTGACAGACCAGGGCAGCTCTCTCCCAGCATCTGTACAGCCTGTAACATTAATGAGTATAAAAGCTCAAGTGCTCTTTTAGCCCAAAGATAAATAAGAAATACATTTGTTTAATCAGCTGTTGGTTGATTATTAAAATCAAGACAACAATAGGTGTAGTCAAAGGTGATAAACTGAGGTGACCATCAAAAAAATCTGGAAATCTTTCTGTTCAGTTTGGTTTTGCAGCTATTTGTACAAGTACTTTCCCCCTCCCTAGTCCTCTATGTTAAGTGGGTCACTGTGCACAGAAAACATTTTTTCCAAGTCAATTCCTTGACCAAGAACTGTTCACCTAGGAATGGACTAACGGCATGAGCTTAGGCTGAGCAAATTGAGAGGCAAAAGAAGAAAAAGTTGATGCCCAAGAAATAAACAGAGAAGGAGGTATAAAGTCATCACACCTAAGGGCAGAGATGATCTGGGGAGGGTGTGAAAGAGGACCAGTCGTAAAAGATTGGGTTTATTTAAAGTATACGAAGGGTGAAATTTTCGGGTTTGGGGTAATTGGTAGGAATGACATTGAGTTAGAACTAAATGGAACATAATAAACTAGGTTTAGTTGGACTCTTACGAGTCATGACTGTCCTAATTAGACCAAACACTAGTGAGAAAACAACTCGTGCTTGACTCCATTTAACACAGAACTGTAATCAAGTTTTACAGTAGGGGAAGCTTGAAATGAATCTGTGGTTGATGCACACAGAGAAAGGTACTGAAGACAAATTATTTGCAGAGCATAAGAGTGGGATAAGGGGTGAGATTAAAAATAACATTACATGAGTGTATGATGATAACATGCCTTAAATATAACTCCTTTCATCCATATGTCATTTACAAAATGACTTGAAGGCATGTGGGAATGTGAAAAGAGCCCAGCAATTTCACTTCACCANGTGTTGGAGAAGACTCTTGAGAGTCCCTTGGACTGCAAGGAGATCCAACCAGTCCATTCTGAAGATCAGCCCTGGGATTTCTTTGGAAGGAATGATGCTAAAGCTGAAACTCCAGCACTTTGGCCACCTCATGCGAAGAGTTGACTCACTGGAAAAGACTCTGATGCTGGGAGGGATTGGGGACAGGAGGAGAAGGGGATGACCGAGGATGAGATGGCTGGATGGCATCACAGACTCGATGGACGTGAGTCTGAGTGAACTCCGGGAGATGGTGATGGACAGGGAGGCCTGGCGTGCTGCGATTCATGGGGTCGCAAAGAGTCAGACATGACTGAGCGACTGAACTGAACTGAACTGAACTGAACTGAACTGAACTGAAGAAGTGGGCTGGAGCTGAGGCTTACCCTTGGAAGTTTTTGTCAAAACGCTTTTATTCTGGGATAGCCAGACCCTTGACATTCTCGCATTAGTCAAGCCGTGCTCCTATCACCAGCCACCACCACCCCAATGCTCCGGTGATCCTGGTCTCTTCATGTCCCTTACACAGATCTTTTCCCACTCCTTTATCCAAGCCAATATACAGCTCTTTCTCAATACATATTCTCTGCTCCAGGAAGGCAGTTGGATAAGGATGACCTTCATGAACTTTTCCCCAATCCTAGCAACCAGTGACTGTACTTATGACTCCATCACTTAATCAGATTATCCCTTGTTATAGAGGCATGTAATAATTTGTGATGCCTCAAGGTTGAGGGCCATATAGTAATTCTTCATGTACCCCATTATACCTTGTATTGTGTTGGTCCCATAGTAGATGATTAGTATTCATAATCTAAATAAGAATAGAATCTTTTTCTACTAGCTTCTCTATTTGAGGCATGCTAATCCAGAGCAAAGCCCTTTCTGGACCAACGTGTGATAGTAGTAGTCAGAGTTGTGAATGTCAGTTAAGAAATTTCTCCACTCAGCACATTTACCACTCTCCTGGACAGGCAAAGAGGTGAGACGTTAACTTGCTCTGCACAGCACTGAGATGGCAGATCCAGTTCATGTGATCAACATCATAGAAGAGTTATATGGTCACGGAAGCGATGATAATGGAAGGAGTGAGGTGGTGGAGACAGACTGTTTGAACACCCAGGAGAGTCTTGGTGTATTTCCTATTTAAGAGATGATCCTTGAAATCCTCATCTCCTCCATTTCTTAATGTTGGAGGACCGCAGGACTGTCTTTGATCCCTGTATTTCCTCTGTATTTAACTCCCTTGGCAGTTTCATGCAATCTCACAACTTCTATGTTCCATCTAGAAACTGATGACTCTCAGATTTATGTCTCTTAGCTCAGACTTTGACCCTGAAATGTATTCAACATTTCTACTTCAATATCTAGTGAACACCTCAAATATGGCATGTCCCAAATTGTGCTCTGATGTTTTGCCACTACCATGCCAAAAGAGAAAGGAAAGAATAAAAAGTTTAAAACCTGGCCTACTTGCAATCTTTTCAATTTCAGTTAATGATAGCTCCATCCTACCACGGGTTCAAGACAAAATCCTAGGGGTCATTCTACCCTGTGTCTCCACCGTCAAAATAATATATAAAGAACCAGACCACATCTCATCACGTCGACTGTTAGAACAGCAGAAGTCTATGATCACAACAGCCTTGTGACCAGTCCCACTGCTTCCAGTCTGTCCCTTCCAGTCTAATCACAACACAGCAGTGAAAGTGACCCTTTATAAATACAAGTTGGATTATGTTACACTTCCTTCATTTTTACTTAAAGTAAACATCAAAGTCTTTCCAGCAGTCCACAAGACCAGCTGAATCGACTTTCCCCTTTCCTCTCTGACTTCATCTCCTACTGTTTTTTTCTGTCCTTCACTCCACTCCACCACATACATTCCCTTGCTGGCTCCTGAACATACCGGGAACGAAAATGCTCCTGACTCGTGGATTTTGCCCTTGCTGATTCCTCGGTCTGGAGTATTCTTTCTCCAGATATCTATATGACTCAGTCCTGTACCTCCTTCAAGTTTTTGCTTACATGTGAACTCCTCAAGGAAGACTTCCCTGATGACCCTGTTTAAAAAGATAAATGCCCAATCCTGTGTCTCTCTTTATCCCCCCTCTTCCACTGCTTTCTTTTTCCCTAACTCAGCACCTTGTTAATATTCTCTATATGTATTTATATTATTATCTATCTTTTTCCCCTAGAAGGTAAGCTCAGTGCAGGTAGTGATCTGACTATTTGTTGTAATACCTACAATGGGCACCTAGAAGGCACTCAAAAAATATTTGTTGCATGAATTAGTGAATGAATGACTGTGAAGAAGTCTTTATGGAAAGGAATGGTAACACTGAGAAGTTATTTACTATGGTAACCTCACTAGCAAGGCACACTGGTTTGAGTCATGGTTCCATCTCATACTAACATAATGACCTTGTGTGAGTCATTCAACTTCTCTAAGCCTGAATATCCTGATCTGTAAAATGGTCATAATAGTTCCTTCTCATCTGACATCAAAAGGCAATTTTAGGATAAAATAACATCTACAAAAACATCCAAGTCTCTGTAGGAACAAGTTGGAAAGGATAAAATGAGGAGGAAAGGATAAAATATTTTCCCCTGGAGAGTAGAATTAAATGTGTGTGTGCAAGTAGGAGGAGGAATTTAGCCACTTACCTTATACCATGATGATACAAAGATGGGATAATGGTGTTTACATTATATTCCCATCAATTTTCAAATAAAATTTTTAATAAGCAAAGTACTTGTTTCTACAGCTCTTTAAGCACTCTTAGCAAGGCTTCAGAAACAAGTCTAGGGGAAGCAGTCTCCTATGTCTGAATAGTTGGAGTGGGTGTGGGGACAGAATATTTCAGATGCCGTGGCCAGGACACATGAAACCACATGTCCTTTTCAGTGATAATATAAAAACAGAGCTCTAGGAAATAAGCCCCAAGTCTAAACACCTTCAGAAAAGAATATTCCACAACCTCTCTCAACGATGCCTGAGTCTGCATCCACAATTTACATAATCTCATATCCTGGAATTATCTGCTCATCTCCACGGCCTCTTTACATGCCTGTGCCTGTGATTTCCTTTTCCCAAGACTCCAGGGACCCAGCCACCATCCCTGAACTTCCTCTTGGTCTTAAGCTCAGTTTTCCTTACTGTTTCTAAGTATAAGCTGTCCAGTTCATTTCACTTAAAACTGTAAAATGAACTTTTGACGGGATTGAGAGGAATAACAAAGATAGCCAACATCAGAGGTTACAAAGTTGGCAACTGCTAAGAATCATGCTCCCAGGTTTATGCTTACCAACTTACTTCTGGAATAGAAGTGTAAGTGCCTAAAATCTTAGCCTCTCATTTTAATATTTCTGGGGCTGGAGCTTACCAAATTGCCTATTTCCCCCCCTCATCAGTAGAGGAGGCCAGCAATACACTGTAACCTTGAGGAAGTGTTTCAACCCTTCTCAGCCTCATTCTCCCTCTTATCAACAAGAATGTTAACAGTATTTGGCTTCATGAGGTTGTTGTGAGGTTTAAATGAGATAATATGTGTAAACAATTAGAACAGTGCCTGGTCTGATCAACGTAGCTATTAGGATGATCACTAATTTTGTCTGAGAAAATATCTCTCCTCTCCTAAAAATGCCCCGCCCCTTTGTTAGGTGGGCACATTACCTGTCCAAGTATCTCTCTTTTAATGATACCTGCTCTTCCCACATATAACATGGACATTTCCCCCAGCTGCCCCATTCTGAACTCAATACTGGTATTTTCTCATCAAAGGAAATAAGTAATTAATAACTGCCCATTCTTCTCTGTGTAAGAGATAATCTTCATAGAAACCTATGGAACTAATAGCAGATTTTTCTGTGTAATAATAGTTTTAGTGCTTGTCAGTGAGGTGATTTCTGGCTTTGCATGAGTCACCTCGGCCAGCAGTATCTTCATGACCAAGCAGATCACCTTCATGGTTCCTACAAAGGGTGTGTGGAGGGATTGGCACAGCTAAATTGGAAATTCTCACTTCGAGACTTTCTGCTGTTTGTTTCTCCTGGACTGGAAAGGGTGAACGGGTCTGTGATCTGTGCCTCGTCTAGGTGGAGCCCAGGGATTCCTGTTACCCTCCCTGGTTTAGGATTCCTGAAAAGTGAGGTCAGCTCAGCCCTTTCTGTGAGTCTTTCAGCCACAAGTTAGCATGCGGGGTGAAGAAAACTGTTTATTTTAAATATGGGAAATAAAGATAAAGTGATGTCTTTATGAAAAAACTGAATTTGTTCATTTGACAAATATTCATAAAGTATGTACTCTATTTAGGCACTGCTCTAGTCCAGGAGTTTACAGTGATGAACAGATCAGACAGGTCAGCTGGATTCTGTGACCCTTGGAATCCAATGAAGTAATGCCTTAATTAGAAAGTGTCTGGCAAAAACACAAACTTTAAGTTACAAATTGAGTATATCATAGGGCTATAATGTACAACATGGTACTACAGTTAATGATAATGTATCACATATTTGAAAGTTGCTGGGAAAACGTTTCTCATTACAAGAAAAAGAATCTTGACTATATTTGGTGACAGATGTTAACTACATATTGTGGTGATCACTGTGCAATACATACAAATACCAAATCACTATGTTGTACACCTGAAACTAATATGTTATCTGTCAATTACATCTCAAAAAAAAAACAAAAGAAAGTAACCAGATATCTAATCCCCTTCCATTCCCAGACCCTACTCCCACCACAGTGAATACTGAGTAAATTCATAGCAGGCCCCAGAATCGCCCCCCACAACATACCTCTTTCTCTTCCTTCTTCCTTGTTTCCCTCCTTTTCTTTCTTCCTTCCATATTTTCTCCTTGACTTTCCTCCTCACCAGTGCCGTTTGTTATTCTAGCATACTAAACACCACACTAATAACTCACTCCTTATTCTACAATTTTTTTCCCCAGTTCAGTCGCTCAGCCACGTCTGACTCTTTGAGACCCATGGACTGCAGCATGCCAGGCTTCCCCGTCCATCACCAACTCGCGGAATTTACTCAAACTAATGTCCATTTAGTCGGTGATGCCATCCAACCATCTCATCCTCCGTCCTTCTCCTCCTGCCTTCAATCTTTCCTAGCATCAGGGTCTTTTCCAATGAGTCAGTTCTTCACATCAGGTGGCCAGAGTATTGGAGTTTCAGCTTCAGCATCAGTCCTTCCAATGAATATTCAGGACTGATTTCATTTAAGATTGACTGGTTTGATCTCCTTGCAGTCCAAGGGACTCTCGAGAGTCTTCTCCAGCACCACAGTTCAAAAGCATCAATTCACTCAGCTTTCTTTCTGATCCAATTCTCACATCCCTACATGACTACTGGAAAAACCGGTAGTCAAAGTAGTCAGTACTAGATGGATGTTTGTTGCCAAAGTTACATCTCTGCTTTTTAATATGCTGTCTAGGTTGGTCATAGCTTTTCTTCCAAGGAGCAAGTGTCTTTTAATTTCATGGCTAAAGTCACCATCTACAGTGATTTTGGAGGCCAAGTAAATAAAGCCTGTCACTGTTTCAATTATTTCCCAATCTATTTGCCATGAAGTGATGGGACTGGATGCCATGATCTTAGTTTTTTGAATGCTGAGTTTTAAGCCAGTTTTCCATTCTCCTCTTTCACCTTCATCAAGAGGCTCTTTAGTTCTTTTTCACTTTCTGCCATAAGGGTGGTGTCATCTGCGTGTCTGTGGTTATTGATATTATCCTGGAAATCTTTATTCCAGCTTGTGCTTCATCCAGCCTGGCATTTCACAAAATTAAATAAGCAGGGTGATAGCATACAATGTTGACATACTCTTTTCCCAACTGTGAACCAGTCTGTTATTCCATATCCAGTTCTAACTATTGCTTCTTGACCTGCATACAGGTTTCTCAGGAGAAAAGTAAGGTGGTCTGGTATTCCCATCTCTTCAAGAATCTTCCAGTTTGTTGTGATCCACATAGTCAAAGGCTTTTGCGTAGTCAATGAAGCAGATGTTTTTCTGGAATTCTCTTGGTTTTTCAATGATCCAACAGATGTTGGCAATTTGATCTCTGCTTCCTCTGACTTTTCTAAATCCAGCTTGAACATCTGGAAGTTCTCAGTTCACGTATTGTTGAAGCCTAGCTTGGAGAATTTTGAGCATTACTTTGCTAGCATGTGAGATGAGTGCAACTGTGTGGTAATTTGAACATTCCTTGGCAATATCTCAGGCAATATCATGGATATCTCAGGAAATGTCAGGAAAAGCAGAATACGTGTTAAATTCCTGGTTTTTGCAGATGATAAAGATTAATCCTTGGATTCTAAGAATTATGTAAATGTCCTCTTTCAAATAAAATGCTCTAAACTGTATTAGGCCTGAGGCTGGTAGGATACTTACAAGATTTTTAAAATGCCAAATGCATCCAAAGCTGTCCAAAGGAGGCTCAGCTAGACACAAGGCTGAAAAGAGTACCACCCTCACCCCACCCCCTGCTGCTGCACATCGCATATCTCATCCACACAGACTCGCACCACCAGACATGCACACGCACTGCAAACCTTGCAGACCAGTTGCTCCCGTGCAGGTCTCTTCAGCTCCTGTACAGCCAGGAACTGAGCTGCAGCCAGGCATCTGCAGAACGCCCTCTGCAGATGGGCTCAGCTGGTGCAAACGGGTGGTCTCTCCGCATCATCATCATCACCTCGTCCTCTCCTTCTATGAGAGAGAGAACCATTAAATTAAAGCCTCTATGCTAACTTAAAAAAAAAAAATTGCTGGCTCTTCTTAAAAGTACTTTTCTTCCTTGGAATTGAATATATTCAATATTGTTCCATCTATTCATATTTTTTATACAAAAGGTATCTCATATTTATTGCTGAACCAACCTATTAGCACAGAAGCATAAATTAAAAAAATATTTTCCCAATAAAATACGTCCAACTGTACTGGTAGTGGCAATTTTTTAGCTTGATAGGGTAAAATGCTAGTGACCTTGATAGAGCATAAATGTGAGTCTCGGATGTACAGTTCCTTATAGATGCAGACTGGTTCTTCATCGGCGTCTCCTCTTGGGGATACACCTGACTGTGTTATGAATTTTCATTTAAAGTTTGAGGAGAATGAAATGATTCTTCTTTTGTTCCTTGGCCAGAAATCACCTGACTCTAAAAGTTTTGTAAAAGAGAGAGCAAGGAAAAGAGTCAATCACGATGGTGGAGAAAGGAGTCAATCAGTCGTTATTTATTACATCCACTACATGAAAGTCTCTGTGTCATAGCAGAATGTGTCAGACACAATCTTGCCATCAAAGAGAGTACACTCTTGTACAAAGATAGGAAACACACTGTTGGGTCAACAAATAAACTGAGTACTCAGTAGGCATAAGAAACAGGGGTGAATTTGACCTTGATATACAATATATCTGGAGCCTACCTTCTTAAATAAACTTATTCTATGTGCTTAAAATATATAAGCTGTAGGTGAAAAAACTGCCAACGAATTTATCTTAACAGCTAGCTGCATAATTCTCCTTAGAAAGGAAACTATCTCAGTTTAGGAAATGTTTTCAAAGCCTCCTTGGATGAATGCCAGAGCTAAAGGTCAGCAGCTGCCAAGACAACAAACATAAATGGGGGTGCAGAAGAAAGAGAGAAGATAAAGAAGGGAGAGGAGGGCCAGGCCATGTGGCAGCTGGGCAGATAACAATAACAGTGATGATAATAGTAAGAGCAGAAGCAGTAGCTAACCACTTCCCGCCAGGCATTGTTCTAAGTGTTTTTCATGGTTAACCTCATTCGGCCCTCACCACAATCCTATGATTTAGGTGTTACTAGTTATCATCATTTTACAGAAACTAGAGCCGACTTTTCAAAAATGACCAAGGAACTTTCAAAATGAAGAGTATCCAACAATTCATTTGTAAGTTAACTTGTCTATAATATAAACCCCTTTACCAGAAACTTCAGTCAAGCTTTCCACATACAAATAAATATCTTTTGTGAGTAATTTTTGTGTATGCATGCAAAGTAAAAAAAAAAAAAAATCACTGGGTAACAGGATGAAAGTGTCACAAACACTTTCATGGGATGGTGAGTCCCTTAACACATAATTTGACAGAAGCTTGAGACTGGAGCCATAGGGCACCATGACCATAAGCTGCTTGGTAATTCATGGAAATTTGTGGGGAAACACTGGATTTTCTGCAGTCAGTGGAATGGCGTTTAACTGTAACAGGGCAAAGTGACTCCCAGTAACACCTAGTGGAGTCAACATACTTAATAGAGTCCCAAATGATTGTTTATATCACCTCCTAAAAATGTTTTTCTGTATGTCAAAGTCTGTGCTAAATGCCGGAGCTGCATTATCTTATTTAATTCTAAGACACTGAGTTTTAAGTCAGTCCCCTAACAAGGAACTGGTGAATAGTAGGTTTGGATTTGGATGCAGGGCTTTCAGACCCCTGACCCAGTCCATTTAATATCACTAATTCTAGGACAGTATTCTTTTTACACCTACAGCTGAAGGATGATGCTGCAGGCAAAATGGTACTAAGGATTCCTTCCATTATACGTTTTGTTGTTGTTGAGTTACTAAGTCGTGTCAAACTCTTTATGACCCCATGGGCTGCAGCATCCCAGGCTTCCCTGTCCTCCACTGTCTCTGAGTTTGCTCAGACTCATGTCCATTGAGTTAGTGGTGCTGTCTATTCATTTATTATATTTATTATACTTTTACCTGTTTGAGAGAAACATGCAGGAATGTTCCATTGGAGATAAAGTGAGTTAGTATAAGGAACCACAATTAGAAGCATATTCCCTTTTTCTCCTCCACTGGAAAAGACTATGGAAACCTCAAAACCTAAAATAAAGTGACGTGAAAAGAGCAAGAAAAGATTAAAATATATAGAAAAGGGGAAATAGAAGAAGGAAGTCAGAGATGAGTATCAAAGAAGACAAACTAAATAGAGGTAAGTGCATATGCAAAAACGGCAGGTCTTCACCAAGGAACATCTACCTCCACCCAGATTGTGCCTACCCCTATCGTTAAATGCTTCCTTCCCATATTGAATTTTTATGTGTTTTTGTTAAGCCTTACAAATAGCACTGAAAAGAAGAGAGGCGAAGAACAAAGGAGAAAAGAAAAGATATAAGCATCTGAATGCAGAGTTCCAAAGAATAGCAAGAAGAGATAAGAAAGCCTTCTTCAGCAATCAATGCAAAGAGACAGAGGAAAAGAACAGAATGGGAAAGACTAGAGATCTCTTCAAGAGAATTGGAGATACCAAGGGAACATTTCATGCAAAGATGGGCTCGATAAAGGATAGAAATGGTATGGACCTAACAGAAGCAGAAGATATTAAGAAGAGGTGGCAAGAATACACAGAGGAACTGTACAGAAAATATCTTCACGACCCAGATAATCATGAGGATGTGATCACTCATCTAGAGCCAGACATCTTGGAATGTGAAGTCAAGTGGGCCTTAGAAAGCATCACTAAGAACAAAGCTAGTGGAGGTGATGGAATTCC
>SJYX01023972.1:58360-76432 GCA_006410675.1 Oreotragus oreotragus
GGGGGCAGGAGGAGAAGGGGACGACCGAGGATGAGCTGGCTGGATGGCATCATGGACTCGATGGACATGAGTCTGAGTGAACTCTGGGAGATGGTGATGGACAGGGAGGCCTGGCGTGCTGCGATTCATGGGGTTGCAAAGAGTCAGACACGACTGAGCAACTGAACTGAACTGAACTGAACTTTGTTGAGATTCTATATCAATCAAATGCAGATTATTCCATTTTACAGTAACTCTTAAGAGTAAAACTATCCTTCAGTACACAGCATTTATACTGTATATTTTATATAGCAGCCCTTTAGAGATAGTTCCTCTCGGTTTGTGAAGATACTTTTTAATACCAAAAGTTAATATTTGAAAATGCAACAAAATTAGGATTGAGTAAATTCTGAAATATTGTAGACGTTGCAAAAATTTCAAGCTATTTTTCAAATATTTTGTGTTCAGTACAATGCATTTTCTAACCAGTATAATTTTCTTAACTCAATTGGTATTGTCAGAAATTTAATCTATTTTTTAATTAATTTATACTCACCAATTTGACTTAAGGGATATTTTGATATCTAGGAATTTATTTTAGTTTCTTTTTACAGGTCTCTTAAAAGCCTGTTTGGTCCTGAGGTTGCCCTGAACTAAATTAGAATCCATTTTGAAACCCTGAACTGAAAAAATGTATTACTATTACAAAATGAACCATGACACTCAACTAAAATAACAGTTCTTTGAATAAACAGTTAAATGAAATTCTGGCTAGATAGCTAAAATGAGAGAAATATAACTGGGAAGTCAGCTGATCAGGAGTCAATTCATGGTCTTCGCTTGACCCAATCTTAGTTCCTACTTTAGTCAAATATTGAATGTTTTTCACTACAGTAAGTATAACAAGTATTTCACTCCCTTGCCTAAGTAGAAGACCTTGTTAGGTGGATGTCTGTGATACTTTGAGCTGTTCAGACAAGAACACCTTGTAAGGGTTTTAGAGCAATGTTCAGTAATAAGGCGTGGAAGCAGGCCCTTTCAAATCCTAGAGGTGGAAGTAGAAATATGAAGAGACCATTTGAAGACAGTGCTGCTGAACAGAAGAAGCCTTACAGTTTGGGCTCATAATTCCACTTCTATATACAGGCCTTAATAAAACAACACGCGATTGGTAAAAGCATGGCATGTGGAATACTATGAATTGGACCATTAGAAATGATTTAGTAGACTATACAGTAGTGGTGGAAAATGACATGGAAAAATGCTCATGATATGTTAAGTTTTAAAAAGTTATCAAACAGTGACTATTGTGATACCAAGTAAGCCTATATTGATACGGAAATAATTAGATCAAGAGATCAATGGATCAGCAGATGTATGGGGTAGATGTAGATATAATATAGATATAGAAATGCATATAGCTCTAAAACATATACATGTGTGTATGTGTATTATATATATAGATATCTTTTTTACTGTATCTAGATAAAATGTTAATGATAAAAATGTAAAATAAATGTTAATTCCATATCAATAAACATGGAATTTAGGGTGATTTAACATTTGTGTTTTTTCCTTGTCTGTATTTTTCCTGAATAAATATGGATTTTCTTCAGTAAATATATGTTTCCTTCAATAAACAAGTATTACTTTATAACATGTAAAAATTATTTAAGTCGAATACACTAGAAGAAAAATCATATATTAACCAATTAACAGACTGTACCATACTTATTCTAAAAGAAAAAAAAATTGTGAATATTTTTATGTGTTTACACTTTTACATTTGTGTTTTTTCCTTGTCTGTATTTTTCCTGAATAAATATGGATTTTCTTCAGTAAATATATGTTTCCTTCAATAAACAAGTATTACTTTATAACATGTAAAAATTATTTAAGTCGAATACACTAGAAGAAAAATCATATATTAACCAATTAACAGACTGTACCATACTTATTCTAAAAGAAAAAAAAATTGTGAATATTTTTATGTGTTTACACTTTCTAAGCCCAACTTGCATTAATGTAGTCTCATGCCCTTTTGGCTTTGCTGCAGACAGAGTTGATCTCCTGGGCCTTAGGGCCTGGTGACGTGGGAACCAAGTCACAGCCACCATCCCAGGCCTTGGATAGGGAATACCTGCACTAGCAGCTTTTGGTCTCCTAGGACCTCCTGAGGAATTGGACTTTTCATACAAATTTGCACCTCTCATGAGCTGAAAGATGATAAAAGGGCATTTAGTTGATGCTTTATGTACTCTCAATTCACCTGGGAAACATCTTTAGATTTTTGCAATGAAGATGACCCTAACTCTACCCTCTACCTTTTCATGGCAAGCAAAATGGAGTCAAGCTGTCAACCTAAGTACTGATGACTGGGGAGCACAGGGAAAACTTGTTTTAGCATCCGGTTCCTTCTTGTTTTGTCCAACTAAGACTGCCTCCTCAGTCTGGAGGAAAAGTGGTTACCTCCACCAGGAAATAATACACTAAGAGTCGAGCTTTCCTAGTGTAATACCCTCTCTGTAGGACGCTGGCTCTTAAGAATGCTGTAAAGAAATAAATAAGAAAGTGTTATTTTTCGGCTATAGAAGACTGGGATTCAACCTGATAATGACAGAAGGCCTAGGTGTTGTGCACAAAATAATACAGGAATCATTACTGAATTTTTGCATTATTATTTAAGCTACGGTATACTCTAGACAATAGGACATAGAGTAGAAATGCAGATATCCTTAAAGGGTCAGTGTAAAGGTCTCAGGCAAGGAGTTTTTTATTATTGTTTAATTTTCTTGAATGTGATTTGTAGGTTTTCCCCCTATTTTTATGGGGCCCTCCCTAATTTATTCATAATGCATACAGTCATGAAGTAGCATTCTTTTGACACTCAGCAGAAATGCATTTCACTTAAGTCTGAACCCATTAGCTAACAGTCCTGTAGCTTCTGGGCTTTGTAGTCTGTTCTCTGATTCACAAAATGCCTTGCTAGAACTGTACAACACTCAGAGCAAGGATCATGAATGAAAACAGATGCAGATAATATGTTGAATTTGTGTTTCAACACATCTGATACTGAAATTCTGATTTTCCACCTGCACATCTCATTTCAACTATATCCACCCGTGTTTAGGTCCAAAATCACTGTGGACCATGATTGCAGCCATGAAATTAAAAGACACTTGCTCCTTGGAAGAAAAATTATGACAAACCTAGACAGCGTTATAATAAGCAGAGACAGCACTTTGCTGGCAAAGGTCCATGTAGTCAAAGATATGGTCTTGCCAGTAGTCATGTATGGGTGTGAGAGTTAGACCATAAAGAAGGCTGAGCACCAAAGAATTGATGCTTTCTTACTGTGATGCTGGAGAAGACTCTTCAAAATCCCTTGGACTGCAAGGAGATCAAACCAGTCAATCCTAAAGGAAATCAGTCCTGAACATTCATTGGAAGCACTGATGCTGAAGTTGAGGCTCCAGTGCTTTGGACACCTGATGTAAAGAGATGACTGTTTGGAAAAGACCCTGGGAAAGACTGAAGGCAGGAGGAAAAGAGAGCAACGGAGAATAAGATGATCGGATGGCATCAACAACTCAGTGGACATGAATTTGAGCAAACTCCAGGAGGTAGTAGAGGACAGGGAAGCCTGGTGTGCTGCAGTCCATGGGGTCATAAAGAGTCAGACATGACTTAGCAACTGAACAACAACAACTTGCTTAGGTAATAGGCTGGAGACACAAAGTCAGGCAGGACTGGCTCTACAGGTATCCTGAATGTGAACTGCATAGACTGACTTGAACAAAAAGAGTTTGGTTCAAACTCACATATATGGTAACTCCAATACAGGGTTTTCAAATGAATTGGATGCAAAAAATATAATCGTTTATTTTTGTCTTTCTTTTTTCAAGGTTAGTTTTCCAGGGATAATAATTAAAGAATAACTATGTTGAAATTCTTTTGAATGAGGTAAAAGAAAGACAAGGGGTAGTATCCCTTCAGGTTCATAAATAATAATTCCTTGAAAAAGTATATTGAGCCAATAAACCATATTCCCTTCCCTTGACATAGTCCCTAGTTTTTAAGTCACCTAAGTTTTTTCTATTCGAACTAAGAAAATGTAGTATGTCTTTTTTGGTATAATTTGCTCATGGGAAATCCCGTTACATATAACCTTTCACAAACTCAGTGTTAAATGCTTCTTTTCTCTTCATTTCAATATCTCACAGTTGATTGTGTATTAACTACAGTCCAGACACAGGCTGCTGTTACAAAGAGGTGACAAATACACAAAACAGGGTATTATTCAGCAGAGGCTATTTGGTAATATGTAACTTACAATGTAATTTAATTGCTGCCCCCAACAAAGTTACAAGACTATTGCAAACATAAACTAGGTTCAATTCCAGTCATACAAGGGGGATTTATAGGATGTTTCCTGTTTCAGCTGAGATCTTATTATAGCTCCCACAGGTAGTCAAAACGCCAGAGAATTATAACTTCCTTCAATAATTGCCCAAACTTGAATGTAGCCAATACAGTAGGAAATAGGAACGGGCCATAAGTCTATTGTATCCTCTGGGTGTTTGAGAATCTCTGGTTTGTAAATTGATATATAATCATTTTGTTTTTTTAAAAGATTAATTTTAAGTTTTTTCCCTGAGGAAATAAATCAACTAGCTTGTTAAATTTTACACAGTATACTGAACTATATCATCAAAGCTAGATTTAGGCCCTGACCTCAGCAATCTACATTTGTTTCTTAAAAAATAATAAATAATAATAAGAATCATTTTCCCAAGCACTTCAGTCTAATGTTACAGCTGTATCTGGTTACTCTTTGGATGGGAAATAGGCTGGTTGCTTTTCTTCTTGGCCTTCAAGCCTTGCTCCTGAATCCTTTCCACACACTCGACTCTTATTTCAAAGAGAAACCCCACTGGGAGGCTGGAAGACCTGACTGAGAGAAAAGGAAGTTATGCTAATTTCCCACCCCAAAGACACCAGTGAGCATTTCAAATACTGACAGCTTAGGAAGGAAAAAAGCTTTCATTCTAGATCAATTCAAAGTTAGATTATCACAACTGGAAGTTTTCAGGCTGTGCCACCTCCTGTCCCCCCAACCCCTTTCCCTCCCCTCCTCTAGCCTTCCTTCCTCACCAGTTCCTTCCTTAGACCAAGAAACAGAGCTGCTGGCTGAGGAGCAGAGCCAGGCAGAATGAAGCTGAGGAGCTCAGAGTGGGCGTGGGAAGATGCAGAAAAGAGGAACTGGCTGCTGCAGAGAGGAATGGAGTTTTTGGGTTTTTTTTTCAACTATGGGAAGCTTGACTGTTGGGGGGAAAGGTGCCAGAGCACTGAAGTACAGGAGTGGGCAGAGTTCGCTTCTGCTGCGTGCTCGCCCTCCCCAGCCTCAGGAGGAGCCAGAGGCTCTGCAGCTGGACCTGGGCCTCAGTGGGCCCAGAGATCCAGTCCTGACACCCTGTCAGGAGCCCGAGCCCCACGGGGGCTGGAGCCGCTCAGGATCTGGAGGCTGCTCCCACCGTGCAGGGTGTGGCAGGCGTCAGGGTGGACAGCCCCATGGCCGCCAAAATAGATGGACCAGGGATCTGAGTAGCCCACCAGGAATTTTCTGGATCCTTTATTAAATTTGCTCTCAAAGCACTAAAAAATTGAGAGAGAGTGCCCCACGAGAGTTAGGCCTGTGCGGACTGAAGACCCAGACGGCTGTGTCCCTGACTACGGCACAGCCAGGACTTCCTATCTGTAGGGACAATGACCCTGAAGTGTTGGGGCCACAGCTTGTCTGTGTAGCCCCTGTGACGTTCAGGAGTACTTTGCTTCTCAGATGTGAAAGATTCCAGAAAAAGAGAGCAGGGAGCTCTGGGTGTTGTAGCCATGCATTCTGGGAAACAAACTCACTCAGAAGGACAAGGCAGATGGTGGAGTGCAGTTTATTACACCAGCAGGCCCAAGGCAGAGTCTCCTCTTAGCTAAGGACCCTGACCAGCATTTGTGAAAATCTTTTATACCCCATGTGTACATGTCTGAACCCACCACTCCAAATTCCTTGAGACTGACATAAACCAAGGAAAATACAATCCCAATAACCCCATCATTCACGTACAATGTGCTCATGTGCTCAAACAGTTAGCCAATAATCAATAAACCCGAGGTTACCCTCCGATAGATACAGAAAAATTTATGGCCTGTCTGGAGGAAGGGGTGATTAGTGTATGTTTTCTCTTAGGCGATGAGTAACCTAGATACGATCTTCAAGTTCCCCTGTCTGGAGGGGGTCTTATCCTTCTGTTGTTGTTTTTACAGGCACTAAACACAGAGTTCAGAATCCATTGGAAAGGTGGCTGAGCATGATCAGCACGAACAGACCTAAGATGGAGTCCAGGCCCTATGAATTCCTTCTTCATTCCCCGCTCTTGATGCTCTTAACTCATATTATGAGCATCATTCATAGGGATATATTGCACCCTGGCTCTCCGACCGCCAATTTGGGAGAATGACATCAACCTTTGGGTTACAAAGTTCATAATACATTGTAAAATTCAGGGTCCACAAAGCAGAACTCTCAAGGCAACTGTAACAGTGATAAATATAGTTTTCCACCAATCGCCCTTCACCCAAGATAGGCCCGATGTCCAGAAAGGAATGTTTTCATTTGACATTGCTTTTACCTGGCTTTTCATGTCATCTAAAGCAGTTGATACATTGCCAGATAAGTCAGGAATGTATACACAACATTCAACCTGAATTATAGCACAGGTCCCTCCTTGAGCAGCTGTGAGCATATCTAAAACCATTCTAATTTGAATTACTGCTTCTGTTACTTTTATGAAACTGGTGTTTACATCATATGTAACCCCATGACCTGAGTCTATTGACTGTAGGTCTGGCTTACACTAGAGAGCAGGGAGAGATTATGGTCGACAAGAGAAAGGAAAGTCTTTTTTTTGTTGTCCCAGAAAATAGCAGAGTGGTTTAAAATCTCCTTAGTGGAGCAGTGACACCCACCAGGGAAGTCCATCCATCATAGACAGAGGAACAGCCCCACATACCCAACAGTTGGAGGTATTGTGGAAGTCCACATAGGAATGTGCACGTTGATGAGACCAAGCAGCAGGAGTTGATTATGCAGCTGCATCCTGAAGGGGCTCGTCCAGGATCTTCTTTTTCTTCTTCTTAAGGATGATCTTGGTCTCTCAAGGGTCAGCAGGGTCCCTCTGCACAGTCCACTCAGCGTTTTCTGGGTCTGCGTGGTATGCTCTCTTCATCCTCATATGACGGATCCAAGAGGCAACAGCTGCAACTTTAACTGCAGTAGGGGTAGTTAGAATACCAATATAAGGGCCCTTCCACCGAGGGGCTAGTAAATCATGTTTCCAATCTTTGACCCATACTTGGTCACCAAGAGTAAACTCATGAATCTGTTCCCCAAGGGGGAACGGCACCCTTTTTCATACAAACTTGGTTACCTGATTTATTACATTACCCAGTTCCATTTGTTGCAAAATCCTATCCCCTATTACCTGAGGCAAATTTGTTGACATCTGTTTTATTATGGGAGGGGGCCTCCCATACACAATTTCGTATGGAGAATAGCTTTGGGACTGTGGGGTCATCCTGAGTTTGAGCAGAGCCATTGGAAGCAAGTCCACCCAGAAGCAGTCAGTCTTTATGATCCACTTGGCAAGTGTCTCTTTAAGTGTCTGGTTGTTTCATTCCACCATCGCAGAACTCTGGGGCCTATATGCAGTGCGCAGGTTCCATTTAATGTTTAAAGTTTTGCTTACTTGTTGTACTAAATCAGCTTCGAAAGCTGGGCCATTGTCTGATCCAATGCTGGTAGGAAATCCAAATCTGGGAGCTATTTCCCTAAGCAGGCACCGGGCTACTTCTGATGCTTTTTCAGACCAGGTGGGAATAGCTTCTACTCATCTCGAGAACATAACGGTAGTGTCGGTGAGGTTTCATCTCAGTGAAGTCCACTTCCAGGTGTTTAAAGGGCAGCGTGCCTTTCAGCTGAATCTCTGGAGGTTTTTGTCTGTTCCGAGAGGCAAGATTAACTTGTGAGCAGGCAGTGCAGTTGTGAGATTCTGTCCTGCATAGGGAAGAGAGGCAGAGAACCAAGAAATATTTTTGAATTAGCTCTTCCAGTTTATCATGGCCTAGGTGGTTCGCTTGGTGTGTTTGGCTTACCAGAGTGGGTGCCAGCTCCTCTGGTACCAATAACTTGCCACTTGGAAATTCCCATCATCCCTTTTCAGTCTTGATGGCCCCTTCCACTTTGGCTAGTTGGTTTTAGGCTTCAGTGTATTTTGGAGACTCCAGCGTTAGCTCAGGCAGCTCCGCCAATACACGAGCTTTAATAGGGGCCTCACTTGTCATCCTCCAAGCCCTCAGCTGCTTGTTTAGTGGTCTTATCTGCCAGTCTGTTTCCCCAAGCCTGGGGGTTATCCTCTTTATGATGTCCTTGGCAGTGTATGACTACAACCCTTTCTGATTCCCAGATAGCATCTAACAGGGTCAGAATTTCTTCTTTATTTTTAGTATCTTTTCCACTAGCTATCAAAAGTCCTCTTTCCTTATATAGAGCCCCGTGTACATGTAGTGTGGAAAAGCATACCTGGAGTTGGTGTAGATATTTACTTTCTTGCCTTTGGACAGCTGGAGTGCTCAAATCAAGGCCTATAACTCATCTCGTTGAGCAGACCAGTGTTGTGGCAAGGAGCCAGTTTCGATGATAGTCTTTTCTGTGACTATGATGTAACCTGGCAGCCGTTGTCCTTGTTTTATCAGGCTAGTGCCATCAGTATATAGGACCCAATCAGGGTCTGGAATCAGTTGGTCTCAGAGGTCAGGTATGCTACTGTAGACCTCTTTCAAGATTTCCTCACAGTCATGAGAAGGTCCACCCTCTCCCACTGGCAAGAGTGTGGTTGAGTTTAAAGTCTGGTAAGGCTCAGTATGGAAGTTAGGGTTTTCACATAGCAGCCCTTGATATTGAATAATCCAGGATGTTGACAGCCATTTATGGGGGTCCCCTCACAGGAGAGCATTGACCTCATGTGGGAGTTTTATGATGAAATCTTGGCCCAGTTTCGACTTGGTTGCCTCCCAGACCAGTAAGGCAACCACAGAAACTGCCCGTAAGCATTCTGGCCACCCAGTGGCAACACTGTCCAGATGTTTCAGGAGATAAGCCACGGGTCTGTCCCATGTCCCAGTAGTCTGGTACAACACTCCCATAGCTACCTTGTCCTTTTCAGTCACATAAAGAGTAAACGGCTTTGCAAGGTCTGGCAGGCCCAAGACAGGTTCTGACATAATTGTTCCGGGTTTGAGTTCTATTACCACTGGGACTGGTTTTGCAAGCCTAGGGGGGATGACGGGTTGTCTTCTGCCCAGACCTCAGGGAATATGTTGAGTTAACTCTTTCTCTCCACTGTTTAGACTGTCTGGTTTCCCTTCTGGGAGATTGTGCAAACTGCATTCATCTTAAGGGGTGTCTGAGAGAAAGAGTAATTAGGTGGGTGAGCCCACTTGAAGAATGGATCTTTCATGGGGGGAAAGGTCACTTGTGCCCCAATTTAGACAGCAAGTCTCTTCCCAACAAAAGGTACTGGGCATTCAGGGATGTATAAAAAATTCATGAGTTATTTGGTGCCCCCTGATCTGACATTTTCGGGGTAGGCTTGAGATACAAAAGCTGCATTTAATCACCATCTGAGACCCAGCAGCCTCTGGATCTATTGGCGTATAAGGTCTACAGGCCTTGCACAGTCTTTCGTAGAACTCAGAGGGTGATTTGTTTTCCCTTAGAATCATTTCGAAGGGTTTTGCCATACTCATAGGTTTTGGGGCCCTGCCTTGAGGCCTTGTAAAATAGCCGCCCGATATCTCTCCAGGTGGCCCCTCCCTTCCTCTGTGTTATAGTCCCAATTGGGCTTCTCATCGGGTGTGGCTAGTTCTGCCCAGTGCTGCAGGTTTGCAGTACCCTCAGGTACCATATCTCTTAACCATTTTCTGGCCTCAGTTAGAATCCCGTGTCTTTCCTCAGCGCTGAAGAGGGAGACTAGTAGTTGGGTTATGTCATCCCACGTAGGGCAGTAGGTTCGAAAAATAGTCTCCATTAGCCTAATTTGGTAAAAATAAGCTATGAGGGGCTGACGGTAGTGGCCATCTGTCCCCTGAACTGGAGGCTGCTGTAACTCTCTGAGGGGCATTTGTAGGGGGGCCCTTTCCTCTGGCTCCTTAGAGGAACACAGCCTCGGTTTGATTCTGGTGTCTCCTTTCCCCTTCCTATCAGTACTCACGGGGAGAGGAGGGTATAGCTTGGGCGGTTCAGCTGGAGCTGGATCCTGGAAGTGTTGGCCAGCGGCTTCTGCCACCAGGACTGGAGCTTGCCGAGGTGGCGGCTCTAGACCTCCAGGAGAGCTGGTGGAGGAGCGGTGGCTGCTGTAGGAACTTCACCTGGCCCTGGATCGGGCATTAAGGCAGCCTCTGGTCATGGTGGAGCACTGGGTGGCAGGGGCGTCATCATCCAGTATGGGGGAGGGGCAGGTCATCCTCGTCCAAATCCTGCCAGATCCCAGAGGGAGAAGGGGGATTGGCGCGTCTTCACCTGCTGGTCAGCATGGCCAAACCAGAACACCACGTGGTCCAAGACTGTTTCTCACTTGAGGTCCGTTCTGTCTTGGTGGGCTTGATCAGATGTGGATGAAAACACAGATGGGTTAAATATCCCACGTTCCAGGCCATCTCCAGAAAAGCCAATTCATATTCACTTATGTATCCCCCTCCTTCTAGCCTGACAATTCTGAGGGGGTCAAGAATTTCACAGCAGACGGGACACCTCCTAGGGGAGAGTAGAATACGAGCACACAAGGACCAAGTTTCTTTTCCTAAAAATCCCCTGGTGATTGCTTGGTAATAATTTTCCCCAAGACGGCATGAACACACCTCCTAAATGACCGTCACAAATTCCCTTCCTAAGCCCTAACACACTCGTCGACCTGTGTACCAAGCAATCACTGCTGCCTGCCTATTTCAGGCTCCTGTGGGCCCATGCCCCTTCTAGTCCCTCCCGGGGGGTGATCAGGCCCCCTCTTCCACCCTGCTGGGTGGGTTCCTCCTCACCTGAGTGTTCAGTTCCCCTGCTGCTGTCCACTACCTGCTAACGTGAAAGGTCCAGGCGTTGAGAAGCAGAATCCTTCCAAAAGGGCGAGGTGCCTTCCCGCCTCTAGAATATTTAAGCTGCAAAGCCTCGGAGCAGTCCCAAATGGGACTTGTCTCCTAAATGTGAGGAGTTTCCTGGCCAATGCACCAAATGTTGTGGCCATGCATTCTGGGAAACAAACTCACTCAGAAGGACAATGCAGATAGTGGAATGCAGTTTGTTACACGGACGGGCCCAAGGCAGAGTCTTCCTCTTAGCCAAGGACCCCAACCAATTTTTGTGAAAACCTTATATACTCTAAGCGTACATGCCCAAACCCACCTCCCCAAATTCCTTGAAACTAGTCCAAACAAAAGAAAAAGAAAGATACAATCAAAGTTAACCCATGACTTATATGCCTTAAGCCTAGGTAGTTAACAGTGGACAGTTACCAATAGGCTTGTAGTCATACCCCAGTAAGCATAATAGAATGTATGATTCTATTCGGTTACACAGATAATTAGGGTATTCTTTTAGGTGATGGAGAGCCCTGGGGCTCTTTCTGCTGGGGGCCTGGTTTTCCAGTTGATACGCTGTTTCCATAGATACTGGGCATACAGCTCAAAGTCCCCAGTCCAGCCCAAGATGGAGTCCTGCTTTCAAGATGGAGCCTGTTCTATTTCTTCCTTCACTAGTAACACCTCTTCTGTAGAAGACAGAAAAGGAAGTGTGAGTAGGTGCAGTTGAAGAAGTCACAGGATATGGGCCTGAAGAGTGAAACATTCAAGTAAGAGAAAACCCAATTCGTGTCCCTTTAATAAAAGTGAAAAGAAATGAAGATGAAATAAAAACTAAAGAGAATACAAATCATGATGTATATTCGTGTATATCTATGCTGTCCACAGCACATTCACATCTACTGTTCTACTTGGTCCTTACAGTTTCTTTGAGAAACTGCCCTGGCAAAGATTCTTTGTCTATGTTTAAAAGGAAGATACTAAATTTAAGAGTTCAGAACTTACGTTAACTTATTTAATAAGGGACTAAGGGAGACCTCTATCCTAGTTTTGCCATTCAGACTTCAAGTCATAAAATAATCAAAGTTCATATTTGAAAGAGATATTGTAGACTATGTCTAATTCCTTTAATTTACTTGAAAGCATTGCTCAACTACTTAGAGACACTCCTCAGGAAGGAGTCCCAGATAACACTTTGTCTTTTTGAGATCCCAGAATATTAGAGAAAACACAGACACTGAGAAAACATATTTTTGCATATTTATGTTGATGGTTTACATTGTTTCAAATGTGTCCATAAATTTATATAAATCAGATACCAAAATCAGAACACAAGAATTTTCTAAGCATTGCTTAAATAATACTAAGTCCGGCCGCATTTTCCTGAAATACTCTGACAGCTTCAAAGTCTCTCACCAGCCACAGTTGTTTAGACCTCATAGATTTGCATCCCCAAGATTTGTTAACTATGAGACTTGTCCCCAGACCTAGGTATACCCTTGCCATTGCAGACAGTTTGGATCTGTGTAATAGAGTACAGGTTTGTTGGCCCTTATGAAGGATTACATGCAGGTGAAGGTCAAAGGAGAAGGAGAAACGAAAGGACATCAGGTTTTCACACCTGAGTAGCATATGTCTCTTGCCTCCAAGCTGGGAATAGCATCTCCTTACCTCCTCCTCGCTTTAGCTCTTGGCCCACTTGTCTTGTCCAGTGACCACATTCTAATTACCTTGGAAATAGGTTCACCAGGGTATGAGTCTCGGGAAATTTTTGAACCTCAGTTTTCTCCTTTGCAAAAGTATGAATAATCATATCTATTTCATATGGTGGCCATAGAGATTCCACAAGCTAGCAACAGTGAAAAGAGCCTAATACAGTATTTGGCTCAGTAAATACACTCTTCCTTTCTGATTGCTCTGGACATGGAACTCCAAATTTCATCCAGCAACCTCAGTTTGGCCAGTAATAGAAGTGAGACTGTGCTGTGCTTGGTTGTTCAGTCATGTTCAACTCTTTGCGATCCCATGGACTGTAGCCTGCCAGGCTCCTCTGTCCATGGGGATTCTCCAGGGAAGAATTCTGAAGTGGGTTGCCATGCCCTCCTCCAGGGGATCTTCCCAACCCAGCGATTGAACCCAGATCTCCCGCCTTGCAGGCAGATACTTTACCATCTGACACACCAGGGAAGCCCAGAAGTGAGACTAGAACTTTGTAAACGACAGCTATGACTTCAGCATAGCACTGGAAGGCTCTGCCTTTCTGGAGAAGGACAAACATCATGGAACAGTGCTCTGGACTTACAGCATGCCCTACTCCCCTTCTCGGCCCCTGGGAAAGCCACATCCAGGCCTGGCCGTGTGCCCACAGTGTAACAGAAAGCCACTCTGAGAGGCTGGGCTCCCTTACACCCAACTAAGCTGCACATTTTCATCTTTTTTATGTGTTCGGGATGTTACACTAATTGTGATGGATGTTCTCTTTGTGCTCACACTGAGGGGCGGATGATGAAGCCATAATGTAAGGTAATATGTCTATTAAAGATTTAAAATAACCCGCCTGGTGGATGATTCCTCACTCTGCTGGCAGATTCAAGCTCCTTGGGAAGAAGTTGGTGCTAAATTAGAGACAGCAATAGGGTGGGAGGGAGGAGTGGAGGGACTCAAGGGATATTTTCTAACTTCTGGAGTGCTGTCAAACTGATCTATCTTTTCTTCATTTAATTAAGGAACATCTTTTGTGCAAGGCTTCAGCACTGGCTCTGGATACACATGGATGGGCAATGATTTTGGAAGCTCTCGATTCAGGAGCAACATTAACTAGACTTAGTGAAAAAGGTCATGGTACTTATGCAGTTGTGAATTAATTGTCTCTCTCTCTCTCTCTGATGTTCAAACCAATGTTAGAACCCTAAGTTATGAGAACTTATGAGTATATCATTAAAAGTGGCTCCTGGGACTATCACTTCAGAGGTGGATAAAACATAGACTAATGGGGGCATGAATTTAAGCAAACTGGGAGGTAGTGAAGGACAGGGGTGTCTTGCATGTTGCAGTCCATAGGGTCACAAAGAGTCAGACATGACTTAGCGACTGAACAATGACAACAATAGGGGATCCCTCCAGTGGTTAACACTCCATATGTCCTATGCAGGGGACATGGGTTGTATCCCTGGCTGGGAAACTAAGACCCCACAAGCCATGAGACACAACCAAAAAATTTTTAAATATTAAAAAAAAATTTAAAACCTTAGACTAATAGGACCAGAGGTAGTCTCAGCCATATCTATCCCTAGCAGATAGAATGCCTTCCTGCCTGGTGGTCTCTATTTCTCTAAAGAGCAAGACATGACTGTTCACCCCAGTCAGAACCTTTGGGCCATGTGGCTGTGGCAGCTTGTAGGTTTACTTGGGAAAGACATCATGTCAACAGATGACCTGCAGGAGAGCCAGGTCTTATAGAAGATCAGTAGCCTAGACCCACCACAAGTCTCATTGCTTCCTCCTGGGCTCCAAAATCTCTGACCAGACTTCAGTCTGCCTACCTAGTGTCATTCATCACCCACTGTTCCCTTCATTGCTAACTAACCTCTGCCCTTCACCATCGCTTCTTACTCATTTCTGTCTGCTCCCTCCCTCCCTCAGACACCATCCTGAGTGCCTGCCTCTCTCCCTTCTGTCTCTAATCCTTTTTGAACTTCTAGGTAGATATGATGAATGGAGGAAAATAAACAACATTCCACCCTAACAGCAGTTGAACCTAACCACAATAACAAAAGGATCACCATCAGCAACCAGAAATAAATAGATATGACCTCATGTCATACAATTTTTAACAAAAGTAGTCCCCAAGAAGTTGATAAAGGGAATATTTGGCCATGGCTCATCATAAGTCCTCCCTCCACACACCCCACACACACCCCACACACACCCCCAACAAATGATACGAGACAAATGCAGTGAGCTAATAAAATCCCGAGAAGGCAACCCCATTTAGAAAGAGGCAGCATTGAAGAGTGAGTGACTGAGTGCCCAGCTCAGGGCAAAAGCAAAGAGATGTTCTCTGGAAGGAAATTTTCATATTTCACTGCAATAAAATAATCATATCTAACATGTTTTGAGCAAGTGTGGCAAGATGTACATGCTCAGTCACTTCAGTCACATCCAATTCTTTGCAACCCCATGGGCTGTAGCCCATCAGGCTCCTCTGTCCAGGGGATTCTCCAGGAAAGAATACTGGAGTGGGTTGCCATGCCCTCTTGCAGGGCTTATTCCCTACCCAGGGATCAAACATGCATCTCCTGTATGTCTTGCACTGCAGGCAGATTCTTTACTGCTGAGCCACTGGGGAAGCCTGTGACATGATGATACACCAGTATATGCAACATTCTATTTGAAATTCATAAGAATCTCATGATACTAATAGCTGCATGATTTACAGAAAAAAAATTAGGACCAATGGATCCTAAGCATTATACTGTGTCAACAGAGGCAGAAAAGCTACCCCTTGGATTCACCATTTATCAGAATTCCAGTCTAAGTCAGGAGAATGATCTAAAACACAAGGGTGTTTCCCTACAAGAGTAGAATATATCCTTGATCCATACAGGGTAATCTATAACAGAGTATTTTTTTTAATCTCAGAAGAAACACTAGGCTTCTAGTTTTCCAAAGAACCTTCACTCACTCCAGCTGAAATTTTTGATTTGACTGAGCCACCAAGGTAATGAAAAGCAGTAAGAAAATGATATTTCTCAAATTTGGCTCAGAAGGGAAGTCAAAAATGTATCAGTAGGATGAATCCTGATGGTCCAGAGGTTAAGAATCTACCTTACAATGCAGGGGACAAGGGTTCAACCCCTGGACGGGGAACTAAGACCCCACATGCCATGAGGCAACTAAACCCATGAGTTGCAACTAGAGAGAAGCCTGTGCACCACAATGAAAGATCCTGTATGCCACTAAGACTTGAGGCAGCAAAATAAATATAGTTTAAAAATAAAAATAGAGGGAAGTGGAGTTGCATTAAAAAGAATATATGGGGGAAATGTTAAAAAGAATTTACCCCCACCTCTCCGTGACTGTCAGAGTTTACCATACTTGGCGTGAGCACAGGAGCAAACTGATCGTGTCATGGTAACTGTGAAAATCTAACACACAAAAACCGAGAAAGAAAGCAAGGCTATGGGGGACAGAAAAATAACTCAACTGACAGAAAATATAACCTAAGGAAGAGAAGAAGATTCCCTGCAAGGGCTGCAGGCTATGGAATAATTTGATAATAACATGAATTCTATTTCTTACAAGAGTTAAAGACAAGATGTCAAAAGAACAGAAGGACGTTAAAAGAGGGATTGCAGAACTAAGGGGACAGAGAACCCAAACGATATCATTACAGAACTAATAATTAGAGCAGCCAAAACAGAATAGACATGGCTGAAAATTTAATTAAAATCTTGAAATGAAAGTCCTTCTAGAGAGAATGTAAAAGGAAGGAAAGGAAAAGATAAAATGAGTACAGATAAAGCTACAGATATCAAGGGCAGGCAGAAATGATACAACATATGGATGAAAAGTATTCCTGAAATAGAGAACCCAAAAGTTGCAGCAAAAATTATTCCAAGATATTTTTAAAGCTAAATGTCCTTAAATGGAGGAAGAAAATCCAGGTTTCCTTTGGATGTCTCCAGAGCACTATCCAGTGCCAGAAAATAAAGGGATAGTTCCATTTTTAGCAGTAAAATCATCAACCAAACCACAAAAAGGCGGAAAAGGTAGCACAAAATAGACCACAAAAGGACACTTATTTACAGTATGAGAGTTGAAACAAGGAAGCCCAGTTGCCTTGCTCAGCTTCAGTTGGGAATGTGAACACTAGGTGACTCAAATTTTCAGTGCTCAGTGCATTGTCTTTGAATTACTGCAAGTATGCCATGAACATGGATTTGGGGGTTACAACTGTATTTTAGCTAGTAGGTGAATTTGCACATTCAGAACGTGTGAATTATATAGGTCAACTGTATTCACTGAGTACTTCTTGTGTGCTAATTTGCTCAGTCCTGTCTGATTCTTTGCAACCCCATAGACTGTAACCCTCTAGGCTCCTCTGTCCATGGGATTTCCCAGACAGGAATACTGCAGTGGGTTGCTATTTCCTCCTCCAGGAGATTGTCCTGACCCAGGGATCAAATTCACGTCTCCTGCATTGGCAGGTAGATTCTTTACCATTGAACTACCTGAGAAGCCTGAGGTAGTTCTTACTACCAGGTAGTTCTTACTTCCGGGTAATCCTCAAGGCCCTGAAGTCACAGGAATGAACAAAAACAAGTCAAAAAACAAAAACAAACAAACAAAAAAAAAAACCCTTCTCTCATTGAGTATATATTCTAGAAAGGGAGAGACCAGGAATAGAATAAACACAATAATTACTGTAGGAAAAAAAAGCAGGGTAAGGGGAGTGCAATTTTAAATTGGTAGTCAGAGTAGATCTCAGTGATTGATGCCTGAACAAACATTTGAAAGAAAAGAGGGAATGGGCCTTGCAGTACCTGGAGGAGGAGTGTTTCAAGTAAAAGAAACAGCCACTGCAAATATCCAGTGACTGCACGCTAAGTCACTTGAGTCATATCCAATTCTTTGCAACCTCTGGACTGTAGCTGACCAGGCTCCTCTGTCCATGAAATTCTCCAGGCAAGAATATTGCAGTGGGTTGCCATGCTCTCCTCCACGGGATCCTCCTAATCCAGGGATCAAACCCTCATCTCTTATATCTCCTGCATTGGCAGGCATGTTCTTTACCATTAGTGCCACCTGGGAAGCCCTCAAATGTCCAGAGGTGGGGACTATTTGAGGCACAGCTATGAAGAGGCCAGAGGGGCTAGAGCAGAAGGAGAGGAAAGTCATAGAAGGTAAATT
>SJYX01023973.1:0-14622 GCA_006410675.1 Oreotragus oreotragus
GGAAGATCCCCTGTAGCAAGAAATGGCAACCCACCCCAGTATTCTTGCCTGGAGAATACACAGAGGAACCTGGCGGACTACAGTCCATGTGGTGGCAAAGTGTTGAACATGATTGAGCACGCGCGTGCACACACACACACGCACACGCACATTATTTCTGAAGGTGCAGAATTGGGGACACACAGTTTCCCTTTGTTGAAACACTGATTTGTGTCAAGTTTAATGAGTGTTCAGTAGGTGAAGGGGCCTGTCAGGGTGGGGAGAATCTCAAAGTGGGAGCTAAGTCCCGGCTCCTCACTCAGTGGCTGGTCTCTTTGTTACCCCCGTTTTCAGTATTATAACCGAGAATCATTGCCAAATCCAGTCATCTTCTCCTCCATGCCTTCTTCTAAGAGTTTTACAGTTTTAGCTCTTATGATTGAGTCTTTGATCCATGTTGAGTTACTTTTGTATGTGGTATAAGGTAAGGATCCAACTTTATTGTTTTGCATGTAACTGCCCAGTTGCATCTGCACTGTTTGTTGAGAGACTGTCTGTCATTGAATTCTCTGAGCATCCTTTGAAAATCATCTAACCACACATGCAAGGAAGGAAATAGCAACCCACTCCAGTACTCTTGCATGGAAAATCCCATGGACGGAGGAGCCTGGTAGGCTACACCCCATGGGGTCATGGAGTCGGACACGACTGAGCGACTTCACTTCACACACGCAAGGACTGCTTCCTGGGCTTTCTCTTCTGTTCAGCTGGTCTTCTGTCTGTCTTTGTTCCTTGTGCCTGTTCTGACGACTGTAACGCTGTAGAAAATTTGGAATCAAGAAGTATGAGTGCAACTCTTAGAGTTTTCTTTCAAGGTTGTTTTGGCTAACCCCAAATTTTTGGATTATCATTCTTTTTTTCCCTCTGGACCTATTAACATTTCTCAGAGAAATAATCCTCTGAACCAGTCTGGGCAACTTTACTTCAAATGTATTTTTTTCCAAACTGTAAGATTAGTCTGCAATTTGTCTTCCTAAAGTCCATAAGAAAACAATTCTCATTCATGTTCATCATAAGGATGTAATGGTCAGGTTGTTCAAAACTGTCGGTGGATTGTAGTTTATCCCTGTCCCTGAAGACGCGTTGCTCCATAAGAAGCTTAGATTCCTTGTCATCCTTCCAGGTCTAGGGGCTGAACTTTTCTGTGCTTTATCTGCAACCTTCCCTATCCGTGAGCCTGGAAAGCAGCCTGTTGGAGATGTTGTGACAATTAGTAAAACGGAGTCTGTAAAAATGCTTTGAATACTTTGAAAGAAAAGTGTCAGGTAAATTCAGGGAAAAGAGCTAGCAGAACTCTCGAATCAGGGCAAACATCGATCTCCCCCATCTTTTTACGGAATGTTGCAGGTGGAACAGTCCCTTCTCCAGCGATCCTGAGATGTCGTGAAGTCTGTGACTTCTGTGAGGAAGTTGTGTTACCGGAAGATGCCTCGAAAGCAGACCGATGGGAATTGCTCCGCTGCGGTCCAGACGCTGAAGGTTCCAGGGTACTTTCTGGCTGCGGGGCCAGGTGTAGAAGAGCCCCCCTCGCCTTTAAAGCCCACTTGGCTGCACAGCTCCCTCCTTCATGTTTTCATTTTTATTAACTTTATGCATACACATTATTTTTGAAAGCATAGATTTCTATAGGGCTTATTATAGGGAAATTATAGGGAATAATTATATTTATATAATAGATCTATAATGATGATATAATGATAAAATTATATAATTATACATATAATAATTGTATAATTATAGGGAAATAAATGGATCTTCCTAACCCAGGAATCGAACCGGGGTCTCCTGCATTGCAGGCAGATTCTTTACCAACTGAGCTCTCAGAGAAGGGATTATAGGGAAATATCTGTTCTTAAGTCAACTTTTGGTTTCTTCATCTAGATGTCAGTGATTTTCTTTTAAGCTCTAGATACTATATAACACCTTCCTACTCTGGATAAAATAATACTGCTCAATTACCCACCTCTCACCATCCCTCTCCCCCATATATCCCTCCCTCACGCTCTCAGAAGAACTATCTGTTTTGTTTGATCAACAGTCCATTTTTACGTCACTATGACCGTTAAACTATTATTCAGAGCTGAACTGTATGAGCTCCCAGGATTGCATTTCTCTTTCTCTATACTGTTAATTTTCTGGTGGATTTCCCTGGTGGCTCAGGGGTGAACAATCCACCTGCCATGCAGGAGACACAAGTTCGATCCCTGGGTCGGGAAGAGCCCCTGGAGGCAGGCATGACAGCCCACTCCAGTGTTCTTGCCTGGAGAATCCCATGGACAGAGGGGCCTGGTGGGCTACAGTCCCAGAGTTGCAAACCTTTGGGGGTGAGGGGAACGGAAGAGCTTCTGTCTCTGCTTCACTCCAGAGTTTGTTTGGCGCTGTGATCCCCATTTTCTTGATACACTTTCCTCACTTGGCTTCCAAGACGCCACAACCTTGTTTTCCTTGCTTGCTTGGTGTCCCTGTTGGTCCCTCCTTCCCGTCCGGACTCTTAGTTATTCCGCTGTTGGTTCTTCCAAGATTTAGAAAGAGACATGGCATCAGCTGATATTACAAAACCTCACTCCCATTGGAGAGGACAAACAGACATCCTCTTTTCTAAGAACAACTGCTATGGCCTGACCTTATTTTATTTTTTTACTCTTTTCCAACTTGTTCTTTAAAAAGATTGATCTAAAAAGTATCATTGGGGGAAAAAAAAACATAAAAGGACTTCTTGAGAAATGGAGGTAGGTTTACAGGCAATAATTTTCTCCTACATGGGGATAGGGGAGTTAGAGATATTTAGGGTTTACACACACACACACACACACACACACACTCACTCACTCACACGATTTATCCTCAACCAGGGGCAGTGACTGAGAAGTTAACACAGTTTCTATTAACAATAATAAGAATTGTGAGAGTGTGTCTCCTTTCAAAGCACGGGAAATTTACCCCTTAGGGTTCACATAAATTCGAGGGGTTGATCGTGTGAAATGTTCTTTTATGGGCAATAAGGGCACTGAGAATCAGCTACATGTTTTCCTAAACCCGGCCACCCACCAGCGTACGTCTGCATAACTCTTCAGCTTTTCTTCCTGGAATCGATGGACAGCGAGCACTTGGCGGATAGGATGCAGTCACCATCTCTCTGCAGCTCACCATCTCTCTGCAGAAGCCGAGTATCAGCAGCATCTTTGGTTATTAAACCTCACCCTGGTTCTAGCATTCCTCCCGTCAGGTGTTTTCATTAGAAGCATTTCCAGCTAATACAGACTGAATTCTATCCCTCTGTCGTTATGCTTTGTGTGGTAGGCAGAACACTGCTCTGCTGCAAAGTGTAGGTTCTCACTGTAAAGAAATAGATTCTTTTTCTCTCTCTCTTACACACAGACACACACGCACACATGCACACCCAGCCAATTGCTAGGCAGAGTGTCAGGATAACGGGATTCTTCCCTTTCCTTGGGTTAGGTAAAGGCAGAGGCTTGCACCACTACTCTCTAACATGCTTTAAAATGCCTTGCAAAGGAGAGCATCAGTTCATGGACTGTACCCGTGCACCGAAACGTCCCATCCACGATGACCCAAACTCTCCATGGAATTTGGGGCGGTTCCACCCTGTCAGCTCGCCCACACACAGCCTTTCACGCTGGCTTCCCCGACCCTGCTTCTCAATAGTCAACAGGTAACTATTAACCACAGATACGATTGTCAGCTGCACGCGTTTGGAACAGTCCTCTTTCCTGCATGTCCCCCTACCTCTGGCTGGCGCCCCCTGTCTGCTCATGGCTGCCCCGCCCCGCCCCGCAGGTTTCTGGAGCCGCAAGGGAGTTGCAGATGTCACATGGCCCTCGGGTGGACTCAGAGAGCTCGGGAAGCCGGGAAGCGTGTGGGTGCTCTGATATTGGCCCTGCAGCCACTTTGCAGCTGTTGTTTCTGGGTGACACAACCTCTGATGCATAGTGAGGGGGAGGTCCCCGCTCTCCACAGTCTTTGTGGGGTTTTTGCGTTTTGCCTTATTTTGCCTTATTTGCCTCTGCCTTTACCTAGCAAGGCCCTCACTCTGGGATTCAACCCCAGGAATCGAACCCAGATCTCTTACATCTCCTGCATTGGCAGATGGGTTCTTGACCACTAGCACCACCTGGGAAGCCCCAAAGAGAGCTGGGATTCAGTAGGGGTTTTGTCAAAACATGGCTGATTCATGTCCGTGTATGGCAAAAGCCACTACAATATTGTAAAGTAATTAGCCTCCACTTAAAATAAGTAAATTAATTTTGAAAATAATAATTTATAATAAGTCAGTCTTCCTTCAACTTGCATGGACCCTGAGGAGGTGACCTCTGTTAGCAGTTTCTTACATGACCTCAAGCAGCCTCTTGCCCATCTGGGTTGCCCCCTTGCCCCTCGGCGCCCTGGAGATGTCCAAGTCCTGCCCCCTGTTTCTTTCCACAGCCCTGAGGAAAGTCTGGGATTGGAGGGAGCACGTGCAGGTGCTCAGAAACCCCTATTTTTGCCAAGTCCCCTGGGAGGCCAGTAACGTACCCAGGGTGTCTACCCAAGACTTCCTCCTGCAGACAGCGTGCTCAGAGCAGTCTCTCTCCTCATCCCCTGAGTGAGCTGAATATTACTCTGGGCCTGCATGTCAGGTCAAAAGACAGATAGAGGCCCTGGTCCTCCTCACCGGGTCGAGATGGGGTGGGAGCAGCTCTCCTGAGGCTGATTCCAGGTGCTCCATCCTGACCCCCGGCATGTATGGCCTCCTTTGCGGAAAGCCTCACTGCTCTTGGTCATTGAGCTTCATGTTCTCGGCCGTGTCTAAAACCTCTAGGTGGGGTGTCGCCACCAGGCCTGATGTCTTCTGCCCAGCACACGGATGCCCACCTCGGACTGAGGTCATCGCTTCCTGCTCACGACCTTGCGCATCCACAGGCCTTGGGAAGGAGTGACCTGGGTCTTCTCTTCCGCAGCATGGCGGCCTTGTGGCCTGGAGTTCAGGGCCCAGGGCAGCATCCAGGGGTTGGTGATGGACTTGTAAACGGGGCAGAACGTGGCCAGGGCCCGTTGTGAGGGGCCACGTTTGGCAAAGGCCTGGAAACCCATGCTGGGCAGATGGCTGGGTGGTTGGCCAATCTCTAAACTCCAGAACTTAGAGGCAGAGGGCCCTCAGTGCCACGGCATCTGGCCCGGGGTCACCAGCCACGATGGGGAGGGGTCCAAGTGCCCCCAGCTCCGGCCCAGGCGCTCCCAAACAGGAACGTTATCAAAGCCCACGAGGGGCCCCAGCAGCAAAGATGCATCTAGTCTTACCAGCGCCCATGTGGACAGTGGCTTTGAAATAATCCTATGTTGACTGAAAAATTCATATTAATGTGACATCTTATACCCGTGGTCTAGCTCTGAGTTGAACTTTAGGACTTAGTTGAATGGGAGGTCTCGGAAATTGCTGATCATGGGGTGAGAGTCCAGCAACAGGGAAGGGAAGGGAGTCGGTAGTTCAGCTCCACACAGGCCAGGGGGCTGCGACCCTGTGGGGCAGAGACCTGTGGCTCTCATGTCTGTGACCCCATGCTGTGACCCCAGGTTACCCTTTGACCTGGGCCATAGCAGTCCAAACAGAATGCAAAATTCAAACAAGATGCGTGCATCTCCTGTTGGAACTAGGGTTGACCTGGCTGTCTGTCTCTCTGCAAGTGTGCCTATTTATGGCTGGGAGTAAAGATTGTACTTTTTTTTTTATAGGTGATTTAAACCTCATTCCCTGCTAGAACTTCTGAAAAAGAAATCTCAATGGGATCAGCTCCACAAATTAATAATAAACTAAGTTGTGTTCTTCAATGCGATTTCCTATAAGTAGAAGTGGCCTCTTGGGGGTCCTTTTTCAAGGACACCGAGTTAGGTAAGTATGGGGAATTGTAGAAATGCTGCATACAGAGAGCTTTTCAGTGATCAATAGATGCACGTGATCTCCTCTAGTCCTGATGGAGTATTTAATTTTTGAGCTGGATGTTAGACTGTTGCATTATCAACATGTCATCAATCCATCGCTCCCTCCCTTCATCCATTATCCATCCATCCTTCATCCCATCATCCATCCATTCATTTATCCATCCCATGACCCTCCCCCCCTCCACCCATCATTCTCTCCTTCCATTCATTTCTTTATAATCAAAGATCCACCCAGGCATATGAATAATTGTGTGAGTGGCAAGAATTGATGTCCTTCTAACTGGGCTTCCCAGGTGGCTATGTCAGTTTATGCTTTTTAGTACAATGGGTTTGTTTGTAAACCTGTTCTATATCCATGTGGAAAATAAGGGCTGCTTCCACCACATTTAGGTTTACTACTTTGAAAAGAACTGATAATAGCAAGTTGCTAAAAAAATATGTTGCTGTCAAACTAGATGTAAGAAAACAACTGAAAAAAATGCTTAAGTCTACAGGAAATCATTTTCTCTGTCGTTTTCCCCCTCCCTGCTTCCTTCCCTTTCTTCCTCGCACCGCCCTTTCATCTTTCTTAGTCTTCTCTTATTTTTACGCTTCTCCACTTTGGTCCTCCTGGGGCCCCAGAAGAGCCAGGTGGCCACCGTCACATGCCCCGCTTTTGCCGTCTGCTCCTGCGAGCCCTCCTCTGCCCCCAATCACTTTCTGAACTGCCTGTCCCTTCAGTGATGCCCATGTGCTTGGAATCGGAGCAGAAAAGGTGGACACAGCCACCCTGGAGGCCAGCAGACTGGGTGCAGATTCCAGCTCCCGCAGGGCAGTCTGTAGCATTCCAAAACCTCGGCGAATCCTCTGATAACCGGGCAGATGATAATATTCAAAGGAGAAGCACTTCCGTGTTGGCTGAGAGAGCCTCAGCTTTGGAGGCAGATGTCTTGTCTGACTGCTGACCGGCCCGCCTCTGTTGTGTGATTTTGGCAAGAAACTTACGTCACCGGGGTTTCATTTCCACAGGAGCCAAATATTTGGGAGAATGGTGGTGTGTGTGAAGGACTTCCCACCGTGCCTGACCCAGAGTGAGAGCCCAGCAAACGGCCGCTAGGGTCGCATGGCCCTTGGAGAAGTCTCGAGGACTCACCATGGACATACCATGGCTAGGTTTTGTTTCCCTTTTTTTAAGGGTGAAAGTGTTATCGCTCAGGCCTATCCGACTCTGTGTGACCCTATGGACCGTCGCCCATAGGGTCGTCTCTCTAGGCAAGAATACTGGATCGGGTTGCCATTTGCTTCTCCAAGGGATCTTCCCATCTCAGGCATCCAAACTGGGTCTCCCTGAGCTACGAGGGAAGCCCTTCTTTTTAAAAAAACATTTCCCCAACTTTTATACAGTGAGTATGTGTAACATCAGGAAAAATACAGTGACAATAACAATTGTTCTTGCCTGTCCATGCCCTTCTAGAACTTATCTTGAACCCTTCTTCACTGTTAGCGCCTGTGCTTATTATACATAAAGTTATAACGTCATGAGATATTGGGAAAGCCATGTTGATTTTCAACTTAAAAAATAACAAAAAAAGTTGAGTCTGGCACATTTATGTGCTGCATGGTAATAGACACAGCTCCACGGAACTTTCCTGACACCCGTGTGGCCAAATGGGGTTAGAAACACGCTTGGTCGGGGAGAAAAGGGACTTTGTTCATCAGGAAAGTCCTCCAGGGAAGTTCGCTGGTGTGGCTGACCTTTCCCCATCCCGATGACTGCCCACACCCACCACAAACATCAGCGGGCTTTTTTCCTGAGCTATCTGCTCTCTATAAATGGGAAGTTATTTCTGTCTAAAAATATGCAAAATACATTAGAAGGTAATTGCAAGACATTCAGGATTCGAGAAACTTACTTTGATGACTTTTAATGGCAAAATATACTATCTTCCATTGAGCACAAGTTTGTTTTGTTAGTAATGCTAATTGTTCAAACAGCCCTAAATGGCTTAAAAAACCTGGCAAACACTTGTCTAATACCACTAAGCAGATGGACAAATTTCTAATTAAATCTGAATTTATTCTTTATCTCGAACTTCTCTCAGAAAAAGAGGAGGATCTCAGCACACTTGACTCTGCCGTGAACTCCCTGCCTTCCACCCCTGCCTCCCGTGTGCGTTTAGAGCAGCAATTCTAAAGCTCTCTGTGGTCAAGGTCGACTTTATTAACTTTTTAAAATTCCCAGTTACATTAGCAATGACCTCGTTCTAGAACTTCTGCTTCATTATTCTTTAAAATTCAAAACTTAGTCTTTTTTAATTAATTTCTTCTTTTAAGAAATTTACCAAAATATTTGTCGGTATTTAGATGTGTCAGTATAATTTTACTGATTTATCAGGTTGCTCTTATTTTTCATATTGTACTCCTTTCTTCTGGACTTTGCTTTTTACTGAAGCACACTCTTTGGTCCTTCTTTTTCCCTCAGTGAGGGTTCTGTGATTAACAAAACATTTGTTTTTGTAAATCTGTGAGTATGTGCTCAGTTGCTGGAGTTGTGTCTCTTTGCGACCCCATGGACTATAGCCCACCAGGCTCCTCTGTCCATGGGGTTCTTCAGGCAAAAATACTGGAGTGGGTTGCCATGCCCTCCTCCAGGGGATCTTCCCGACCCAGGGACTGAACCTGCGTCTCTTCGATCTCCTGTATGCAGCATCACTAGCATCACCTGGGAAGCCATTTTAGGTCTGAAAATGCCTTTATTTCCGCTTTTAGGGAAAAAGGCCTCTATTCCACCATTCAGGGACAATTTGTGTAGATACAGAATTGTGGGCTGGTAGTATCTTTTCCACAACACTGAGATGATATTGTAACATTGTGCTCAGGCCACGTTTGTGTCTGATTTGAAATCGGCCACTATTCTAATCAACGTTCTTTCTTTCCACTATTGTGTGTTTAGGTGTGGGCTTGTTTATGCTCTTTATTACCAGCATTCAGTGTTTGCTTTTCAACCACTCACTGTCTACCTTCTGTCTACTCACTGTCTACCAGTTCTGAACAAGTTCTCAGCAATCATGCCTCTGGATAACTGCTTTTCTGCCATTGTACCTGTTCATCCTTCAGCAATAGCGGAGCCTCTTGGACTGTTTTCCGAGTCTTGATTTGTCTTTTATGTTTCTTACCATTTGGTCTGTCTCTGCTACATTCTTGATAAATTTCTCACTATTATCTTCCACCTCATTAAGGCTCTTTTCATCTGTATCAGCTTAGAGTTTACTTTGCCAGCTTAGTTTTCATTTTGTGACTACCTTTTCATTTCCTGGGTTTCTCATTTGTCTCTTGTTCGTATTCGTTTGCTCATGTTTCAGACTTGCCTGTTTTAACTTCCCAATTCCTGTGTGTTGTGGCAGATCGGGCCCTTTCATGGCCCAGCCCAAATTCCTTGCCTACCCTCAAGCAGATGCCTCCATTGTACCTCTCTCCAAAGAGGCTGAGTATGTTTCCTCCTTCCTCAACCTGGCTCGCTCTGTGACTTACCTGGGCCCAGCTGCTGCTGCTGCTACTGCTAAGTCACTTCAGTCGTGTCCGACTCTGTGTGACCCCATAGACGGCAGCCCACAAGGCTCCCCCGTCCCTGGGATTCTCCAGGCAAGAATACTGGAGTGGGTTGCCATTTCCTTCTCCAATGCATGAAAGAGAAAAGTGAAAGTGAAGTCGCTCAGTCTGTCCGACTGTTAGCGACCCCATGGACTGCAGCCCACCAGGCTCCTCCGTCCATTGGATTTTCCAGGCAAGAGTACTGGGATGGGGTGCCATTGCCTTCCCTGACCTGGGCCCAGAGAAGGCAGAAAAAGTGATAGTGAGTCCCCGATCCACAGAGGCCTTCCTGTTTACACCCACTTCCTTGCTCCCTGAGAGTGGGAGCAGACCAGCCTGCTGAAGCATGAGAGACACACGGAGCAAGGCTGAATCACCGGTCACCTCAGCTGAGGATCCATCCCAACGTGTGAGTGGCCAGCGGAGCTCAACAGAACACACGGCTCACCCAGACGCACGAGCAAGTACACGCTTATTTTTTGTGCTACCAAGATTTTGCATGTTCTTGTTGCAAACCACATATCTGGCAAAGACTAAACATCTAGAATATTTTTTAAAAAACTCTCGAAATTCAGTCCTAAAATAACAAAAATCCCATTAGAGAGTGGGACATTTCTAATGCAGAGACATTTCACCCAAGAGGACATACAAATGACAGAAAAGCACATGAAAAGATTCTTAATATCATTTGCTATCAGGGAAATGCACATTAAAATCACAATGATATATTATATACCTATCAGAATGGCTAAAATAAAAAATAATAGCAACATCAAATGCTGATGAGGATGAGGAGAAATTATCACTCATAGTTAGTTGGTGGGAATGTAAAATGGTACAGTCACTGTTGGTAAAAACAGTTTGACTCAATAATTTCACTCCTGGGCATTTACCCTGGAGAAATAAAAATTTCTGCTCACATAAAATCCTATATGCCAATGTTTTATTTGTAATAGTAAAAAAACTAGAACTAGCTCAGATATTCTTCAATGGTGATTAGTTAAGTGAGCTCTGGTACAGCTGTAACCTGGATCACCACTCAGCAATAAAAAGGAACAAACTGTCAGATTATTGTAACAGCAGATTCACTGGGAAAGACCCTGATGCTGGAAAAAATAGAAGGCAGGAGGAGAAGGGGATGACAGAGGATGGAGATGGTGGGATGGTGTCACCGACTTGATGGACATGAGTTTGAGCAAGCTCCAGGAGAGAGTGAAGGACAGGGAAACCTGGTGTGCTGCAGCCCATGGGTCACAAAGAGCTGGACACGGCTGAGCAACTGAGCGACAGCAGCAACAAGGGATGTATGTTATGATAAAAGCCAATCCCCGAAGTTCACACACTGGTTCCGTTTATACAACATCATTGAAAGGACAAAAGGATAATAATAGAAAACAGGTTAGTGGTTTCTAGGGGTTAGTGATGGGCTTGGGGATGGGAGGAAGAGTGTGTGACTATAAAAGACAACACAGGGATCACGGTGGGGACAGAGTTTCTGTATCTTGACTGGATCAAAGTCAATATCCTAATTATGATATGGTACCGTGGGTTTATAGGGTGTTACCACAAGACAATTGGGTGAGCGGTCCAAGGATGGCTCTGTATGTTTCTTTCTTTTACGTTTTTTACTGGAGTGCAATTGCTTCACAGTGTTGTTAGTTTCTGCTGTATCAGCTGTATAGCAAAGTGAATCAACTATACTTACACGTGGATCCCCTCTTCCTTGGATTTCCTTCCCATTTGGGTCCACACAGAGCACCGAGTGGCGTTCCCTGAGCTCTACGGCGGGCTCTCATTATTTATCTATCTTACACATTGCTGGTTTTTGTTTAGTTGCCAAGTTATGCCCCACTCTTTTTGTGACCTCATGGACTGTAGCCCGCCAGACTCCTCTGTCCGTGGGATTCCCCAAGGATATACTGAATAGGTTGCCACTTCCTTCTACAGGGGATTGTCCCAACCCAAGGATTGAACCTGGATCTCCAGCATTGCAGCCAGATTCTTTACCCTCTGAGCCACCTGGAATCCAAAGATAAATTAATTCAAAATATCTGTCGCTGCTGGATTTAGAAGGAAATGAAGAGATCCAAGTGTGAAGTGCAGTGTCATCTGACTAGGAGCAAACGTTTTGGTAAAACATGGTAGTGAATCAGATCCTTGCCTTTGAGGGAAGGTGTGTAATACGTGTCCCGACTTCTGGGTGGAGAAGAGGGAAGTGCTCCCCTTCGTGGTGTTTTCCTGGAGGACGTCTGCTCTCTGCTCCGTGTCGTCCATGAAGCATGTGTGGGATGCCAAGGCTCTCCAAAGTCTAGAAACATTACTCTATTAGCACCGAAAATACGAGCATTCCTGCTCATGCAACATGTAAAAGTTGGGGGAAATTTAAAAAAAAAAATGAAATAAGAATAAAACAGTGAACCTTTACCCTGGCTTTTCCTTATAGAACACAAGCATTTTAAAGGTGGGATTCTACTCTCCAAATGGGCCCAAAGTGTGCCTTCTCTCAAAAAATGTCTCCCCCACCACAGACAATGGTTTTGGATTGCTGTGCTATTCATCTGTGCGTCTCCCTGTGAGTTTCAGCACACCAACAAAAATCGCCCTTCTTTCTTTTCCTCCCTTTCTATTTTTAACACAAAGAACATTGCATTTTACAAGGGATCCAAACAGGCTGTAAGGCGTTTTCTGCTTCCCTTTAATTCCGGGGCTCAGCCACGACCCTCTCCAGTGCCATTCCCCACCACAACTAGGATTTAAATATTCTTATCAGTTTGTTTTAGACGTTCCTCAGCCCCCTTGTGCCATTTCAGGAAGCCTGTCCAGTGTCTCCTTTCTCTCCTCTCGCCTTCTCCTCTCCCTCCTCTTCCTCTCCCCCTCCCTCTCCTCCTCCTCTCTTTTCCTGGGAGATGGAGATTTCTTTGTGCTTGGGGGTGACTGATTGAATTTTACCTGAGCTAAATTATAGTTGCACATTCTAGTAATTGCAGAGGGCCACACGGAGAAACAAAGCATTGACTGCTGTTGTACTGGGATTTCCCAGATGTATAATTTCAAATTGATATGAAAAAAAAAGCCTTGCAATGCATTAATAATAGCATAAAATGTAACTCCGTCGGCCAGGGGTGAGTGGGAGCTTTATTTTCTTAGCTACAAAACAAGCTATAGACCTCAGGTGACTAGCATTTATTGTTAGAATGGGTTTTCTATTGCATACCTCCTGAAACACAAAATAAGAGAAGATTTATGCCAAATCCTGGCCCGTTCACCACGCTCTGCACCATATACCCAGAAAGCACATGTCCAATGTTAAAGCACCGGGTCGTTGTTATTTTTTCCCTTTTTATTCAGTCCTTTGAAAAGCAGAAGGTGCTTCTGTAATTCAAAAGCACCCATCCACATCTCGGGGAAGAAGCAGGTCACGCAGGCTATTTCTTTTCTATGGTGTCATTATTCTCTTCCCAGCGTCTGACAAATACCACTCTTGTGACGTCAAAAAAAGAAGAAAATCTGAGGGAAGTCATATAGTTTCCTTAACATTGGAAGACACCAGGCCAGAGTGCCTTATTTCATCTGAGAACGCTGTGTGTGTGCACGGGTGTGTGTGCCTGGCCAGGTCTGTCCAGGGCAAAGAGAAGCAAACAAGCTTTTGCATCAGACGCAAGTTACGGGGACGTTGAAAGGATGCGCAATACACTCCACCCAAACTCAGAAGGTATTTAAACACAGTTGGAGAACATGTTTGCGCATCTTCACCAACACACAGACTGCTTTACCCATGCAGACTGAGGTCACCTAGGGTATCCCCTCAATGGGCCATCCGGTGAAGCCAACAGCTGGCTGGAACAGCAGTAGCTCAGTTGCTCTGCAATGTCATTGTTGCTGCCCCTTGCAAAGCGGGGATGGGCTTGATGTTCTGTTTCGCGGGGAATGACACTAAAGGTCACAAAGGCACCTACAGGTCTGGGGGTCTGAGGCGGGGTGGAGGCTGGGCCCTCCCTCTCCTCCACGGCTCAATCCAGAGGTCAGGCCAGCTGTGTGCTTCGCTTCCACCGAGGGGATGCTGGAGGTATGGCATGCCACCTATCACTATGGCAACCATGGGGTCCTCTCCTCACCCTGGTCACCCTGCCCTTAATGGGGCTTGAAAAGATGCTGCTGGGGGTCCAAGGGCTCTTCCTTACTTGCTTGTTGAGGGCCCTTGGCCAAGGAGGGCCCTGTGTTCTTCCTGTCTCCAAGAAAAGGTGGGATGGGAGTTTATTTACGTAAAGCTTCACAACCTCAAGAGTGACACCAATTCTTCTTTGTGGATAAAGTGTGGCAGCAGACGCCTGGGAGCCCCTCAACCCATCTTTTGGGTGCTGAGAGAGGGCTGGGCACATGGGACCAGCCGGCTGAAGAAGGAGGCCACTTCCTGGCCTATGACCTTGGCTGGAATGGATGTCCCCTCTCAGGGCTGCCGGAACTGAGCCCCAAGGCCACCTCCTGGGAGAGGCCGCCCCACGGCCCTGCCCCCACCACGCCCTCCTTGGGGACCTCAGTCCTCTGCACACCCTCACCTTGATGCCCGTGGACCTATCTGAACGCACATCTCTCAGACAGAGTGAGGGCCATGTCTGCTGCTCAGCGCTGAGCAGAGTCTGCCAGACCGCTGATCCTTAACAGTAGTGGAGAAGACACGCAGAGTCCTCTGTAAGCCTTACAAAGATGCCTGCGGCTCCCTGCTCCCAGCTTCCCTCCTCTCTCCTGCGTGTGTAACGGGGAGCTCTACGGGGGAGCTCTACGGGAAAGAGGTGTCTGTCCCCTGTGATCTAAGGTCAACACGGTATTGGTGCACTTACTCGAATCCTCTCTCTTCCTTGGATTGTCTGGGTATCATCCAGTGGATCACTGGCCTTTCTAACTCTAGGTTTCTTTTCTGTGAGTCCTACTTACAGGCTGCTGAGGGATGAAATGGTATCTAGAAGGTCATTAGCGGTGAGTAGCCACTCGGCACGGGGAAGGCAATGGCACCCCACCCCAGTACTCTTGCCTGGAAAATCCAATGGACGGAGGAGCCTGGTGGGCTGCAGTCCATGG
>SJYX01023974.1:0-49633 GCA_006410675.1 Oreotragus oreotragus
ACCATCTGCAGTGATTTAGGAACCCTCAAAAATAAAGTCTGTCACTGTTTCCACTGTTTCCCCATCTATTTGCCATGAAGTGGTGGGACTAGATGCCATGATCTTAGTTTTCTGAATGTTGAGTTTTAAGCTAGCTTTTTCACTCTCACTTTTATCAAGAGGCTGTTTAGTTCCCCTTCACTTTCTGCCATATGGGTGGTGTCACCTGCATATCTGAGGTTAATATTTCTCCCGGCAATGTTGATTCCAGCTTGTGCTTCATCCAGCCCGACATTTTCTCCTGGCAATGTTGATTCCAGATTGTACTTCACCAGCCCTGCATTTCACAGGATGTATTCTGCATATAAGTTAAATAAACAGGGTGACAGTATACAGTTTTGATGTACTCTTTTCCCAATTTGGAACCAGTCCACTGTTCCATGTCCAGTTCTAACTGTTGCTTCTTGACCTGCATACAGGTTTCACAGGAGGCAGGTAAGGTGGTCTGGTATTCCCATCTCTTTTAAGAATTTTCCACAGTTTGTCATGATCCACACAGTCAAAGGCTTTGGCGTAGTCAATAACACAGAGGTAGACGTTTTCTGGTGTGGTAGACCCCTGAATTTCATGAGTTTCTCACCCTGTAGAGCATACTTTACTTTATCGAGGCTTCAGATTTACTAGTCACAGCTTGCTCATCCCATTTGATTAACAATCTATCAATATAGTGATTTTCTGTAGAATGTCTACATGGTCCAGGTCTCTTTCAATTATAACAGAAGCAAGAGAGTTATAACCTAGGCTGTTAATGTTGCTTTTTGTTTGCTTTAGTCTTCTGTCATCCTGCAGCCTTTGTCTAAATTTTGCAGGAGCCAGAGTGGTAAATTAAATGGAGATAAGATGGGAGCCACTCCTCCTATATCCTGTAAGATCTGTAAAGGTTTTAACAACCCCACTCACGAATCAGAAGCTAAGGGATCTGAAAAAAAGGGATTAACATAGCAGGCCTGAAACTGCTATCCTTAGAAAGGCCTGACTAGAATTGACTCTTGGCTAGCATCTGGGAATTTGGATTTCAGGAGGATTTACATCATTCCCTAACTGATAAGAAGGCCTCTCTGTGCCTTAAGAATCTGTAGACACAATGTGGTTTGTGAAGAACACCTGCTTTCCTTCTGGGAGTCTGGAATTTGACAGTGTTTTAGGCAAAGAGTGCCTATATAACCAGCCTCCAGTAAACATACACTGAGTCTTTCATGAGCTTCCCTAGTAGACAGAGTTTCATACATGTTATCACAATTCCATGCTACACTGAAATGACTCTTGGAGGCTTACACCTGATTACCTCCAGACTTTGCTTCCTCAAACTTCATTTCACCACACTTCTAACACTCAGGAGAAACAACGATGCCCATGCTCCACATCCCTTACCTTCCTCCCAGCTGTACTTTCAGTCACAGAAGTATACCCTATGCAAAGCAGGAGCTGGAAGAGATGAAACTGGCAAAAGAAAACTGGATCAGGACCAGGGAACCCAGGAGCAGCAGCCAGATACAACCTGTAATAAGAACTGCATGGGGGTCCATAACAAGCACCAGTAACAGCAGTTTAAGAGGAAATGCTGAGAACTTAGCACAATCAACACATATTTTTCAATTTTCAGGAAGTGAATGCCAGAAAATACGCTAGATTCTAGATAACCAACAGAGAAAACACCAGTTCTTGTCCTCAAAGTTAAAGACTAGTAGGAAGTTCTAACAGCAATAATCTGAGAATGCCAGGGAGTGCGTTTCAGGAAAATGGGCTTCCTGAAAATGGAAAATGGGCTTTCAGGAAAATGGAAAATGGGCTTTCAGGAAAATGGGCTCCTCACTGTGCACTGCCTTATTATTAATAGTAGATGCACATGTGCAATAGAATTCATACCACAACATCTTTAAGTGTTTGAGTCTCAGTCTCCTTCATTTAACATTTACTTCAGCTGGTGGCTCAGCTGCTAAAGAGTCTGCCTGCAACACAGGAGACCTGGGTTGGATCCCTGGGTCAGGAAGATCCCCTGGAGATTAGAACATCTACTCACTCCAGTATTCTGGCCTGGTGAATTCCATGGACTGTGTAGTCGCAAAGAGTCAGACATGACTGAGTGACTTTCACTTTCACTTTTTAGGCACATAAAGAAATGTATAGACTAGCCAATTTAACATCATGACCCATTGCGTGTGCTGCTTTCAAAGCCCCATACAGTATTGTAAGGGATGCAAAGATGACAAGGTGAAGGCATACGCAGCCTACAGGGATGCACACAGCCTACAGGGATGCACACGTATATGACACAAGAGAAGTAAGCAAAGCAGCAGGACCGTGGCGATTAAAATAGGTGACTATGAAACGTACGGAGCCTCCAAGCTCCAACTCGAGCGTGTCGATGTAGACACTTTTAAACTTCTGTCACAGGACTGGGACTCTATTAGCAGCCTCCTCAGAGGTAAGAGTCGGGGACCAAACCACCTGGAGAGAATCAAAGAGACCCAGGTTCAAGTCTCAGGCCTGCCAGTTTACAACATATGGGACCTGGGCCAAGTTACTGAACCTCTATGAGCATTTACAAAGTAGACAATATACCTTCCTCATCAATATAATTGATGAGAATTATATTTAGCTGGTTGTAAAACACAGACCATACAATGAGCTTTCCACACGTTGTTTTTCTTTCTTTAAATCCCATGGCAGGATAATGGGGAGAAGCCGGGAGCCAGTGTGAGGAATCCTGCCCATGGCAAAGGTCATGAGGAAGGAAACCGGACAAAATGCAAGGGCGTGATCAGGCTTCAGGGGTTCCCCCTGGAATTTCCTGAGCATCCACCCCCAAAAACCAGAGTGTGCCTGCTTTACTGTGTTATGCTTTCCACCTACTCTTCTGACATTAACAGGGGGCTTTCCCCCCACCACCTTTTCCTGGAAAAAGTTAATTTAGAGCTTTTAGATAATAAATCTCCTGGGTATAATAAGAGTGTTTCAATCCAAAAACCCCTCTGATGGCTTTCTAGCCTGCCTGCCAGACTCTTACAGCTGTGCATGTGATTGTTTGCAGCCTCCCTACCGCGGAAGGCACAGGAAGCTTAAAACATCCTAGGAATGTAGGGGCTTCCGAGGAGTCAAAATCATTAGAATAGGACTGATTAAAGATTTCGTTTGTTGAGCCAATACTTGCTGCCAAATTTTCATATCTTTTATTTGTAGATATAGTTGGTACATAGAAAAAACAGGTAGTAGACCTGGTATTAGCAACATTAGATCTTTGAGTACTTTCTTTGCTATAACCCACTGCACCTTTGTTCTACAGGAATTTAACTTTATTTAGTACTTTGAGGGTGATGCAGAGTAAAGAAAAAACTCTTCTCGGGAAAAAGAGTTTTTCTGGTTGATAGACATCTATCTAGGAAGAGACCCATAAAAATGTTAACAGGCCTCTTGGCCAGAAGATAATGTAAACCACCTGAGACCTTTTGTATACAGGAAGATATGCAAAAAGAAAGCCTGGTCTCAATGAGGGTCAGGACTGCTGCCCCTGGGTAACTCTGCATATTCCATTATTTCTTTTTGTACAACTTGGGGTATATAAGCTGATTTTGAAAATAAAGTTGTGAGTCTTGCACCGATGCTGGGCTTCCCCATGTCATTCTTTTTTCCCCTTTTCTGGCTGAATTCCCATCTGGAGCGCAGAGGCTCACCAAGTTTACTTACTTGCCCTGGCTTCTAAAATCCACGCGAGAGGGAGCCCAAGGCGGGGCACCCTCCACTATTCAAGTGGGCGCCAGTGGCCTAACGTAGATGGTACAAACCTCTTGTCTTGAGGTTTTATTAGTTTTCCGCGTAAACCAAGTTATTTAGCCTCTTTTCTCCACTAATTTTCCTACTATACTATTCTTTCCTAATCTCTTTATATTTCTAATTAAATAGTCCTTTCCCAGACTCCGACTCCATCCCCGCTTCAAATTCCCTGGATCCACCGGGGCCAGACACTGGCAGGGAAAGGAGCTAAGGACAGGAAGAAGGGCAGAGCACAGGAGGGGAAAAGCGCTCCTGATAGGGGAGAAGAGTAGTACACGCAGCAGCGGCCAGGCGGTCTGTTTGCGCCTTCAACAAACCTCCCCTCTCCACGGCAGCTCAAGGACGGCAAGGAACATCGTCCCACTGAAAGTCAGGGAAGATTTAATCACACCCTCCCACGCCAACTCCGAAAAAATCTCTTAATCCATCTTAGCTATGTCTCATTCACTCATTCATTCCATTTCATAAAGCACTTGAGACAGGGCTACTCATCATGTGGTTCAGAGACCAGTGTCCAAGTAAAGGAGTTCACATAAGAAAAAGTCAACTACATCGCCAAGCCCACTATTTAGTCAACATGTTTTCATAGTGAGATTTTCTCCATGAATAAAGCAATGTGTTTTTAGAATATACTTGTTTATTTTTTGGCCAGAGCATGAGAGATCTTTGTTCCCCAACAAGGGATTGACCCATACCCCTTGCATTGGGAGCATGGAGTCTTAACCACTGGACCAGCAGGGAAGTCCCACTGACGCTATGTGTTGATCTACATTCTAGGACGAGCACCTCATCTCACTCTGAACTGGCTACTTTGAGTTAGCACTGTCTCATAGTATCCGGTCACTTACTAGATAGATACTCTGAACTTAATTAACCTTGGCTCCATGGCTCCGAGGAGTCCCCAACAGATTTGTATCAGATAATAAATTTCCCAAATCCTTGTGGTAGAGCTTATGCTGTTGAAAAAAAAAAATACCATTTATAAAAAAATTTTTAAACCCACTTGCAAAACAATTTTTGAGTGTGTGTGTGTGTAAATACATAGAAAAAGGAATAGAAGGATTTGTGGCAAATTGTTAAAAAGTGGTTAATTATTGGACTTCCCTGGTGGTCCAGTGGTTAAGAATTCACCTTTCAATGCAGGGTACATGAGTTCCATCCCTGGTCAGAGAACTAAGGATCCCACATGCCGCAACTAGAGAGAAGCCTGCACACTGCAGCCAAGAGCCTGAGGGCCGCAGCTAAGACCCAGTGCAGCCTAAACAATAAATAAGAAGTTTAAAGTGGCTGGTTCCATAGAGAAGGAAGAAGATACTTCCTGTAGGGTAGAAGGAGTGGGAAGAGAAAGAAGGTGTGGGGAGAAGGGGAGAGAGAAAGGAGAGGGAAGGAAAGAACAAGTTTTAACAGCATCCTACAAATTTAAATCAAAACCACACCATTTCTGAAAAAACTAGTAGCTGCTTGTTACCATTACCCTCATCTTCTCCTGGAGCCATTGGTGAATGTTAGATACAAGTCTTAAAGTATTACCGTTTCCTGTAATTCCTGAATATTTCAAAGAACTCTCTCAAACCCCTGCCAGCTTAACTACTGCAATTTATAGAAACCATTGTCTGGGTAAGTATGATGACAAGATTTTAATTAGCTTGCCTATGACTAGCCACCTAGCAGAAACCTAAAGAAAACCCCCTTCATTCCCTGTTGAGAACCTTCCCATTCAGCTTTCCAACTGACTCAATACCTCAGAAAATTAAAAAACAGGACTTCAAAGTACTGCTGTGTGAGAGGTATTGCACACGCTCATAAGTCACAATTTTCATAAATCCTCACATTCTGCCTTCTCTTAGTTTTGTTTCAGATATCCAGGTTCTAGAAGAAACGTTTGTCTGAAACAGAAAGTTATTATTTTTCAAGAGTAATTATAGTTAATATTTACATAGCCTCAATTTCCATTGAAAGTGTTTAAATGGCATTAACTCATTTAAACTCACAACAACCCTGTGAGGTAGGCACTATTATTATTCTCATTTTATAGAGGAGGAAATTAAAGTTGGGTAACTTGCCCCTTGGTCTTACAGCTTGTATCATGATATGTATTCTCCTCAGTTCTACAAAGAGATACATTGTTATCAACCCCAATCTACAACCCAGAGATTTCAATTCACTAAATACTGAATTGCTCAGTGAAAACACCCAGAGGCCAGACTTCACTCATTCCATTCAGGAGCTCAAACTGGGGCAGTTTAAGGTTGAAGGATAATATTTGTATGCACCCTGTGTCTGAAGCTGGGGAAAGCCCATAGTGACTCATCACCGCAACCTGGATCTGTCTGATGCTACTGCCAGGCATAAACAGGGCGGATGAGCACACAGGATGAAGTCACCTGACCGCATTCGTAGCCAAGCCACTCAGGTACCCACAGCTTCCACCTGCGGGGAAGTCTGTCTAGTCACCCTGTTTCTCTCAGCCCTCAGGAAGAATGCATGGAATGATAAAAAGAATCATCTTAATTTCTTCAAATGCCTTACCTTACCCAACCACTGGAACTGGCATAGTTTTCTACTCCCTGTCTACTTCTATAGTTTGTAATCAAATACAAGAATATAAACATTAATAGCTCTTCTTTCCATTTAACAAGCAACACTAGACTAGAATCTTTATTCTCTATGTGATTTGCTACCATAATGACTGTGCTGGTAATACTTTAGAATCAGTCTTACCATACCGCATGCAATGCACTGGGTATGGCCTCAGGTATAGCTGGATCCAGGGGATCAAATGATGTCTGAATCTGCTATCTCTCCAATCGGTTTTATTGAGCAGACTCTCTCTTTGTGTAGGTATGTCTCTCCCCAACTTCAAGTCCAAAGGCAAAATTTATGTGCCTCTTTTCCAGTCACTTATACAAAAGTTCCAGGATTGGTTTTGACTGGGCCCCAGTTAATTCGGCTTGAGTCAAATGCCCAACCCTAAACCAATTTCTGTGGCCGTACAAAAGCAATGTGATTTGAAAGTGTAGGATACAGATAATCCTGAAGCCAGGGAACTAGGCTAATCAGTAGCACTGGGACAGATGCTGGGCAGGGCAAGCGAAAGATAACAGCAGTGGAACTCAGAGCAGTTTGTCTCTGCGAGGTGTGAATAGTGGGGATATGGCTTCAGAGTAGGGGTTTTAGTAAATCTTCTCATGTACTTTGTCTACCAGGATAAGGCGGGAAGGTGTAGGAGTATTTTGGTCCTTATGATAGTGATAGATAAAGATGCCTTTAAATGCACAATTTGGTTAACTGGGAAACATACAGAATCATTTCATCATTCTATTTGACCTAGAAATTAGATTCTGTTTCTGATCTTGTGACAGACTGGTTCTCCAACTCATCATGGGCCAGATTCATTCACATTCATTCAGCCATATCCTCATGCATTCATGCAAGCCAGAAGAATCCACTAAGAATCTGCCATGTAGGAAGCACTGGGGTGACCCTGAAATCAGTGGTACCCTAAAAGGGGAATCTCCGAAAGAGCATCCAACCCCCTCTCTCCCTATCAGTTGTCATTCTTCCCACCAACCCTGCAAAGTAGGTCCATGGGGCTTTGACATCATAAACCCAAATACACCCTTCTCCCAGCTTAAATCATTATTAAACATGGACAATCTTGCTTCATCTATACTCCCACTCCCCATCCTCTGATTATTGTGAAGTAAATCCCAGACAACATATAACCTGTAAATATTTCAGCAAGTATCTCTGAATCCATCTTTATCTTTTTGTTAAAATCATTTATCACCATCATATTTATAATAATTATTTAATATCATCAAATATCGTCAGTGTTTACATTTCCCCAGTTGTATTTTGTATTTGTTTATTTGAAGTAGGACCCAAATAAGGTCCAAAAGTTGTCATTGTTTATGTGTCTTAAATCTCTTTTAATCTGTAAGTTCTCCCTCTACCTCTTTTTATTTATTTAAGCCTTGAAAAAAAAAAATTATGTTAACCAACTTTTGTCCTACAGTGCACACCTGAATTTTCAGGATACTTTCACATAGCCTTTATAACAGTAAGCTGACAGCCAGGGGTCAGAGCCCACCTGGCACAACGATTAGAGCATGAATTCTAGAGCTTAACTCCCTGTGTTCATATCAAGGCTCTGCCGCTTAATAGTCACATGAATTGACCTCTCTGTGCCTCAATTTTCTCACCTTTAAGTGGGGTTCACAATAGTACCTTCCTCATTGGGTTATTTTGAGAATTAAATGGCTTGATGTATGCACAATAATTAGAACAGTGATACACAAAACACAGCAAATGATACATTATACAGATGAAACTGAGTCAGTCAAGCTGACAGGTCCAAGGTCTCACAGCTAATGGGTGGCAAGGCAGAGACCAGCACCCTCATTTATCCCACTGGTTTGATAGTGTTTCAGACCATTGGTAAATGAGAGCTCTCACGTGGTGGGCATCACTCCACCCCTGGCCAGGAAGTTACTGCCTTTCTGTTGTTAAATCACTGGGATGACTTTAGGAAACTTCTCCAGGTCTCATCTCAGTCTCCAGATCTGCAAAGCGGTGGAGTTGGAGATATGTCTCTGGTGCCTGCAATCCCTTTTAGGAGAAATCCCAGCAGAAGACGCCCTTAGCAAGCCTAGCAGGAGAGTCATACAGTCTGCTCCACGTTGGCGCCAACCACAGAACCCCATAGATTCCCGGAAGGAGTGTGGGCCTCAGTGCTCCTGACACAACACATTGATCCACCCCCAGGCCTCCAGGAAATGAGCCTCGCAGTGCCAGCAGCTACTCCCTCAGCCTGACTCAGGGTGCAGGCCGTCACTCTCCCCAGGTTATCCGTAATCCTGACTCACAGAGGCCCTGATGGCAGCTTCCTGGCTTATTCACACGGCCAAGTAAGGGGAGCGCCTCCCCCAGGCAGCTTCAGCGGTTTCTGCAGCAGGAAACCAGCCTCATTGGACGTCTGCTGCGCCTTTGGTTGTCTAAGACCTGGCAGCAAAACAGGACTTCATCCCATCAGGACTGCGGAGGTGAGTGAGGCTAGGTGCCGCTGATCGTCCTCAAGCAGTCGTGCTTGAATGTGCTCAAACACACTGCTCAAATAGTCGTGCTCGAGTGTGTGATAGGCGGCTCTGCAGAGCGCCCCTCAAAGCCGCAGACGGACAGCCAGCAGTTCTCAACTTGTGCGGTCTGAACAGCAACACGCAAATAAAGACCAGCAGTAAAGATATGTTACAGGGACTTCCTGGTTGGTCCAGCTGCTAAAACTCCCCGCTCCCAGTGCAAGCCACCTGGGTTAGATTCCTGGTCAGGGAGCTAGTTCCCACACCACAGGCCGCAACCAAGATCCAACGTCAGGCTTCCCCAGTAGCTCTCTGAGAAAAAGAATCCACCTGCTAATGAAGGAGACACAGGTTTGATCCCTGGTCCTGGAAGATCCCACATACGATGGAGCAGCTAAGTCCGGGTGCCACAGCTACCGTGCTCTAGAGCTTGGGAGCCACAAATTCTGAAGCCTGGGCATCCTAGAGCCTGTGGCTGGCAACAAGAGAAGCCACTGAAATGAGAAACCGGCACAGCATAACTAGAGAGTAGACCCCGACAACTAGAGAAAAGCCCACAGGCAGCGAGGAAGACTGAGCACAGCCAAAAATAAATAATTTTTTTAAAAGACCCCACTCAGCCAAATAAATAATAAAAGTTTTTTTTTTTTTTTAAGATATGTTAGGATTTTCTGTCAAATAAAAATTCGATGAGGGACTTCCCAGGCAGTCCAGTGGTTAAGACTCCATGCTTCCAAGGCAGGAGGCATGGGTTCCATCCTTGGTCAAGGAACTAAGATCCTGCATGCTGCTCAGTGCAGCCAAAAAAAAAAAAAAGAATTGTATGACACTTTAAACATTTTTGCTGAAGTTTTATTTCTTTACTTCATAAACTTCAGGACAACAAATGCAAACGGAAAAAAAAATTCTATTACCATTTTGCTTTTGTTACTTATTTTCATCAACATTTCAAATGAAAGGTCGTCAGAAATCCAATACAAAAAGAAAGAGGAGCAGAAGAAATAATACAAATGTCCATCATACAAAATGTTTGGCTAAATAGTTTGCAGTAAATCCATAAAACACAACACTGGCAGTAGTTACACAGAGTACGTGGATCTAATTTTATTAGATCCGCAGGGCAATGTGATTCTAATACAGAATACAAAGTATTAATAGTATAAATAATACACACCCATTGACGTGAAGTTATGGGTGTTTCTGCTTTGCAGCTCCCAGTGCTTTTTTCATCTTAACACTCAAACCCTTTCTTGTCACTCCTTAATTAATATTTAATATCCCTGCCAGACTAGACACTCCATGAGAGCAGAAACTCCATCTTTAGCCCGAGCACCTATACCAGCCCTAGACGTGGCACAGGACACGTGGTCAACAGAACTGAACCATAGAATCTCAGGCACTAAGCTTGTCCCTGCTTCCTTTCCAAATTGCTGATGCATCGTTGACTTAACTACCCATTTCTAGAGTTTTTGCCTAGGATCATCATCAAGTCTGTGGAATTTACCATTTTCTGGTTGGTGAGTGTCTGCACTCTTACTCACTTTGGCTCTCAGTTTGCACAGTCTCCCTCATTAGATGGCCAGCCTTTTGAAGCCAGGGACTGTGTTCTGGTTTGTTCTTTCTGCATTGGCCAGGAAAATGTCCTGCTCAACCATTAGGTCTTTGAGAGATCGAATGAGTTGGCAAGTATAAGCTCCTAAGAGAACAAAGAATCGAAGTCACTGTAATTTAGCTGCAACCACAACAACTCCCTTTCTTTTCTTTTTTTTCACTTTTGTGTTTTTATTCTTGTTCAGTTCAGTTCAGTCGCACAGTTGTGTCTGACTCTTTGCAACCCCATGAATCGCAGCCCGCCAGGCCTCCCTGTCCATCACCAACTTCCGGAGTCACTCAAACTCATGTCCTTCAAGTTGATGATGCCATCCAGCCATCTCATCCTCTGTCATCCCTTTCTCCTCCTGCCCACAATCCCTCCCAGCATCAGAGTCTTTTCCAATGAGTCAACTCTTCGCATGAGGTGGCCAAATTATTGGAGTTTCAGCTTCAGCATCAGTCCCTCCAGTGAACACCCAGGACTGATATCCTTTAGGATGGACTGGTTGGATCTCTTTGCAGTCCAAGGGACTCTCAAGAGTCTTCTCCAACAACACAGTTCAAAGGCATCAATTCTTCAGTGCTCAGCCTTCTTCACAGTCCAANGCGTGCTCTCATACAGATCCAGTCTAGTTCTTGACTCTGCCCCTTTAATCAAAGTGCTATGTTACTGGCTCAAACCCAGATGGTCCGTATAAAGTATCCACTCATTCAGGCCCAGCTGTCTGTTACCAGTGATCACTACTTTGGAACTCCCTTTTTCCTTTGGCCATCCAACTTGAGTACAGAACAAAATCTTCATGTAATTCTCTATAGCACAGGCTGTCATTGTCATGAAGATTTATCAACGATTTGGAATTATTTGCCCTTAGATATAGTTACCCTTGAGCCTGTTGGCCATAAAAGTCTCACAAAACACACCCTATGTAGCCCCTGGCTTTCTTCCTCCTGGCAAGATCAATTCATCTCCACCAGTTGGAGCATTCTCAGGTCCCCCAATCACTAGGCCATGAGAGAAAAAATTCACCTTTCACACCACTCTCAGATCTACATTATTCTGTCCTCACACCTGCTTTTTTCCCTAGGTGATTATCCTGTGAGATTCAAGGACAATTATGTTAATATGTAACAATCCAACATCAGTCATTTCCTAAAGTGTGAGTTTTTCAGTTTTATGAAATGTTAAGTAAAGGATATTCTATCAGGAAAGGTTCTTGTTGGAATTAACAGAATACAACTGCGGGTGACTTAAACAGGAAAGAAATTTGTCAGAGAGAAATCAAGTGGGTCTCAGAATCAGGCTTAGATAACAGTGACCTGGGAGGTTAGACCGGAGGAAGCAGTTCAGGCCCAGCTACAGTTGGGGTCTGCTTCGAAAGTTGCCCCCAGCACAGCCATCTCTGGACACTTGTTTTAGCCATCAGCGTCAGACTCAGTCTTCTCTTACTTTTAGATGCTTAGCTAGTGATATCGAATAGAAGTCCCCATCAGAGTGACAGTATGTCTTCACTGTTCAACAAGTAGACACTAGTCAGGTGTAGTTATTGAGCACTTGAGATGTGGCTAGCGTGTCTGGAGATCTAAATTTTAAATTTTATTTGACTTTAAAATAAATTTAAATAACCACATGTAGCTGTTAGTTTACTATATTAGCTCAGTCCTAATCTATCAGATTCCAGCTTGTGTTTCTTCCAGTCCAGCGTTTCTCATGATGTACTCTGCATATAAGTTAAATAAGCAGGGAGACAATATACAGCCTTGACGTACTCCTTTTCCTATTTGGAACCAGTCTGTTGTTCCATGTCCAGTTCTAACTGTTGCTTCCTGACCTACATACAGATTTCTCAAGAGGCAGGTCAGGTGGTCTGGTATTCCCATCTCTTTCAGAATTTTCCACAGTTTATTGTGATCCACACAGTCAAAGGCTTTGGCATAGTCAATAAAGCAGAAATAGATGTTTTTCTGNATATAGTTTTCTCAAGAGGCAGGTCAGGTGGTCTGGTATTCCCATCTCTTTCAGAATTTTCCACAGTTTATTGTGATCCACACAGTCAAAGGCTTTGGCATAGTCAATAAAGCAGAAATAGATGTTTTTCCGGAACTCTCTTGCTTTTTCGATGATCCAGGGGATGTTGGCAATTTGATCTCTGGTTCCTCTGCCTCTTCTAAACCCAGCTTGAACATCTGGAAGTTCGCAGTTCACGTACTGCTGAAGCCTGGCTTGCAGAATTTTGAGGGTTACTTTACTAGCGTGTGAGATGAATGCAATTGTGCAGTAGTTTGAGCATTCTTTGGCATTGCCTTTCTTTGAGATTGGAATGATAAGTGACCTTTTCCAGTCCTGTGGCCACTGCTTACACCTTTTATCTAATATTCGTTTGCAGAGCCGTTGTGGGCAGGAAGAGGGGAGACAGGCTTTGGATTCACACCAACTTAAAATCTCAGCTCTGCCCTGCCTCAGTGGTGCAACTTTGGATACATTGCTTGAGTACTTCTCTGGGCCTTGGTTTCCTTGTAGGTAAAGATGATAATATTTGCCTCGCGGATTATGGACATTCAGTTATACAGTGCAAGCTACATGCTTAGCATAGTGCCTATTAGACACATAACAGATGCTCAGTCAACATTATCAATATCTATATTGACACAGTAGAAGATGCTCTCTTAGACAGTTCAGTAGCTTAATGGAAGCTTCCAGTCTTTATACAGAGCAGTCTGGTGGGTGCCCGCACCATGTCGAACATTTGAAACCAGAAGCTTCTCTGTAGCGCCTTCATGTACGTCTGCTCCAACTACCTGAGTTGTTCTGGTCCCCAAACCTGTTCTTTGTTGTTTGTTCTCAAACCTCTTTATGCCAGCTGAACTTTCCTTGTAATTAAGTGATTTTTAAACTAATTAATTTATTTATTTGGAATGGGCTGGGGAGGGAGGTGGGAGAGGGGTTCAGGATGTACACCCATGGCTGATTCATGTCAATATATGGCAAAAACCACCACAATATTGTTAAGCAATTAGCCTTCAATTAAACACTGTGGTTGGAGGTCTGTGTCAATTACCTCTTTTATTCGTCACAACAATCCTCAAGAGGGAAATACTACAAGCCCCATTTTACCCCTGAGGCTTCAAGTCACCCACCTAGTAAGAAAAGGAATCAGGGCTGGAGCCAGTTTTTCCTGACTCTGAAGTCCATACCTTTTTTTAACCTTTATTTTATTTAAGTATAGTTTATTTACAATGTGTTAATTTCTACTATACAGCAAAGTGACTCAATTATACACCTATATACATCATTTTTCATATTCTTTTCCATTATGGTTTATCACGGATATTGAACATAGTTCCCTGTGCTACACAGTAGGACCTTGTTGTTTATCCATTCTATATATAAGTTTGTGTCTGCTAATCCCAAACTCCCAATCCATCTCTCCCCCAATGCCCCACATCCCCTTGGCAACTGCAGATGTGTTCTGTGTGTTTGTGAGTCTGTTCTGTTTCATAGATAAGCTCATTTGTGCCATATTTTAGAGTCCACGTGGATTTCATACGATATTTGTCTTTCTGACTTACTTCGTATGATCATCACTAGGTCCAGGGTCCATGCTTTTAATCACTTGTGACCATCCCCTCCCATTCCTCCAGTAGCTGACAAGAAACAAACTGGGCATCTCTGGGGCAATTTGATGAATCAAAGGGAGTCTTAAAAGGTCAACTCACTAAGTTAATCTCCCAAAATTTTCGTGTCTGTTTGGACAACGATCATGACGGCTGCTAGAGAAGAGTTTCAACTGTTGCTCTTGCCTCCTGAACCAAAGCAGGAAAGACATAATCCTTGATCTGAAACCTGTGAACAGCCTCGTCAAACCGCTTCAGTCCCTGAGCCTTTGGATAACACCCTCTCCGTCCTGTTTGGCTCTGTGAGGTAAGCTATACGGAAGGAAAGAGTGTGGAATGTTTCCCGGACAGATCCTTTCTCTTGCTGAGGAGACCTATGCACACAAGTAAAGAGAAGACACTAAGAAAAAAAGATTTGGAGGAATTGGAGGTATAGCGAGGATGTGATTGGCCACAATCCAACTCTAATCGAAGGTGGATAGATGATGTTTAGCCGTCGTTATAAGAGGCTCTGGTTGATAAATACTGTCTGGTATTTCCTTGCTGACTTCTTACCCTCACACCACAGGCCCTGATGGCTGTGGTCCATTATGCAAATACAACTCCCTGAATCAAGCCGTGGGTGACTCACCCACCCCCTTTAAAGCCATGTTGGGTTCGAGGCAGTGACTGCTCAGGGTAGAAGCCATGGCTCACAGACCCTGCTTCTCCTACTGCCTGTTGGTCTGCTGGTTGGTGGTAACTGTGGCAGAAGGTAAGGGTTTTGCTTTTATTCTCCTGTGGGTCCACTAATTAATAAGCTGTGTGAAAAGAATGAGTTCGGCTCCATGATTATACATATCCATGAATCGGAAATATTTACGTCAGCTTCCATCAGCCTATGTGGTTAAAGAGAAAGACACTGAATTTTTATCATCGGAAGATGTTGGTCTGAGTTTCAGTCCTAGCTATATGACTTTAGATGCACTTAACTGCGCTGAAATGCATTTCCTCTTGTGTAAAGTGACAGCATGAATGACATCCATTATTATGGGGGCGGTTAGGACCAAATGAGCTATCCTGCAAGAAAAGCTCTTCAAGCCTCAAGCACTATATGAATACTAGTTATTACTGTTGTGGAGCTAACACTATCCCCCATGAATTACAGCAATGTCCACCTCTTTGATTTCCCAATAACGTGGTAATTTGCACATGGTGGGTGTTCACTTTCTGTTTGTTAATGCTTTAATCACAGTTGTGATTAAAGTTGTGTCCAAAGCAGTCAGTTGTGTCCTGGTGCTGCGGAGGTGAGCCTAGACTTCTTGCTTTGAGATTCTATGAGATTCTATTTCTCCACTGCTCCTTTCTCTTTCCTTTTCCCCCACTACAAAATTTTCAGGTGGCCTGAGCCAGAGAATTGGTTTGCAAACCCTGGGGACGGGCAAGAAAAGGAGAGCCCCATGAGTCATACCGAGCCCTCCACCCCTTTCATGTGGCCCTGGAACTTTGCAGGGGTGCAGCCAGACCCTAGTAGACCCTAGCCATCCCCCAGCCAGTTCGCTGCGCCCATGTACCACAGCTCATAACAGAGTGGAGAGGAGCAGGGCCACTGGAGCTGGTGGTTCCAGAAAGTGAACCACCCTTCAGGAAATCCTGTAAACATGTAGCTAAATAAGTTATAATGAAATTAGAGGCTTATTCACTTTTTCTTAAGCACTGCTAAAATGTGGCTTCTGTTTTGGGCTCCCTCTTCCTCACTGTCCCTCAGACTGGCCTCAAAGTCCTTCAAATGCAGCTTCACTCTCTCCAGGCAGCCCTGGCTCCAGGTCATCACTTGCTTATACCTGTCCTGGCTCTGCCAGACAGGATCGCGTGTGGGTCCCTGAACTCACGTCGTCCTCTCTCATCTCCATGGCAGCAGCTGTGGCTAGCCCCTCCCCTGCTTTCACCTGTTTATTACAATTCTGCTTCATATGATGTCGTTTAGTGTCACTATGGTATTACCTTCACAACAGTTTTCTCAAGATATGTAGTTTTAAAATTGCAAACTCCCTCTATCTGATATTTTTGAATTCTTACAGCAGTTCGCACATCGCCCATGGTACTTAGTGCGTTATGCTCTGTATTATAGATCTATGTATTTGCAGCATCTCCCCATAGGCCCTGTTTCTTCATCTCTGCCTTTGCCGCAGCTCCTAACACAGTAACCTGTACACTGTTGAGTCGACTAGACTCACAGCATAGGATTGAAAGAGGCCCATGTGAACTTGTGTGAACTGGGCTCCAAAGTCTTTATCTGTAAAATTAGGGACTTGACCAAAATAGCTAGTCATTCTGTGAGTCTATGAAGTGAATTAAGTTGCAGTTATTGTGAGCAAGTTAATCACAGGGCTTATATTTCTTTTTGGTTTGCCTCTGAAGGCACCTGAGAATGTATAAAAGAAGAACTGCATACTTATACATCAAGTATAAAGCTTACTTCTCTTAAAAATCAGGGTAGCTCACTACAAAACAGCTATTGTCTGCCCAAACAACCACAGACTACAGGTAATTATATTTTCTAAAAAGAGGTCATCTCATCCTTACTTTTTTTTTAAAGTACTGGTTGGCGTACTATGAATTTCATGTCTAGACTATAATAAACCCACTTAAAATTGATGTCCAAACTCCAGCAATAGTTTGGCTTGATTATTTTATTATCCTGTAATTTTTAGTGTAAATTTTTTTTTGCAAATTTTATGGGTTTGGCAGGACTTCCTTGGCAGTCCAGTGGTAAGACTCCACATTTCCATTGCAGGGCACATAGATTTTGATTTCTGGCATGGGAAATAAGATCCCACATGCCATGTAACAAAAAAAATTTTTTTTTTATTTTTTTCTGAGACTAGAATGAAAGATTCACTTCGACTTGCAAAAATCTACAGAAATGAACTCAACATCCATTAATACAATCCACACCTGCCTGCCTGGCCACTCATTCAACTCATCTGTTACATACTGGGCATAAGTACTCACACTAAGTGAAGGACTGTTTATAGCAATGACCAACAGCAGCTTCCTGGATAGTACAGTTGGTAAAGAATTCTCCTGTAATGTGGGAGACCTTGTTTTGATTCCTGGGTTGGGAAGATCTGCTGGAGAATAGAAAGGCTTACCCATTCCAGTATTCTTGGACTCCCCTTGTGACTCAGCTGGTAAAGAATCCGCCTGCAACGTGGGAGACCTGGGTTCGATCCCTGGGTTGGGAAGATCCCCAGGAGAAGGGAAAGGATACCCACTCCAGTATTTTGGCCTGGAGATTTCCATGAACTGTATAGTCCATGGGGTAGCAAAGAGTCAGACACAACTGAGAGACATTTACTTTCACTTTCAATGACCAATAGAGTCAACAGTCCTCCTCGTCTTCATGGAGGTTCAATAACCTAGTAGCTCAGTTCAGTTCAGTTCAGTTGCTCAGTGGTGTCCAACTCTTTGCAACCCATGGACTGCAGCACAACAGGCCTGCCTGTCCATCCCCAACTCCCAGGGTTTACTCAAACTCATGTCCATTGAGTCGGTGATGCCATTCAACCATCTCATCCTCTGTCATCCCCTTCTCCTCCCGCCTTCAATCTTTCCCAGCATCAGGGTCTTTTCCAATGAGTTGGCTCTTCACATCAGGTGGCCAAAGTATTATAGCTTCAGTTTCAGCATCAGTCCTCCCAATGAATGTTCAGGGTTGATCTCCTTTAGGATTGACTGGCTGGATCTCCTTGCTGTCCAAGGGACTCTCAAGAGTCTTTTCCAGCACCCCAGTTCAAAAGCATCAATTCTTCAGTGCTCAGTTTTCTTTACAGTCCAACTCTCACATCCATATCTGAGCACTTTACATATCTTATTTTAGACACTACAACAAGCCAATAAGTAGCGTTATTTTCTCCATTTTAACAAATAAGGAAAGGCAGACTTGGAGGAAGGTGTCAAGTTATGGAAGCTGTCAATAGTCACACAATTATTAAATGGCAGAGCTCATATAAGTCATAGAGCTCAGGGATTCTATGCTGTTTTTAAAAATTATGAAAGTATGATAACATTTACAAGTGATTTGGAAAATGCAGAACAAAGTTACATATAGTTCCATTATATATTACAATTATTTTTTAAATAGATAAATTAAGATTTTTAGTTGGAGTTAAAATAGCAAACTCTCAAAAATTAATAGAATAATAGACAGAAAAGTAGAAGAGGGTGGTGGACCTGAAAAGCATTATGAACAAATTCAATGTAATTATGATTTATACAGTTTTCACACGACAGCAGAATACAAATTCTATTCAAGTTCCCATAGTCTGTAAACCAGGAGAGACTGTAACATATCCAGGAGTGTAAAACAGGATGCAAAAATTTCATGATCTAAAGGTACTGAAATCATACACAATCTGTTCTCTTAAGGGATCCTGTGCTTTTAAACACTATGCTATTCTGCCTCTCAAAATATTTCCAATCTTCATTTAAATATTTGACTGACTTTAATCTAATTAAGGTTAGAGAAGAGCTCTCATTTTCAATATTCTGTATCTTTGGTATCATGTCAGTATGCTACAGAGTGAGAAATATTTGTTTGTTAATAATCACATTATCCCTGAGAGGTAGGAAAGTGATAACTTTTGCAGTTATGGAAACTGAGATCTATCTCAGTCTGATCCAGTCCACTGTAGGCACAATGCTAGCGATCAGGAGACCAGGTATGCAAGAGGATCTCGCAGGTACATCAGTGGAGGAGGAATATAACCACTGAATACTAATCACATAACCGATAAATATAGTGAAAGTGGACTCACGGGGTGCTATGGAAGCATATTGCTAAAGGCCTTAAGCCAGCCTCAGGGGAAGGAAGACCTCCTTGAGGAAATGAGACGTGAAATCTGCATAGAGATAAACCAGGCAAAGAGAGCAGGAAATTATGTTCTTGGCACCTGGAACCAACTTTTTAAAAGCCCAGGACCATTGATGATTGCTGTCAAAGTGGTTGTCAACATTTGTCAGAAGAGAGCATTGACTAATACTGGACAAACCAGGGATCGCTCTGGTGGTCCAATGGTTAAGACTCTGAGTTTCCAAAGCAGAGGGCGTGAGGCAACACTAATACTTACTTGTGGGATGGCGGAAACAGAGTCAGATTCCTATGGATTAAATGGGTGGGGGAAAAGGGAGTCAGAGTGTGTAGGCTTCTCTTTGAAGTGAGAGAAGTAGAAACAAAGAAGTTCGTGGCAGATCACTGAAGTTTTCTCTCTGAACTATGAAGCAAAGTAATCTGCTTAGAAAGGTCAGGAGAATTGCGAAGAGAATTCTTCAAATGAATGAAGAAGAATAAGAATGTTGAAGGGGCTTTGAAGAGACTATGGAAGGTTTAGAAGACAGAGAGAATGGATCAGAACAAGCACAGACAGAAGAATTCAGGAGCGGTATTAACTCTTTGGACACCATGAATGGTATCAACCCACTCACTCAGATGTATGGCCTGAACCTCGTAAAAAACTTGTGACAGTTCCCCAAATAAGTCCTTGAATTTCCCATATGTTACACCACTTGAGCTAGCCAACCAGGAAGCTGAAATAGTCACCACATGTCTAGTCTGCTGGGAGAATGTGGTTTTATGTGAGCTAGTTACTGGGACAAGCATATATCTTGACCTTGAGTCCTGAGAAATTCCCAGAAGAAGAGAGCACTGACTAATACTGGACAAACCAGGGACTTCTCTGGTGGTCCAGTGGTTAAGACTCTGAGTTTCCAAAATAGAATGCACGAGTTCAATCCTTGGTCAAGGAATTAAGATCTCACATGCTGCATGGCATGGTAAAAAAAAAAGTAAAAAAATTAAAAAAAAATTTTTTTTAATTTTAAAAACACTAGACATCCCAGAGTCAGGCAAACACTAACGACTCTAACACCCCATTGTTAGGAGGATTTGGTGAGTAGCCTCAGTTTTAAGAAGTAAAATGAGCACAAAAGGTGGATGTTTTTAAAAGCTAGAATCCAATTTACTGAGTGGCAGAGCCCAAGATCTAGCTAAATCTGATCTGATAGCAAAATGTCCCAATGGAGCTCAAGAATAAGGCTAGTTTCCTCTCTAGCAACTGGATTCTCAGCAGAAAGTTTTTATGTTTAAAAAGTTCATAATTAATCTGATTGTATAGGAGGAAAGAATGAGTGATATGGCATTAAGTCATCTTCTGTAGTTTGAAATGTCTTAATCCAGTTTCAACCATAACATTTTAATACTCAGTAGCCTGAGTGGATATGGGAGAGTCAGTATTTAATTCACCCATTCAAGCTGGATTAACAGAATAATAGAGGTGATTATTATAAAGATATTTCCAAGAAACTTAAGTACAGCCAGCCCTCAAAAAGACCAACCCTGGAAAGTCAAGAGCCAAAGTTACTCTCACAATCACCCTGTTACCACATAGGCACTTGTCTTTTTGTCTCTTTGAGAAGCCTTCCCCATTTTACAGCTATGGAAAAACTGGCTTGTCTGTTTATTCAACATTCAACTGGCCAGCGGCTGACTCTCCAGCCTCTCCCCTACACCTTCTCCTTACATCCTCCACTTTGTTGAAATTCTTGGATGAAATCTGATTTGTCACTGGGCAGTCAATGAAAGCGATGAATATCTAACAACAGTCCTGTGAGGAATTCATTTTTTCCATCATTCACACTCAGCTGCCCTTTCCAGACTTGTATTGGCAAGTTTCTAAAGGAGAGAAGGGATTATTTTCTAAAGGAAATCTTCCTATTGCATAGCCAATTTGATTAAATGATACAGCTAGAGGAAAGACCTTTTCACAGGATATTGATCCAAATTTCTTCTCGGAAACTTGTTGTCTGGTCCTCAGTGCTCATTCCTCTGCTGCCTGTAGACTCTCCCTCTGAACTCTTCAGGGAGCAGTTTCACTGCTGGGGAAGTGAAGCAAGTCTTTTGGATTAATAGCTTTTGTGGAGACAGTTACTTTTCTTAACATTACATTTTTTTCCACCAAATTTTCTTTTTTATTTATAATTTATGCACAATAAAAGGCACATATCTTAAAAGTGCAGATGAATCACTTTTTACATATATGCATATGTGCATATAATCATGTGTACACATATATTTTTGTGTATATTTATATGTATGTGTATAAATATAAATGTGTGTGCGTATCTCCATATTCATGTAACAACCACCCAGATCAAGATAGAAAGAATTCACTGATTCCTTTCTCCATTAAATAACACCTACATGTAACCCTAAGCTGTTTTTCACTTTTTTTAAACCATTCAGTTCAGTTCAGTTGCTCAGTCATGTCTGACTCTGTGCGACCCCATGGACTTCAGCATGCCAGGCCTCCCTGTCCATCACCAACTCCCAGAGCCTACCCAAACTCATGTGCATCACATCGGTGATGCCATCCAACCCTCTCATCCTCTGTTGTCCCTTTCTCCTCCCACCTTTAATCTTTCACAGCATTAGGGTCTTTTCTAATGAGTTAGCTCTTTGCATCAGGGAGCCAAAGTATTGGAGTTTCAGCTTCAGCATCAGTCCTTCCAATGAATATTCAGGACTGACTTCCTTTAAGATGGACTGGTTGGATCTCTTTGCAGTCCAAAGGACTCTCAAGAGTCTTCTCCAACACCACAGTTCAAAAGCATCAGTTCTTCGGTACTCAGCTTTCTTTATAGTCCAACTCTCACACCCATACGTGACTACTGGAAAAACCNCATCAGTCCTTCCAATGAATATTCAGGACTGACTTCCTTTAAGATGGACTGGTTGGATCTCTTTGCAGTCCAAAGGACTCTCAAGAGTCTTCTCCAACACCACAGTTCAAAAGCATCAGTTCTTCGGTACTCAGCTTTCTTTATAGTCCAACTCTCACACCCATACGTGACTACTGGAAAAACCATAGCTTTGACTAGATGGACCTTTGCTGACAAAGTACTGTCTCTGCTTTTTAATATGCTGTCTAGGTTGGTCATAACTTTCCTTCCAAGGAGTAAGCATCTTTTAATTTCATGGCTGCAGTCACCATCTGCAGTGATTTGGGAGCCCTCAAAAATAAAGTCTCTCACTGTTTCCATTGTTTCCCCATCTATTTGCCATGAAGTGATGGGACCAGATGCCATGATCTTAGTTTTCTGAATGTTGAGGTTTATGCCAGCTTTTTCACTAGCCTCTTTCACTTTCACCAAGAGGCTCTTTCGTTCTTCTTCACTTTTTGCCATAAGGGTAGTGTCACCTGCATATCTGAGGTTAATGATACTTCTCCCAGAAATCTTGTTCCAGCTTGTGCTTCATCTATCCTGGCATTTCGCATGATGTACTCTGCATAGCAGTTAAATAACCAGGGTGACAGTATACAGCCTTAACCTACTCCTTTCCCAATTTGGAATCAGTTTGCTGTTCCATGTCCAGTTCTAACTGTTTCCTCTTGACCTGCACACAGATTTCTCAGGAGGCAGGTCAGGTGGTCTGGTATTCCCATCTCTTTCAGAACTTTCCACAGTTTGTTGTGATCCACACAGTCAAAGGCTTTGGCATAGTCAATAAAGCAGAAGTAATGTTTTTCTGGAACTCTCTTGCTTTTTTGATGATCCAGCGAATGTTGGCAATTTGATCTCTGGTTCCTCTGCCTGTTCTAAATCCAGCTTGAACATTTTTCATGGATTAACATAATTTTGCTTGTTCTTGAACTTCATATAAATGGAATCTTACACTCCATACTCTTTTGTGTCTAACTTCTTTGGCTCAACATAGCATCATAGGGTACATCCATGTTGTTGTATTCATAATTCTTGGTCTTGATTACTGAGTAGTATTTTATTGTATGAATACATAGTTTATTTATCCTCACCTATTGATGGTTTCTGTGTGTATGTACTTAGTTGCTTCAGTCATGTACAACTCTTTGTGATCCTTTGTATCATAGCCCGCCAGGCTCCCTGTCCATGGGATTCTCCAGGCAGAATACTAGAGTGGGTTGCCATGCCCTCCTCCAGGGGATCTTTCCAACCCAAGTCTCCCACATTGCAGGCATATTCTTTACCATCCAAGCCACCAGGGAGCCCACTGATGGTTTCCAGGTTTAGGTTAACATGAATAAGAATGCTATGCGATTTCCTTGGTGGTCTTGTGGTTAAGACTCTGCATTTCCACTGCAGGGGGAACAGGTTTGATCCTTGGTCAGAGAACTAAGATCCCACATACCCAACAGTGTGGCCAAAAAAAAAAGCTGCTTAAAAAACAAAAATTCTTGAACTAATCAGTAGACAGACGGACTCATTTCTCGTGGGTAGATTCTCCAGCATGGAATTTCTGGGTCACAAGGAGCGTCCATGTCGCATCTATAGACCTAGACCGTTCTCTCAAACATGCTTTAGGGAGACTCTAGAGTTCTCCCTTCCATGCTTTCTCCTCTGCGACACCTGAAGACTCTCCCCTCTGCTCCTGTCATCAGACCTATTTCCTGACATGCACTTTTCTCCCCACAGGAAAAGAAGAAGCGGTCACTCCTCCTGGAGACTCACAAAATAACGCAAACCCTACAGACTGCGAGATCTTTACACTCACCCCTCCCCCTGCCACAAGGAACCCAGTGACAAGGATCCAGCCCATCACCAGGACACCCAGGTGTCCCTTCCATTTTTTCCCGCCACGATGGCCCCGAGTCTACATTAGGTTTCCATACAGGCCTTACCGACCTCCCACGTGGAACCACCATTTTCAATTCCATCCATATTTTTGTCCACACAGTCGCCTTCCTCCTTATTACAATTATTTCCCCAGGAGAAGACTCTGGAGAGGAAGTTCCTCTGAGGAAAGCAGAGAAAAGAGAGAAGCCCCAAATGTGCTGAAGTAAAAGAAGCCAAGGCCTGAGAGAAGACTAGGAAAAGATTTGTGCTTTCAGTTTTCAACTAAAACAATTGGGTTGGAAAATTATGCCTCTTAAACTCCACTGACTGGAAATTGTTCTCCTTATCAGCAGTGAATGTATTGGTTTATAGGTTATTCATGATAACAAAATAGAAGCAATAACTACATTATTCTTATCCTTTGCTTTTTATGATCACAGCATGTTTATGCAAGAAAAGTTCTGAAATGAGTGGTTCCCATAATTCCTATCATCCTGCAAAACCGGAAGAATCAGCTCCATCTTCTAAATCACAGTGAAGAGCATTTAAATAAATTGAGACTGCTATAAACCAAATGGAGACATTAGTGACACCCTTTTATGCTTACTGGAAAACTCACAAAATGAGGCATATTTACAAAGTGATCTTTAGAAGAAATTATAAAAGATAGAAAGTTTTGTTTTATTCTGTTTGGCAGTGGTTATTCATTCTTTTTTAATTGACCTACAATTGACATGATATTAGTCCTAGGTTATATAACATAATGATTCAATATTTGTATATGTTACAAAATGATTACCACAATAGTTCAGTTAACATCTATTACCATACATAATTACAAAACTTCTTTCTTGTGAAGAGAACTTTCAAGATCCACTCAGTTTTCTAACAACAAAAAGAAATTATAAAGATTAAAACAAAAAGCTATGGGGAGCTTAACAATAGGTACTATTTTAAAGATACTATAAACTGGATGGGGAACACGTGTACACCCGTGGCGGATTCATGTCGATGTGTGGCAGAACCAATACAATATTGTAAAGTAATTAGCCTCCAATTAAAATAAATAAATTTAAAAAATAAAATAAACTGCAATATCTAAATATACTTTAATGTTAACTGTTTAAGCCACCAGTGAAAATTAGTTTGGTATGTATCTCACTATTTCTGCTATTATCTTCATATGCATGCTAAGTCACTTCTGTTGTATCCAACTGTTTGTGACCCTATGGACTGTAGCTCGTCAGGTTCTTCTGTCTGTGGGATTCTCCAGGCAAAAATACTGGAGTGAGTTCCCATTCTCTTCTCTTCATACATATAGATACTAGTTTAAAAAATTTTATTATTATTAATTAATACTTCCCCTAAAACTTTCAACATGATTCTAGGCTCAAAATTCAAGTACAGAGATGTTCTAGTAAGTCTAGAACTCCACAGACAAAAATTCAGTAAACTGTAGGAACCTTGTATTGTGAGAAGGCAATATAAGCAACAAATCCCACAGGCTGTGTTCATTTCTTATTGATATTTCTTTAGCCATTCTGCAAAATACTGCCTTCTTTTTATGTGTTCACTTTGCCTGTAACATAGGAACCTCGGTTTCTCATATGTGGTCAGTGGCTTACATCTGTTCCTCCCAGAACCTATGTGCAAAGTTGCTGCTGCTGCTTCTACGAAGGAAAAAAAGTAGGGGTTTGGGGGCACACGAAGACGTGGAGATGCTGGGAATGTTGCCTGGGAAATGGAGAGAGATACAAAGTCTTCATGCTGTGTTTCCTCACTATATTAAAAGATAAAAAGAAAAACACTGTTTTCTTTACTACATAGCAAATTTTCATCCTAAGAACAGATATTTGCTTACAAATCACAAGCTTAAGTAAACCTGTATTTGAAATCCTCATTAAGGATTTTTTTAATTCTATATTTTGTAATAAACTTGCTCACTCATTTGCTTTTTTTGTTTTTTTTTTGTTTGTTTGTTTGTTTTTTGTTTTTGTTTTTGGTTAATGGGGCATAATCTGAAAAGGGCCAACCTTGGGCAAACCTGAAGACAGATCAGTGCTGTATTTGAACCTCAACTCCCTCCATGGACCTCCTGCTTTATTACCTCTCACTCTTACCTCTCACTGCTCACCCAGCTGTTCCGTGAGCTCACCACACTCCACCGCCCAAAACCAACCTAGTTCTGACAGGCCTTTCTCTCCCCAGACATTTGAACTTTTGCAATCCAGTATCTCAGCGTGGTTCAGTCGCTTAGTCACGTGTGATTCTTTGCAACCCTATGGACTATAGGGATTGCCATTAAATCTGCTCTGAAATCCAATCCCTGAAGGCCTTGTTAGTGATCTATAAACCTCAGGAAAACTAAGACAAACTAAAAGAGGTGTAACAGCTTCATTGTATCCATTATAGAAAGTGGGCTACTCCTGGGGTATTTCACAGTAAGACCCTTTTCCAAAATGGCTTCAGATAAAATTACATCATTTTTCACCCTTGAACACGCATAGAATAGCCTACCTAAGAAACAGCCCACAACCACAATTAAAAGTATAGGCCTTTGTGAGTTTCCAAATCCAAATATTATTACTCCGTCGTGTCTGACTTGTTGGGACCCTTTGGAGTATAGCCTGGCAGGCTTCTCTGTCCACAGGATTCTCCAGGCAGGAATACTGGAGTGGGTAGCTGCTGCGATTCCCTTCTCCAGGGGATCTTCCCGACTCAGGGATCGAGCCCAGGTCTCCTATATTGCAGGCAGATTCTTCACCCACTGAGCCATCAGGGAAGATCCTTGTGAGTTTGCTGCTGCTGCTGCTGCTGCTAAGTCGCTTCAGTCGTGTCCAACTCTGTGTGACCCCATAGACGGCAGCCCACCGGGCTCCCCCATCCCTGGGATTCTCCAGGCGAGAATACTGGAGTGGGTTGCCATTTCCTTCTCCAATGCATGAAAGTGAAAAGTGAAAGTGAAGTTGCTCAGTCGTGTCCGACTCCTAGCGACCCCATGGACTGAAGCCCACCAGGCTCCTCCATCCCTGTCTCTTATACACATCTAGATGTGTATAAGAGACAGATTGTGAGTTTGCTGCTGCTGCTGCTGCTGCTAAGTCGCTTCAGTCGTGTCCAACTCTGTGTGACCCCATAGACGGCAGCCCACCGGGCTCCCCCATCCCTGGGATTCTCCAGGCGAGAATACTGGAGTGGGTTGCCATTTCCTTCTCCAATGCATGAAAGTGAAAAGTGAAAGTGAAGTTGCTCAGTCGTGTCCGACTCCTAGCGACCCCATGGACTGCAGCCCACCAGGCTCCTCCGTCCATTGGAGTTTCCAGTCAAGAGTACTGGGGTGGGGTGCCATTGCCTTCCCCACCTTGTGAGTTTGGGTTGGTATATTTTTCTTTTAAAATATGGAGGTACCTAGCAGGTTTATTGACTCAGGGGGATCATTTTCAAGTACTAATAGGTCAAAATGAACTAGTTTACACGTGTTCCTCTTAGCATATAGGTGGGATTGTCTGCTTCTGCAGCAATGGCAGTCTGTTGGGAACATGTGACTTTTTAAATGCATCTTTTATACATGCTTTAAGACATCTTTTGCTTTGTGGCAGAAATAGCCTATGCAAGTCTAAAGTTCAAATTATACTAAAAAGGCATAACCTGAATCAAATCATCCAGCAAACCCAAATTTACAAAACAACTGCTCTGTTATCTCCAAAATATGTGGATGTCAGGGTAGACAAAGTGTAAAGACGATTAAAGAGACATGACAACTAAATGTAACATGGCCTGGACCTGGGAAAGAAAGGGAGATATTGCCATAAAGGATATTATTGGAACAACTGACAACTGGAAAATTTTTATGTGAACCATGTTTTAGGTAATAGCCGTATATCAATGTTAAATTTTCTGAGCTTGATAATTATGTAAGAGAAGATCCTTAGATAAAAATCTGAAGGTAAAGGAATATGTTTTATGCAACGGTCTTAAATTATTTGGGGGGGGGAAATATGTGTGTGTGTGTGTGTGGAAGGGAGATAGAGGGAGAAAAGGGGAACAGGGAAGGACGCTGGGAGGGAGAGTGAAAAAAAATCGTGGGAAAATGTTTTTATACTTGATATATTTGGAGGAAAGGCATATGGCAGTTCTTTATACCATTCTTGCAACTCTGCTGTAGCTTGAAATTATTTCAAAATGAAATTTAAAAGACATTATTAAAAACAACACAGGACTTAGCAATAGGGGTTTAGTTGCCGGGGAGGAATTGGCCTGTTTAAGGTCTCAGGAAACAGATGAGGGAGATGACAGAGACTGGGGCATGGGGTACAAAGAGAAGGAAGATTAAAAAGAAGATCTTGGGGGAAAATATCCTGGGAAAAGCTGCATTGAAAGTGGTCGCAGTCATTTGGAGAGCACAGTGCCCTGCAGGATAGGCTGTCCCTGCTTACCCCGCCTCCCCCGAAGAAGGGGCACTTGACTTGTGGGAGGGGCTACGCCTACGTGGACTTTAAAAGTATCTAAGATTCTGGTGTACACTCAAGATGAGATGTAACTCATACTTTTGTTCACTGAGATATTTTGTGATTAAAAACTCTGAGCAAAGTGAAAATGCGGTAATTTTAAAGGAATCTTATGCTGAGTTGTGCCATGTGAACACATCTTCTTTTGGTTTTATTGTGTTTGTGGTCAGTATTAAGAAAACAAAATCTCTGCTTACTGTCTCTTTTCATAGTCATCGTAACAAGCAGAAGCAAACAGTCTTTTTGTGGTCACTGTAAAATGACTATAATGTTTGGTAGCAAACAGAATGCATGTACTCTTACTAAGGTTAGATAATTTGTTGTATCTTCAGTCCAAAGTTTCTTTATACTTTTTAAATAATCCAATAGTAGAGTAGAATCTATTAGCCAAAATCAGTTTGGGAATTAAGAGCGAAACCTGGGGTGGGAGAGAAAAGGGTGGACTTTTACAAGATACAATCAGTAAAAATTCAGGGAAAGATCTGAAAACCCTGTACGATAATTCATACTTGTTCCTGAACTGTGCCGAGTTGGTTATGTGGGATTTCCCTGGTGGCTCAGACGGTAAAGCATCTGTCTATCAATGCGGGAGACCTGGGTTTGATCCCTGGATCGGGAGGATTCCCTGGAGATGGAAACGGCAACCCACTCTAGTACTCTTGCCTAGAAAATCCCATGGACGGAGGAGCCTGGTGCAGGCTACTGTCCATGGGGTAGCAAAGAGTCAGACATGACTGAGTTGGTAATACCAGTAGCTTTTTATCATATCCCTCTTGTCCTTAAATTTTATTTAAAAAAATTTATATCCCAACACTTTCTGCCCTTGGAATTTTTCTGTCTTCTGAGTTTTTGTTTTTGTTTTTTTTTATGTTTAAAAATATGTTGGCATGTTAGTCCAATAAGCAAAGAGTCAGACATGACTGAGTTGGTAATACCAGTAGCTTTTTATCATATCCCTCTTGTCCTTAAATTTTATTTAAAAAAATTTATATCCCAACACTTTCTGCCCTTGGAATTTTTCTGTCTTCTGAGTTTTTGTTTTTGTTTTTTTTTATGTTTAAAAATATGTTGGCATGTTAGTCCAATTTTTAACTAGTGACTTGGGCATGATACAATTACTAGAATTTAAAGAGTGGTAGTCATGCCCATATGGGGAAAGATCTTTGGGTGTGTTCCTTTGAAATTGAAACTGTAAAAGTAGGTGCTTGAAAGATCTTATTTGCTGCTCTGAGAATACACAGAAGAACTGTACAGAAAAGATCTTCACGACCCAGATACTCATGAGGATGTGATCACTAATGCAGCCATGAAATTAAAAGACGCTTACTCCTTGGAAGAAAAGTTATGACCAACCTGGATAGTATATTCAAAAGCAGAGACATTACTTTGCCGAATAAGGTCCTCCTAGTCAAGGCTATGGTTTTTCCTGTGGTCATGTATGGATGTGAAAGTTGGACTGTGAAGAAAGCTGAGCGCCGAAGAATTGATGCTTTTGAACTGTGGTGTTGGAGAAGACTCTTGAGAGTCCCTTGGACTGTAAGGAGATCCAACCAGTCCAGTCTGAAGGAGATCAACCCTGGGATTTCTTTGGAAGGAATGATGCTAAAGCTGAAACTCCAGTGCTTTGGCCACCTCATGCGAAGAGTTGACTCATTGGAAAAGACTCTGATGCTTGGAGGGATTGGGGGCAGGAGGAGAAGGGGACGACCGAGGATGAGATGGCTAGATGGCATCATGGACTCGATGGACATGAGTCTGAGTGAAATCCGGGAGATGGTGATGGACAGAGAGGCCTGGCGTGCTGCGATTCATGGGGTCGCAAAGAATTGGACACGACTGAGCGACTGAACTGAACTGAACTGAATGGTAAAAACTAATTCTGTTGTATCATGTACATAATTACTCATCATTTTCTTCCTCCTGAAAGCATTAATAAAGGTTTGGTTCTAAACCCCTCCAAAAAAATTTCACAAAAAATTAACCATGAATTTATTCATGCCTTGAGGCTAAGTTAAACATAATTTTCTATTCCTACAGCCCACAGTATGACCGACCCTGTAGTGATTCATATGTTGATTATAAGAGTTATGAGGCATCTAGACTGGTTGAGCTGAAACTCATGTTCACTGGTATCTGGGGAAGACAGTTTTTAATTGGGTAAGGAGAGGGAATTCAGTTGGAGGTTGGGGTCTCAAAGGGAGAAATAAAAGATATAAGATGGCATGTCCTTCCACAACCACCACCTGGATTGAACTGGAGCTGGATGATGAGCAGCAGATGATCATCAAAATGTCTCTCTTTTTTTTTTTTTTTTGGCTACTCAGCATGGCATGTGGGATCTTGGTTCCCCAACCAGGGATCAAACCTGTGCCTGGATGCCAGGGAAGGGCCCCTGCCAATGTCTTTAAAAGAAACTTTAGGGTCTTCCTTGGTGGTGCAGTGGCAAAGAATCCTCCTGCCAATGCAGGAGATGATGGGGCTCCGACCTCTGGTCCGGGAAGATCCCACATGCTGTAGAGTAACTAAGCCTCTGTGCTCCAGAGCCCAGGAGCCACAATCACTGAGCCCCCATGCTGCAACTACTGACATCCGTGAGCATCGAGCCCATGCTCCCCAACAAGAGGAGCCACGGCAATGAGACGCCCTCACACCACAACTGGACAGCAGCCCCTGCTTGCCACAGCTAGAGGAAAGTCTGTGCAGCAACAAAGACCCAGCGTAGCCAAAAACAAATTAAAAAAAAAAAGAAAGAAACAGGGTCCCAGAGTCCTTGCACGCGTTCTCTGCCCTCTCTTTTCCAGCCTCGCCCAGCCTCAGCACAGTGGACACCTTCGTGGGTACCTGGAAGTTAGTGGATAGCAGGAATTTCGACGACTACATGAAGTCACTTGGTGTGGGTTTTGCTACCAAGCAGGCGGCCAATATTACCAAGCCTACCACAGTCATCGAAGTGAATGGGGACACAATCACCATAAAAACACAAAGCACCTTCCAGAAGAGAAAGGTCAGCTTGGAGCTGGGAGTGAATTTCAGTGAGACAACAGCAGATGACAGGAAAGTCAAGTCCATCGTGATGCTGGATGGAGGCCAATTTGTCCACGTGCAGAAGTGGAATGGACAAGAGACAACACTTGTAAGGGAAATAGTTGATGAGAAACTCACCCTGCCCCTCACCCACAGCAGTGCAGTTTGCAACCGTCCTTACGAGGAAGAGGCATGAGCTACCCACTCCTTTACTGACTGCTCTTCTGCCAGTTGGCTGCTCATGGACTTGGCACCAGATCACCTCATTTTTCTCCCCTAGCATTTTACATAAAGCTACCTTGATTGCAGAAATTTTCCTGGTGTCAGGTGGCATCAGCCTGAATCCAGTTCCAATCTCATTGTGTATGTTTGGCTTTTTAACAGCATCCAAAGGGTGCTGCTCTGAGGTCAATAATGCAGAGCCAAGGCCAAAGAAAAGAAAAGAAGCCTTTAAGAGCCTCTGAAAAGAGCAGAGCTGCTTTGGGATCAATGTGACAAAGTATCACACAGGTTTAAGAAGGGGGCCCTTCTCTCCAGAACTTCTCTGCACAGAACTTACTCCTTCTCTGGAAAATAGAAGCAACTACTTTGGGGAAGTCAGAAGACAGCAGCATTCTCATATGAGGTGCTGGTTTCATCACGGTTGGGGGGTGTGATGGGGTGCTGTCCACCTCTGCAGTGTTGAAGTGCCTTCTAGGGATTTGTGGGCAGCAGGTGTCAGCAAGGGACATTCAAACCAGGAAGGAAGTTTGGGTCTGCATAGGTCTGCCCCTGAGTGATTGGGCTATGGCACATTCAAACACTGGGGTTTGCTAAGTTCCTGATTAATAATGAAAAACTAAGAGCCAACTTCTCTTGTAAATGTTACCTTATGGCATTTCAAAAATTATTTGAAGAAGTGTACTAGCTTGCTTGGACTGCCTTTATAAAGGCTGGGTGGCTTAAATAATAGAGACTTATTTTCTCTGAGTTCTAGAGGCTAATGGTCCAGGATCAAGGCATCAGCAGGATGGGTTTGCTCAAAGGACTCGCTCCTTGGTTTGCAGATGGTCACACGCTCACTGCCTCCTCACATGGCCTTTTCCCTGAGCCTGGGTGCCTCTGCTGTCTCTCTTGTGTATCCACATACTCTCTTAGTAAGGACGTCAATCACATTGGATTTGGACCCACCATAATGGCCTAATTTTAACTTCCATCACCTTTTTTAATGGTGGACAAGGCTTCAACACAGGAATTTGAAGGGCATGAGTTCAGCCCATAACAGGAGATATCCAATTTTGATAGCAGTAATTACAAACTTTCAGGAGAGCTGCATAATCTAGAGAGAGCTGCTTCTGACTCTAAAGAAAACAAGGGTTACAATGCTCAGGGACTTTTTAAAAATTGAGGTATAGTTGATGTACAATATTATATAAGTTACAGATGTATAATATAGTTATTCACAGTTTTACAGGCTATCAGTTCAGTTCAGTTCAGTCGCTCAGTCATGTCTGACTCTTTGCAACCCCACGAACTGCAGCATGCCAGGCCTCCTTGTCCATCACCAACTCCCGGAGTTCACCAAAACTCATGTCCATCAAGTCGGTGATGCCATCCAGCCATCTCATCCTCTGTGGTCCCCTTTCCTCCTGCCCCCAATCCCTCCCAGCATCAGAGTCTTTTCCAATGAGTCAACTCTTCACATGAGGTGGCCAAAGTACTGGAGTTTCAGCTTTAGCATCACTCCTTCCAGATCTCCTTTAGAACGGACTGATTGGATCTCCTTGCAGTCCAAGGGACTCTCAAGAGTCTTCTCCAACATCACAGTTCAAAAGCATCAACTCTTTGGCGCTCAGCTTTCTTCACAGTCCAACTCTCATATCCATACATGACCACTGGAAAAACCATAGCCTTGACTAGATGGACCTTTGTTGGCAAAGTAATGTCTCTGCTTTTGAATATGCTATCTAGGTTGGTCATAACTTTTCTTCCAAGGAGTAAGCGTCTTTTTAATTTCATGGATGCAATCGCCATCTGCAGTGATTTTGGAGCCCAAAAAATAAGGTCTGACACTGTTTCCACTGTTTCCCCATCTAATTCCCATGATCAGTTATACTCCATAGTTATTATAAAATATTGGCTAGGACTTCCTTGGTGGTTCAGTGGTTAAGAATCTGCTTGCTGGGACTTTCCTGGTGGTCCAGTGGTTAAGAATCCACCCTGCAATTCAGGGCACACAAGGTCAATCCCTGGTCAGAGAACTAAGATCCCACATGCCATGGAGCAAAGATCCTGCATGATGCAATAAAGATCCTGCGTGCTGCAACTGAGACCCTATGCAGCCAAAAATTAAAAAAAAAAGAATCTGCTTACTGATGAAGGGCACACGAGTTTGATCCCTGCTCCAGGAAGATTCCACATGCTGCAGAGCAACTAAGCCCATGAGCCACCACTACTGACTCTGAGCACCCTAGAGCCCATGCTCTGCAACAAGCAAAGCCCCTCTCGCCACAGCTAGAGAAAGCGAGCATGCAGTAACAAAGACCCAGAGCAGCCAAAAAATAAATAAATACATTTTTTAAAAATTGGCTCTATTCCCCATGTTGTACAATGTATCCTTGCAGCTTATTTTATATCTAATAGCTTGTACCTCCTCAGGGAAGGCAATGGCACCCCACCCCAGTACTCTTGCCTGGAAAATCCAATGGACGGAGGAGCCTGGTGGGCTGCAGTCCATGGGGTCTCTAACAGTCGGACAGACTGAGCGACTTCACTTTCACTTTTCTCTTCCATGCATTGGAGAAGGAAATAGCAACCCACTACAGTATTGCCTGGAGAATCCCAGGGATGGGGGAGCCTGGTGGGCTGCCGTCTATGGGGTCACACAGAGTCGGACACGACTGAAGTGACTTAGCAGCAGCAGCAGCAGCTTGTACCTCCTACTCCCCTATGCNAGAGACAGCCACTACAGTATTGCCTGGAGAATCCCAGGGATGGGGGAGCCTGGTGGGCTGCCGTCTATGGGGTCACACAGAGTCGGACACGACTGAAGTGACTTAGCAGCAGCAGCAGCAGCTTGTACCTCCTACTCCCCTATGCCTATATAACCTTCCCTCTCTTCCCTCTCCCCACTGGTAACCACTAGTTTATTCTCTATATCTGTGAATCTTTTTGTTATAGTCACTGGTTTGTTGTCTTTTTAAAATTCCACATGTCAGTGATATAAAACAGTATTTGTCTTTCTCTGTTAGACTTACTTCACTTCACATAATGCCCTCCAAGTTCAACAATGTTGCTACAAATGGTAAAATTTCATTCCTTTCTGAGGGGCTGAATATATATGTACTAGGGGCTTCCCAGGTGGTGCTAGTGGTAAAGAACTCATCTGCCAAAGCAGGTAGACTTAAGAGATGCAGGTTCAACCCCTGGGTCGGGAAAACCCCCTAGAGGAGGGCACAGCAATCCACTCCAGTATTCCTGCCTGGAGAATCCCATGGACAGAGGAGCCTGGTGGGCTACAGTCCATAGGGTCGCGAAGGGTCAGACATGAGGGAAGCCACTTAGCATGTACATATGTACTGCATCTTCTTTATCCTCCATCTGTTGATGGACACTGAGGTTGCCTTCATATTTTGGCAACTGTAAATAANACTCCAGTATTCCTGCCTGGAGAATCCCATGGACAGAGGAGCCTGGTGGGCTACAGTCCATAGGGTCGCGAAGGGTCAGACATGAGGGAAGCCACTTAGCATGTACATATGTACTGCATCTTCTTTATCCTCCATCTGTTGATGGACACTGAGGTTGCCTTCATATTTTGGCAACTGTAAATAATGCTGCTATGAATGTTAAGGTGCATGCATTTTTTGCATGTGTTTTTGGTTTGCTTTTTCTCCCCATATACATACCCAAGAGTGGAATTGCCAGCGCATGGTGGTTCTATTTTTAGATTTTTGAGAAACCTCCATACTGTTTTCCATAGTGGCTGCACCAATTTACATTTCCAACAGCAGTTTACAAGGGCTCCCTTTTCTCCACATGCTTACCAGTGCCAGTGTAGACTAATTCTCCAATTTCCATTCGTTGTGAGCATCAATTTACATTTGGCTGCTTGTAAATCATACTTGGAAACTGTATTTCCAAGTCATTCCAAAGATGTTCAGCACCCTTTTGGGATTAGCATTCTTCAAAGTGGGCTGATCCACCTTCCTGCCACTCTGCCTTCACCCTTCTGCTCACCTTTGATCGTTGTGAGGCAAATCTACTTTCATAATTTTCCAAATTTTTTTCTTTTACTCAGGCTTCTCAGTGAAATCCACAGCTCCTCTTCCCCACAGGAATGCTCCCGCCAGCATGGCTCTCCTCCAGCCACTGCTTCTGCCTCGCTGACCTCTGAGTCACCAGCCACTTGCTGACATTAGGGTAGAACCTGACCCAATCAGAGATGAAGTCCACATACCTTGGGTCTCTTTGGCTCCCTCTATGCTTCCTAGAGCTCCTTGTGCTCAGCTGCTAAGTCGTGTCCGACTCTTTGCGACCCCATGGACTGAAGCACACCAGGCTTCCCTGTCCTCCACTATCTCCTGGAGTTTGCTCAGGTTCGTGTCCATTTAGTCAGTGATGCTATCTAACTGTCTCATTTTCTGCTGCCCTCTCCTCTGTTTGCCAAATCAAATAGATTAAGCAATCCTTAACACTGGGCCCTTAAAAACGAGGAAGCAAGACCACTTATTGCATGGACAAAAGGGCAAGTAATACCCCTCAGGTGAAATTCATCCCAGGTTTTAGCACTTTTCCCCTTAGGATGAAAATCGCTCACAGTGAATGGGGTTTTACTGCCACCTCCTGGATCATGCTTGGCAGCACTGGGCAGCCCTGGGCGGAGCCAAAGGAGTAGGGATCACCATAGCCAAGTGGATGTAAGGTCAACTACAAACACTCCTGAACTCAGAACTTTCATAACTCTCCTTAAATAACTTTCAGCCATCCAGGCAGAACTGACTTCTTCATTCCTCTACCCTAAAAGGGAAAAGTGCCTCTCTCTCATTAACTTATTTTCTCCCAAGACTCAACAGAAGAAAGGGGATCTGAGATCTGACCACCTTACCTGGGATGACAAGTGTAATTATACATAGGCAGAACACACGATGACACAAATCAAAGCAAGATCCTCTATGACCCACCTCCTAGAGTAACAGAAATAAAAATGAAAGTAAACAAGTGGGACCTGATTAAACTTAAAAGCTTTTGCACTATAAGCAACTATAAGCAAGGAAACTATAAGCAAGGTGAAAAGACAACCCTCAGAATGGGAGAAAATAATAGCAAATGAAACAACTGACAAAGGATTAACTTCCAAAATATCCAAGCAGCTCATACAACTCAATACCAGAAAAACAAACAATCCAATCAAAAAGTGGGGAAAAGACCTAAACAGACATTTCTCCAAAGAAGACATACAGATGGCTAACAAACACATGAAAAGATGCTCAACATTGCTCATTATTAGAGAAATGCAAGTCAAACCACAATGAAATATCACCTCGTACCGGTCGGAATCGCCATCATCAAAAAGTCTACAAACAACAAATGTTGGAGAGGGTGTGGAGAGAAGGGAATGCTCTTGCACTGTTGGTGGCAATGTAAATTGATACAACCACTATGGAAGATGGTATGGAGATTCCTTAAAAATTAGGAATAAAAACACCATATGACCCAGAAATCCCACTTCTCGGCACAGAAGGAAACCTGAAGAAACCAGGGTTGAAAAAGACACATGTATCCCATTGTTCATTGCAACACTATGTACAATAGCTAGAACATGGAAGCAACCTAGATGCCCATCGACAGATGAATGGATAAAGAAGTTGTGGGACATATACACAATGGAATGTTACTCAGCCATAAAAATAAATGCATTTGAGTCCGTTCTGATGAGGTGGATGAACCTAGAACCTATTATACAGGGTGAAGTGAGTCGGAGAGAGAAAGATACATATCATATTCTTACACACATATACAGAATCTAGAAAAATGGTTCTGAAGAATTTATTTACAGGGCAGCATTGGAGAACCAGACATAGAGAACAAACTTATGAACATGGGAGAGGGGAGGAGAGGGTGAGATGTATGGAAAGAGTAACATGGAAACTTACATTACCATATGTAAAATAGATAGTCAACAGGAATTTGCTATATGGCTCAGGAAACTCAAATAGGGGCTCTTTATCAACCTAGAGGGATGAGATGGGGTGGGAGGTGGGAGGAAGGTTCAAAAGGGAAGGGATATATGTATACCAATGGCTGATTCATGTTGAGGTTTGACAGAAAACAACAAAATTCTGTAAGTCAATTATCCTTCAATAAAAAAATAAATCAAAAAAATACATTCTCCAGGCTGCATTGCATTTCCCAGTTTAAAATAATTTTTGATCCAAAATATACTTTGTACCAAACTATGTTATCTGAATCTGGTGTTTGCCTTTGTTTTCAGGAGGTGGGAAACATACCTACAAAGGAAAATCTCCAATAGTAGAGCTGAAATCTGCTTCAGTTTTTTTTTTTTAAGACCTTTAATATCCTTCATTAACTAAAGCATAGTAACTCCAATATTTTGGCCCCCTGATGCGAAGAGCTGACTCATTTGAAAAAACCCTGATTCTGGGAGGGATTGAAGGCAGGAGGAGAAGGGGACGACAGAGGATGAGATGGCTGGATGGCATCACGGACTCAATGGACGTGAGTTGGAGGAGACTCTGGGACCTGCTGATGGACAGGGAGGCCTGGCATGCTGTGGTCCTTGGGGTCACGAAAAGTCAGACACGACTGGGCGACTGAACTGGACTGAAGTGAACTTTCACCCAGTCTGGTCCCCATGGTAAGTTTTTTAAGATTCACTCATTTATTTTTATTTTTGCCTGTGCTGGGTCTTCATATAGAGTGAGGGCTTTCTCTAGCTGCAGCAAGTAGGAGCTACTCTTCGCTGTGAAGCACAGGCTTCTCACTGCAGTGGCTTGTCTTCTTGCAGGGCACAAGCTCTGGGCACATGGGCTCTAGAGCACAGGCTCCGTAGCTGGGGTGCATGGGCTTAGCTGCTCCGAGGCACATGCGATCTTCCCAGGTCAGTCCAGTTCAGTCACGCAGTCATGTCCAACTCTTTGCGACCCCATGGACTGCAGCACACCAGGCCTCCCTGTCCATCACCAGTTCCCGGAGCTTACCCAAACTCATGTCCGTTGACTCGGTAATGCCATCCAACCATCTCATCCTCTGTTGTCCCCCTCTCCTCCTGCCTTCAATGTTTCCCAGCATCGGGGTCTTTTCCAATGAGTCAGTTCTTCACATGATGTGGCCAAAGTATTGGAGTTTCAGCTTCAACATCAGTCCTTCCAATGAACACTCAGGACTGATCTCCTTTAGGATGGACTGGTTGGATCTCTTTGCAGTCCAAGGGACTCTCAAAAGTCTTCCCCAACACCACAGTTTGAAAGCATCAATTTTTTGGCTCTCAGCTTTCCTTATAATCCAACTCTCACATCCATACATGACCACTAGAAAAAATATAGCTTTGACTAGATGGATCTTTGTTGGCAAAGTAATGTCTCTGCTTTTTAATACGCTGTCTAGGTTGGTCATAAATTTACTTCCAAGGAGTAAGCATCTTTTTGTTTCATGACTGCAGTCACCATTTGCAGTGATTTTGGAGCCCAAGAAAACAAAGTCAGCCACTGTTTCCACTGTTTCCCCATCTATTCGCCATGAAGTGATGCAACTGGATGCCATGATCTTAGTTTTCTGAATGTTGAGATTTAAGCCAACTTTTTCACTCTCCACTTTCACTTTCATCAAGAGGCTCTTCAGTTCTTCACTTTCTGCCATAAGGGTGGTGTCATCTGCATATCTGAGGTTACTGATATTTCTCCTACAGTGGTTCGGTCATAGGAAGCAGGCCTTAGAAAACAAGTCAAGCACATTTTCCCATCTCGTGTAACACATAATTTATTATAGAATCAGCCTTGTAGCAAAACTAAAGTGAAAGAACCAATGATGAGAGAGTCACAAGAGAAGACGCGTCTTCTGTGTCCCCATTTCTATAGGATGTTAGCTATCCTAAGATGTGTATAAGAGACAGGCAATCTTGATTCCAGCTTGTGCTTCATACAGCCCAGCGTTTCTTGTGATGTACTTTCAATATAACTTAAATAAGCAAGGTGACAATATACAGCCTTGACATACTCCTTTCCCGATTTGGAACTGGTCTGTTGTTTGTCCAGTTCTAACTGTTGGTTCCTGACCTGCATACAGATTTTTCAAGAGACAGGTCAGGTGGTCTGGTAATCCCATCTCTTTCAGAATTTTCCACAGTTTATTGTGATCCAATCTTCCAGGATTTGAAACAGCTCAACTGGAATTCCATCACCTCCACTAGCTTTGTTCGTAGTGATGCCTACTAAGGCCCACTTGACTTCACATTCTAGGCACTTGCATCAGCAGGCAGATTCTTAACCACTGGCCCACCAGGGAAGCCCCATGGAAACTATTAGTAGTATTTTCTAATATGGTCCAGTTGTGGGGAAGTACGTTCTCACACACTGTTGGTGGGAATGTAATTTGGCACGGCATTGCTGGAGGACAATATGTCAGAATCGGTCAAAATCTAAGAGGAAGCCTAACTTTTGCAGTTTCAAAATGTCCCTGGTGAGCACTGTGGCTCTTTCTCCAGCATCCATTCCTTGTTTTCCTCCCAATCAGTACAATCCCGTTTCCTTTTGCTCTTTCATTAATTCAAAGAAATTTAACAGAGAAGCAGTGTACACCGTTCCCCTGGCTACAATGTTTGATTCAGGGTGAGCAGTATCCAAATCTGATTTAATTAATGTGAAGTTTTGTTTCTGGCTGGAGAAACATGCTTCCTCCTCTATAAATGGATGAGGTTACTTGTAGCTTCAGGAGTCTAAGCTCCAAAAGTTTATATTATCTAAGCAAAATATATATATATTTTTTAATTGATTCCAGATCTAAGTAATCACGTTGCTGTTCAGTCACTCAGTCCTGTCTGATTCTTTACAACTCCATGAACTGCAGCAAGCCAGACTTCCCTGTCCACTATCTCCCAGAGTTTGCTCAAACTCATGTCCTCTGAGTTGGTGATGCCATCCAACCATCTCATCCTCTGTTGCCCCCTTCTCCTCCTGCCCTCGATCTTTCCCAGCATCAGGGTCTTTTCCAATGAGCTGGTTCTTCACATCAGGTGGCCAAAGTATTGGAGCTTCAGTTTCAGCATCGNCCCTGTCCACTATCTCCCAGAGTTTGCTCAAACTCATGTCCTCTGAGTTGGTGATGCCATCCAACCATCTCATCCTCTGTTGCCCCCTTCTCCTCCTGCCCTCGATCTTTCCCAGCATCAGGGTCTTTTCCAATGAGCTGGTTCTTCACATCAGGTGGCCAAAGTATTGGAGCTTCAGTTTCAGCATCGGTCCTTCCAATGACTATTCAGGGTTGATTTCCTTCAGGATTGACTAGTTTGATCTCCTTGCTGTCCAAGGGACTCTCAAGAGTCTTCTCAACAAAAACCCATGGCTCTATCATTTATTAACTGAGTGACAAGATAAATTTCTTAAGCTTTTGAAGCCTATACTTTGCCTGTAAACCATGACTAACATTCCTACCTTCATAAGGCTACTATTACTATTGTCAGATAAAAATCACAGAGCTAGATGGTTTGGAACAGAAAGAGGTTATTAAAAAAACATGTGGTTCCCAATCTTTAAAGACACAGAAATGGTGTTGGTGGCAGCAACACTGGGTATTGATCTTGCCTGTCTGTGTGCTTTCAGAATCTGGCCCTGACTCTCCTGGAGGGTCTAGAAGTAATTCAATAAACAGCTTTTCTCTTTGAAAAATATATAGTGGAGGAGACAGACAGGTAGGTATGTATGTAAGCAAATGGACTGATGATCAAAGGAAGGAGACTAAACGTAGGTTTGACAGGGACAGAGTAAAGGGACAATATAAGTGATTAGTTAATCCCACTAGGGGAGTGTAAGTAGAAAAAAATATGGAAAACCCCTGTAATGATAGCTCAAGAAAGCAAGTTTGCCTAACCATAAAACCAAGCAGGCTTTCTTAGCAACAAAACCATGCAACAGAAGCACAAGACATGCCCCAAGGCAATAACACAAGGGTGGCATGAGGCCCACCACTTGCCCAGTGAACTCAGTAAGTCAGTGATCCCTAGGACATGCTGTCTGCACACAGAAGAAACAACAATAATTTGTGGACCTAGATGAACCACGTAAGGACAAGAAAATTCCTCTGCTCAACCTGGAGGAGGAACTGATGATAGAAGCACAACGTCTGGTTAAGAGAGACAAGGAAGGTCTTCTCCCCCTCCCCACTTTTCCTTTGACTGTAAAATTGTAGCCCAGTAAGCTCTCGGTATGCAGCATTTCTTGCCCATCCGCTTGTAAGCCTCCGAAGCATCCTATTGTAACAAATCACTTTTTATCTATCACTTTTCTCTCACTGAATTCTTTTTTATGCTGAGACATAAAGGACTATATACCAGAGCTTGTCAGAACCCCTGACACAACACCAGTTTCGGGTTCAGGAGAGAAGTAACCAGTGGAGACGTTGTTGTGGGACAGAAGGATTGTTTTCGATTCAAGCAGCAGTTAGTGGAGGTCGTTTTCCAAATTTAGAGGCATGTGTGTGTTCAGCAGCTTCAGCCATGTCCAACTCTTTGCAACCCTAAGGACTGTAACCCTCCAAGTTCCTCTGTCTGTGGAATTCTCCAGACAAGAATACTGAAGTGGGTTGCCATTCCCTCTTCTAGGGGCTCTTCGGACCTAGGGATCAAACCTGTGTCTCTTCTGTCTCTTGCATTGACAGGTGGATTCTTTACCACTGAGCCACTGGGGAAGCTCTAGAAGCATGGAGATAGCTAAATGGAGATGCTAAGTTGCTTCAGTCATGGCCAACTCTGTGTGACCCCACAGACGGCAGCCCGCCAGGCCCCCTCGTCCCTGAGATTCTCCAGGCAAGAATACTGGAATGGGTTGTCATTTCCTTCTCCAATGCATGAAAGTGAAAGTGAAGTCGCTCAGTCATGTCCAACTCTTAGCGACCCCACGGACTGCAGCCTACCGGGCTCCTCTGTCCATGGGATTTTCCAGCAAGAATACTGGAGTGGGTTGCCATTTCCTTCTCCAATGCATGAAAGTGAAAGTGAAGTCGCTCAGTCATGTCCAACTCTTAGCGACCCCACGGACTGCAGCCTACCGGGCTCCTCTGTTCATGGGATTTTCTGGCAAGAGTACTGGAGTGGGTTGCTATTGCCTTCTCCCTAAATGGAGATAAACTGATATAAAAACCTGTTCTCTTGACTGATTGGAGATCCTACTCTACTGTAGGGAGAAGAAAACACGCTGAATTTAAATATTTTGGTTTCACTTTCCTGACTTCTCATTTAATTCATGTTAACCAATAACACAGTTTCCAAAATTTGGCTAGAGCCTTCCTCACTTCTACAGGAGATGATCCTCCATGCCAAAGTAGAACAAGAAGGGATTAAATAAGGCTATGCAATGGAGGGAAATAAAATTTCACTGAAAGCAAAGGAAAATATTTTTGTGGGTGAGTTTTTGTTTTGTTTTCAGTTTCTCAGTATATAATAACATCCCAAATAGCCACAATAATAATATCCAACATATCTACAAACACAAAGCTCTAAATCACAAGTTACTTACAAGTGATGACAAGTGATTTGTGGTAAGGCACTTCTCAGAAAGACATGTTAAGAAACAGACAAGCTTTATCATAATTATGAGCTTTTCTGGTGGCTCAGTGGTAGAGAATTCGCTTGCTAATGCAGGAGACGTGGGTTCTATCCCTGGGTCAAGAAGACCCCCTGGAGAAGGAAGTGGCAACCCACTCCAGTATTCTTGTCTGGGAAACTCCATGGACAGAGGAGCCTGGAGGGATAGAGCCCACGGGGCGGCAAAAGAGTCAGAGACCACTTGGTGGCTAAACAACAACATGGTGATTACGCTTTCAAGTCACCTCATGTCTGAAGCTACAAAGAGAGAAAAGAAGACCTCTCAAAACGTAATGTGAGAACACACTTTTTCATTCACACGGAGGAGTGTCAAGGGCCCATAAAGAAAGTGAAGTCACTCAGTCGTGTCCGACTCTTTGCAACCCCGTGGACTGTAGCCTACCAGGCTCCTCTGTCCACGGGATTTTCCAGGCAAGAGTACTGGAATGGGTTGCCATTTCCTTCTCCAGGGGATCTTCCCAACCCAGGGATTGAACCCGGGTCTCCCGCATTGTAGGCAGACGCTTCACCGTCTGAGCCACCAGGGAAGTTGCTAAAACACAAAACAATGGGGGGAAAATCCATTTAGTCCAATTTTCCAGGACCAGCCTTAAAACCTGAAAAGCAGTGATGCTGAGGTCTCTAATTCCTGCCAGTGGTTCGGTCATAGGAAGCAGGCCTTAGAAAACAAGTCAAGCACATTTTCCCATCTCGTGTAACACATAATTTATTATAGAATCAGCCTTGTAGCAAAACTAAAGTGAAAGAACCAATGATGAGAGAGTCACAAGAGAAGACGCGTCTTCTGTGTCCCCATTTCTATAGGATGTTAGCTATCCTAACCAAGCAAGGTATTCTCAATCAAAAGAACCAGGTTCTAAGATGGAGTTTGTCACAGTTTTTACCAGGTCATCTTTACAAGACAAGTAAAGGACAAGACAGGACCAGGCTGCTTGTATCACAGGCTGTACAAGAAAATAAACTTGCTACCCCTGTTTCCTAAATTTTGAAAAGAAAATTAATGGATTATTTCAAACTTATTTGTTAAAACTATACCGTGCTGCATGCATTATTCATGGTCTCAAATAAAATCAAGCAAAAGCCATATATGGAGCTCAGTAAGATATAATATTTATTAATTTTAAAACACATACACACAGCAAGCCCATTTCCCCCACCAGTACATACATATATTTTCTATTAGTAATTGGCTTAATCATATCCTTGTAGGTGAGAAAAAGTTAAAGTAACCTCAGACTGAAAAGGGGGATTATTTTGGTTCAGTATCTATGGCCCCAGTTTGCAAAATCTTCTTTTTCAAGTAGTTCTGCAAGTTCTAACCAGATAAGATCCTCAAGTCTTAACCTGGACTTACAGTGAATCATTTTTAATTCCTTAACTCTGAAGTTCACAATATGTTTTAATAAACAAAAAAAAAAAAAACTGCCTGAAAGCAAATATAGAAATGAGAAGGTTATTGATCTTAGATCCTTAGACACTGAGATGATATTTTCACACTGATCTATAAATTAAAATAACATAGAAATAAACTAGAGAAACACTTGGCTTTTTAAGTATCATCTGTTTTCCATGCTATAGAGTCTCTTGGCAATATTTTTCAAAGTAAAAATAATATTTTAATATGAAGCCAATTAGTACTTATACACAAATTTTGTTCAACATGTTAGCCATAACAATCTAGTCAAATACCTGGTCAGAGGTTAAAGATAGAACTTCAGAATCAAGACCAAATTTTAGTTGAACCACGGATAGACTCCACATTGGAGCCTCTTATTTTGCCTCCTCTGGAATGTCCTACTCTTTTGAAGCCCAAGTGTCTAAGGTCAGAATTTCAATATTAAGTTCCTTATAGTAATAGAGAAAAGTGCTAGTTAAATTTGGGAGTAAAGTTCTAGCCAATGCCTTTTGGAAAAAAACAACATGTTGTTAACTGGTTATGGCATTTTTTTTTTTCTGCCTGAAAGCAAATATAGAAATGAGAAGGTTATTGATCTTAGATCCTTAGACACTGAGATGATATTTTCACACTGATCTATAAATTAAAATAACATAGAAATAAACTAGAGAAACACTTGGCTTTTTAAGTATCATCTGTTTTCCATGCTATAGAGTCTCTTGGCAATATTTTTCAAAGTAAAAATAATATTTTAATATGAAGCCAATTAGTACTTATACACAAATTTTGTTCAACATGTTAGCCATAACAATCTAGTCAAATACCTGGTCAGAGGTTAAAGATAGAACTTCAGAATCAAGACCAAATTTTAGTTGAACCACGGATAGACTCCACATTGGAGCCTCTTATTTTGCCTCCTCTGGAATGTCCTACTCTTTTGAAGCCCAAGTGTCTAAGGTCAGAATTTCAATATTAAGTTCCTTATAGTAATAGAGAAAAGTGCTAGTTAAATTTGGGAGTAAAGTTCTAGCCAATGCCTTTTGGAAAAAAACAACATGTTGTTAACTGGTTATGGCAAAAAAAAAAAATTGTCCACACAAATTCTGGTCCCCTTAACAACCATTCTCTAAATGCAGAGCATGACTTACAACCCAGAATCCAAAAACCTGCAGTCCAATTGGTTTAACATTACCACCTAAGATTGGACCAGTGCACTAGAAAAGATGTATGGGCTGATGGTAAATGATTTTGCACCTTGATAAAAAGTTCTGGGAAAGGCCTAAGTGTTTGAGGAAACAAGGAGAGAGGAACATCTCTAGGTTCTGTCTAATGTCACCTTCAAACTATCAGTGGGACAAGAGTGAAGTCCTAACAGTGGACATTCCCTCTCTAAAGCATTTCCAACTGGGGAGTTTCATAGACACTGGCCCAGAACAGAGTAATCAGCCTGAGTCAACTGGCATAACGCAGTTTCAGCCCTCAAACTCTGTATGGTTACCTCTTTTTTTTTTCAAATGAGAAGCATGGTACTCAGCTCCAAGGTAAACTTAACAAAATTCTTCTTCACCACTCATTTCAATCACATTCCTACACACAGGAACATTAGCACTAGAATCTTACAAAACAAAAGACTATCCAATGCCAGAACCACACTAAGTTATTAGAAATAAAGGTTTCTTTGCAAAATTTGCTTTAGTGTGGTTCTTAGAAGATCAGCAGAGAGGCCAAATTCCCACAATAACACTGATCAAACATTAACAATAATCATAGAAACCAAAGATACACTTCTATCCATAGAGAGTAGTTACTTTTCTCCTTAAAGCATAGAAACAAGCAAGATTTTTAAATGTTTTATAATTAAGTTTGGGTAAAGGAAACAAGATCTCTTTTTTATCTTTTTTTTTTTTCATTTTCTTCAATTGATCCTAGTTTTGATCATCTACCTCCACTAAACTCACTTTCAAATAAATGTACACATTTATACAGATAACACACAAGATTCAATGCCTAAATAACAAAACCTTTCAAATGCTTCTCTCTCTCTCTTTTTACTCACTTTAAATACACAATCTACTAATAGTAAATAGACATTCATACAACAAGAACTCTATCACTATTCTTTCATTTGATATATCTTGAAATAGCATCAACAGACTTGAAAGGTGAGGGGATAACAGTTATTCAATCTTCCTGTGAAACACGTGGATGATGTCTTTTCTTCTGCTGCAAAGCCTTTCTTAGAAAATGCAGGCAGTTCAGAAGTCAATGCTCAAAGCCATGAATCGCTGCTTCTAGAATTCTGTTGCACAAGAATGTTATCTCAGGTACCATAGCAGCATCTAAAAGCAAAGGGGGATATACGCCACCCAATAGTTTATATAATATAAATTCCTTCTAGAAATTGATTTCTACCTGTCTTGTTTTCTTACCCTGTATATAGTGATAGTCTTGGTAGGTGTTACATGGTCTAAGAAAACCATGTATATCAAAAACAAGACTTTAAAGACAGTCTTCAGGATAATTACTCACCAAAACTATCATGTGTAGCAATCCACTTTTATATAAATAATGACTAATTTTGACAAAACAGATCCAAGTTTTAAGAGAGCTTGAAGTTTACACAGTATGTATAATGAATGCATTGCAATGACTTCCACTAGGGCCTTGGAAAGGACTTCTAAAAATGAGAAATTAACATTTAAAATTTGTTCACGTCACAGTAAATTCACATTTGGTGTCACAGACATTCAAAATACTTTGTGGGGGTTGAAAGATAATTCCAACAACACAGTTATGAGAATGTGGGATTTTATTACCAATACTTTTCACAGAGTAATGAGATACTCAATTTTGAATGACTTGTGTGAGCTCACATAGAAAATTATCACCCCCAAAAGGTCTGGTTTGGAGGGGGAGAAGGTTTTAGCATTAAAAAGGTCTATTTAAAAGGAAAGCAATCATTGGGTTTAGTGCTGATACCTCTTTATTAGGAAAAAGATTATCCAGCAGTCATTTACTCTTTCTTGTTTTACATGCCCAAAGGGCACATGACTGATAAGAGAGATAAGTCCATATCCTCCTGGAGCATTTGTCACCATAAGTTCACATTACTATATCCAATAAAATACAGCAGATTAGTTTAAAAGCAAGAGATGTAAACTCATTGAAAAAGGATTTCATCCCAGAGACAAAAGCTACTCCTGTTTTTTTAAGTGGTACAATTCTTTGTCTATCAGGAGTTCCCACAGAGCCAAACATGGAAGAACATTTTAGCTGAGAATCTGTAGCTTTAGCAAGCTATCAACACAAAACATTTCCCATGAAGGGTAACACAGCTCCAAGTGTGAGAAATCAGACCTACCCAGTTCAGAATCGACAGGACACTCAGTGCTGGTGTTCCACGGGAGGCAAATCAGCCTCTGAATCATCTGACAGGGGAGATTTTGATACCTGGAAGTTAATAATTGAGCATAATAGATTCTCAGTAATTGCCAAAGTCCTACTTCCCCCAAATCCCAATTCTTGTTCAAACATCAGATGATCAGGGTTAACTATTCACATGGATAGCTCAAGCTGCTTATACAGAAAAAGATGAAGTAAGGGCTTCACCTTACTCTTTTACCTCGTTGTGGATATATATGCTAAACGATGCTTCTGATGTGCCAGGGCAATGTAAACCTGCTGTAACCCATGTTTACTACCTATCAACAAAATAAACAAATCAAAACTGTTTGGGAAAAAATACAAAACAACAACAACAACTGAGGATGAAGGACCAGAGTCAAAACTTGGAGATACAACCCTTCATGTGGGAGTAAGTTTCCAGTTTTGTTTGTTTTTCACCACTGTGACTTTCCCAAAGGGCAAGCCCCGCTATCAGAGTAGTGAGGAAGTGCAAGGTAGATCAGTAGAAATTACTCAACCTGAAAAGCAGAAAAAAAGATTGAAGAAGGTGAAAAGCCTCAGGAACCTTTAAAAAAAAAAAACCTACCAAAGGTCTACCATATAAGTCACTGGAATTTCATAAAGAGAAAAGAAAGAAATTATGGCAGGAAAAAATATTTGAAGAAAAAATGACCAAAACTTGCCAAATTTGGTAAAAGAGATCNAAAAAAAAAAAACCTACCAAAGGTCTACCATATAAGTCACTGGAATTTCATAAAGAGAAAAGAAAGAAATTATGGCAGGAAAAAATATTTGAGGAAAAAATGACCAAAACTTGCCAAATTTGGTAAAAGAGATCAGTTTGCAGATTCAAGAAGCTCAGCAAATTTCAGAAGGATACACTCAAAGAGAACTATGCCCAAACATAAGATATTCAAGCTAATGAACACAAAAGACAAAGATTAGATATTGAAAGCAGCTAGAGAAAAGTGAAACACTACATATAGAGGAACAATTCAAATACCTGATAATTTCCCACCAGAAACTGTAGTGACTAGAAGACAGAGACATAATTGTCTTTATAGTGCTGAGAGAAAAAATTCTTTTTAAAAAAATCTACCAACTTGTGCTCTATATCCAGTGAAAATATATTTCAGAAGCTAGAGAAAAGTGAAACACTACATATAGAGGAACAATTCAAATACCTGATAATTTCCCACCAGAAACTGTAGTGACTAGAAGACAGAGACATAATTGTCTTTATAGTGCTGAGAGAAAAAATTCTTTTTAAAAAAATCTACCAACTTGTGCTCTATATCCAGTGAAAATATATTTCAGGAAAGAAGGCAAAATAATAATGTCATTCCCAAATGAAAGAAAAGTAAGAGTTTGTCATTATTATACCTGCTCAGTAAAAAGCATTACAGGAGGTTTTCCAGACAGAAGGAAAATAATATCAGAAATTAAAACTGTAATCTTTAAGAAAGAAGGAAGAACAATATTAAAAGTCAGTAGCTAGGTAAACACGGAAAACTACTTTTTTTTGCATAAGCTGCTTAAAATACTTATGATTATTTTAGCAAAAAGATAACATAGTGTAGTGAGGCTTTCTATGTATGTGAATAAAATACATATGCTAACTCTAATATAAAGTTCAGGTGTGGAGAAGAGAAATAGGTTTTGAAAGATTCTACATTTTATAAGTGATACAACACTTATTCTAAGTAGACTACGAAAAAATTAGTTACATACACTGTAATCCCTAAAGAATTCATTAAAAAAA
>SJYX01023974.1:50394-75185 GCA_006410675.1 Oreotragus oreotragus
TGGAAAAAGACTCTGATGCTGGGAGGGATTGGGGACATGAGGAGAAGGGGACAACAGAGGATGAGATATGAGACAGCTGGATGGCATCACTGACTCTATGGATGTGAGTCTGAGTGGACTCTGGGAGTTGGTGATGGACAGGGAGGCCTGGCGTGCTGCGATTCATGGGGTCGCAAAGAGTCAGACACGACTGAATGACTGAACTGAGCTGAACTGAACTGAATGCAATGAATCATAAAATAAAATTTAACATGCAAATTTTATAGATACCACTAATAAACCTACCCAATCAATAAAAGCCAACTCTCCATAAGACACTTTAAAAGGAAGTATGTGTGTGTGCTAAGTCACTTCAGTTGTGTCTGATTCTTTGCAACCCGAAGAACTGTTGCCCACCAGGCTCCTCTGTCCACAGGATTCCTCAGGCAAGAATACTGAGTGGGTTGCCATGCCCTCCTCCAGGGGATCTTCCCCACCCAGGGATTGAACCCACGTCTCCTGCAGTTTCCGCATTGCTGGCGGATTCTTTACCTCTGAGCCACCGAGGAAGCCCAAAAGAAATTATGAGAGAAACCCAAGTTCCATGAAACCTACAGACAGTATTTCTGTACCTGCTGTAATGCGATACTGGGGGTGTGCCAGTCAATTGTGGCCAGAGATGGAATTCGAGATTCTGAAAGATTTTTGTTCTCTTTCTTTATTAGCCTGGAATTCCGAGCTAGACAAAAATAACCATAAACAGAGTGAGAAAATGAGACATTTTTGTTAGTTTTTCACATTCTATATCTGTCCTTCAGTCTGTAGTTATTGTACAGAAGCCTACATTTTCACATACTTAAATATGTAAAGTTATTAAAANTGGAATTCGAGATTCTGAAAGATTTTTGTTCTCTTTCTTTATTAGCCTGGAATTCCGAGCTAGACAAAAATAACCATAAACAGAGTGAGAAAATGAGACATTTTTGTTAGTTTTTCACATTCTATATCTGTCCTTCAGTCTGTAGTTATTGTACAGAAGCCTACATTTTCACATACTTAAATATGTAAAGTTATTAAAATTTTTTAATATTGTTAGTTTACTTAACATACATTTTAAATAATGTATACAAAAGAGCTGAAATAGTAAAAGCATTATAAACGTACCGATGCCTTCCAGGGCTTTTAGTTCAGGGAGATGATTATAATTTAGTTCAGGCAAACGGACATCTGTCTTTGAGTATTCCCTTCTTTTCTTATTTGCCTGAAGTAGGCTCTTTTCACTAGCAACCTAATATCATCAGAATGGTTAACACAAATGAATTAGCTTCCAGGTAAGCTTGTCCCCTTTCATAACTACTATATCCATATCTTAAAATTTATGGAATTCAAAAGCTGGAAAAATATAAAGTTTGAGGAACACTAATAACAAATGAGACAACTTCACCCAGTTATTTCAAAATCTCTTCCCAATTAAATTTACTAAAATTGCTAACAAGTGGGGTGCTCGGTTGCTGAGTTTCTCCTTCTCCCTCCAAGGTTCTGGCAAGCATCACAAGGTTAAAAGATGAGCACCAGTGTCCTGGTTTTTCAGGCCAGCAAGGTCAGGCCTTGTGACACCTGTTGTTATTGACACCTGAATTGTGAAAAGTTCATCTTGTTACAGATCACATCGCCTAGCACATTTTTCACTTTCCAAATGCTAATCTTGTTACTTAATTTTTTTAAAATTTGTCCTTGTCTCGCTCCTCAGAATTAGCAAATGATATTATCTTCCTAGAAATACATTTTATTAAGGTATAAAGTATAAAATTATTACTCAAATTGTTTTCCTAATCTTTCTTAGTACTATTACTTCATATTGTATAAAGTCTGGAAAAATAATAAAGAACAGCAGGAGGACTTCAGCTCTGCACCTTTGTGAGTCTGACATTTTCCCAATCTGTTTCCTTTAAGAAACACAGAAACTCCACAATCTTTTCCACATTTTCAAAACAGATGACACACAGAGATATTATATGATTTGCTAAAAGGAAAAAACCATATATAGATGATGAACTCATATGTATGTCCATGTATATACACATACATGTATAAACAGTGAAATATACAAAGACTATAATGACAGTGTTAAGCCCTTGAGGTTCCAGATGTCTTGAGTTTAATATTCTGTGAACTACTCTGCCTCCCAGAAAGTCTTCTGAAGTCCTGCAGTGAACTTGTGAGTTTCTTTATTTTGGATGTTTCTATTCACTCTTTTAATAGAATTAGTGCTAAGCCTCAAGTTTCAAATCAACTATAAAATAAAATAATTAGTTAAAAAAAGACTATCTGCAAGTAAAAAACAATAAAATAATGAGTACAAACTACTAGATTTGTATACTCAAAAAGTGACACGTTAAAATACATAAGAGATGTTTATAATAATATACTTATCTACATCTCAGAATCAGGGTACAAAGCACTGGAGAAGGTACTGATATTCAACCTAGAAGTTGAAGAAAGTGTATGCTTAGTTCTGCCTCTGTTAATTTTCATTAAGAAAAGACTCCATGAGTCTTCTCTGCCCTTGAGGTTCCAGATGTCTTGAGTTTAATATTCTGTGAACTACTCTGCCTCCCAGAAAGTCTTCTGAAGTCCTGCAGTGAACTTGTGAGTTTCTTTATTTTGGATGTTTCTATTCACTCTTTTAATAGAATTAGTGCTAAGCCTCAAGTTTCAAATCAACTATAAAATAAAATAATTAGTTAAAAAAAGACTATCTGCAAGTAAAAAACAATAAAATAATGAGTACAAACTACTAGATTTGTATACTCAAAAAGTGACACGTTAAAATACATAAGAGATGTTTATAATAATATACTTATCTACATCTCAGAATCAGGGTACAAAGCACTGGAGAAGGTACTGATATTCAACCTAGAAGTTGAAGAAAGTGTATGCTTAGTTCTGCCTCTGTTAATTTTCATTAAGAAAAGACTCCATGAGTCTTCTCACTAATCCTTACCTCCTTTCTCGAGTCCCTGCTCCAAAGGAAGATAAACAGAAATGAGATCTAAAATTATCAGCCAGCGTTGATTACGTAATGTCTGAAAGAAGCCTGATATCAGTTGCAGCAAAACAGTGTTGAGCCAGCTACTTTGAGAAGCCTTGCTGATTAAAATAGTCTTCCAAAGTAGATCAGGAATGTAAAACACACAAAAAATCCATAAATAAATGAGCAGAGTATAGCAAAAAAAAAAAAGGAAAGTACTATGGATACAGAAATTATAGGCTAAGAATAGTTAAAAGAAAAATAAATGCAATGTCTCAATCATGAGAGATAGGAAAAGAAGGGTATACTTTTCAGCTCTGAGGATGATGAGAGAGGTAGAGAAGGGAAAATCGTGAGAAAAATACTCCTTTGGAAATATACATCCATGCCTCCCTGTTCCTGGCAGAAGAATCCATTCACCACATTTCTTAAGCAGTTTAAATGCATGTGACACTACTCAAGGTGTGAGGCAGAACAGTAATGAAAACAAAGAAAGCACAAATTCCTCCTGGGAAGTTTCCATTCAGGGAAAGGGGTAGCGGGGAAAGACATTATATAAATAAGAGAATACAGAGGATGTCAGGTAAGGTAATCAGGGGTGGGAAATTAAACAAGGGGAAGGGAGAAAATAATAGGAGACAAAATTAGTTAAAATATTTGAGAAGACTTCACAGTAAGATTTCATCAAAGTCAAGAAGGAGAGAAAGCAAATTCTTTGGATCATCTGGGGTAAGGATACTCTAAAAGAAAGGAAACAGCAAGTGCAAAAACCCGAATGTGGGAGAGTGTCTAGCCACATTCTAGGAATAGCAAGGAAATCAATGTGATTGGACTTGTTTAGTTGTTAAGTCATGGCTGACTATTTCACAAACCCATGAGCCCCCAGGCTCCTCTATCTATGGGATTTCCCAAGCAAGAATACTGGAGTGGGTTACCATTTCTTACTCCCAGGGATCTTCCAACCCCAGGGACTGAACCTGTGTCTCCTGCATTAGCAGGTAGATTCTTAACCACCATCAAGCTGGAGGGACTGCAGTGATCAAAATAAGAGTAGCCAGGAGTGGGAGGGAGGGATGGCGAGGGTAAATCACTCAGGGGCCAAAAGGCCCTGAAGGTGAAGGTGAAGTCGCTCAGTCGTGTCTGACTCTTTGCGACCCCGTGGACTGTAACCTACTAGGCTTCTCCATCCATGGGATTCTCCAGGCAAGAATACTGGAGTGGATTGCCATTTCCTTCTCCAGGGGATCTTCCCAACCCAGGGATCGAACCCATATCTCCCGCATTGGAGGCAGACGCTTTAACCTCTGAGCCACCAGGGAAGCCCTGAAAGCAACTGAGTTTTTCTCAGAGATAAGAAGCCAATGGAGGGTTTTGAGTAGAAGAGCAATGATGATTCAGCTTAACTTTTAAAAGACTTCTGGCCTGATAATACTCCTCTAAACCTTCAGAAGACCTCTGAACCTTGACATGATCCTACTACTGCAATCTGACACTATGTTTTAATTTGTTTATTCTCTACTAGACCACAAGCTCCTTGAAAAAAAAGATTAACTTATTCTTCTCCAGTGTTTTCTGCTTAATAGATAATAAATATGTTAAGTGAATAAACAGAATATTTCTACCAGAAATCTGATCTGGGTAAGATAAGATAATTTACCTTTTAATCTACTCTATAAAAGTACTGATCACCAAACATTAGGTTAAGAAAATTTGATTACTGAAAAAAATTAAAGCAGATGTCATTTTAATAATAACATCTTTTTGACTGAAGTATAGTTGATGTACAATGTTGTGTTAATTTCTGCTATACAGGAAAATGATTCAGTTATATATACATTCTTTTTAATATTCCTTTCCATTATGGTTTATCTTAGGATATTAAATATAGTTCCTTGTGCTATATAGTAGGACACGTTGCTTATCCATTCTATATAATAATAACATCTTACATTTAAATTTCTAGATTTATAAAACTTAAACTTGACTTTGATGGGCTGGGATGATATATACATTATGATGTGTCTCCCAACAAAACTCTCAGTTCTTCACTACCATGTTTAATATTAATAAAATCTAGAAATACCACAGAGAACAGTTCACTTACCAATGTGGTCACATTAATATTATAAGCTCCTGGTGGAGAATGTTTATTTGGTTTAACAAATGGAATACAATACTTCTTGGTTTTCTCATCCACTCTGTAACAAAAAAATTTACATTAGAATCAGCAGTAATTATTTTTTTTCAAGCACAAAATTAAATGGCCCAACACCAAGCGACATGAACGGACATGAATTTGAGCAAACTCCAGGAGATAGTAAAGGACAGGGAAGCCTGGTGTGCTGCAGTCCTGGGGTCGCAGAGAGTTGACACGACTTAGTGACTGAACAAAAACTTACCACCAAGTGACATGCAGTTTAATCAGAATTTATTGCCTATTCTTTTCATTCCAATCCCTAAGAAAGGCAATGCTAAACAATGCTCAAACTACTGAACAATTGCACTCATCTCACACACTAGTAAAGTAATACTGCAAGCCAAGCTTCAACAATATGTGAACCGTGAACTTCTAGATGTTCAAGCTGGATTTAGAAAAGGCAGAGGAAGAAGAGATCAAATTGCCAATATCTGCTGGATCATTGAAAAGGCAAGAGAGTTCCAGAAAAACATCTACTTCTACTTTATTGACTATGCCAAAGCCTTTGACTCTGTGGATCACAACAAACTGTGGAAAATTCTGAAAGAGATGGGAATACCAGACCACCTGACCAGCCTCTTGAGAAATCTGTATGCAGGTCAGGAAGCAACAGTTAGAACTGGAAATGGAACAACAGGCTTGTTCCAAATTGGAAAAGGAGTATATCAAGGCTGTATATTGTCACCCTGCTTATTTAACTTATATGCAGAGTATATCATCATATGCTGGGCTAGACGAAGCAAAAGCTGAAATCAAGATTGATGGGAGAAATATCAATAACCTCAGATATGCAGATGACACCACCATTATGGCAGAAAGTGAAGAAGAACTAAAGAGCCTCTTGACGAAAGTGAAAGAGGAGAGTGAAAAGTTGGCTTAAAGTTCAACATTCAGAAAACTAAGATCATGGCATCCGTTCCCATCACTTCATGAGAAATAGATGGGGAAACAGTGGAAACAGTGGCTGACTTTATTTTGGGGGGGCTCCCAAATCCCTGCATATGGTGACTGCAGCCATGAAATTGAAAGATGCTTACTCCTTGGAAGGAAAGTTATGACCAACCTAGACAGCATATTCAAAAGCAGAGACATTACTTTGCCAACAAAGGTCCGTCTAGTCAAGGCTATGGTTTTTCCAGTAGTCATGTACGGATATGAGAGATGGACTATAAAGAAAGCTGAGTGCCGAAAAGTTGATGCTTTTGAACTGTGGTGTTTGTATATCATCATATGCTGGGCTAGATGAAACAAAAGCTGAAATCAAGATTGATGGGAGAAATATCAATAACCTCAGATAGGCAGATGACACCACTGTTACGGGAGAAAGTGAAGAGGAACTAAAAAGCCTCTTGATGAAAGTGAAAGAGGAGAGTGAAAAGTTGGCTTAAAGTTCAACATTCAGAAAACTAAGATCATGGCATCCGTTCCCATCACTTCATGAGAAATAGATGGGGAAACAGTGGAAACAGTGGCTGACTTTATTTTGGGGGGGCTCCCAAATCCCTGCATATGGTGACTGCAGCCATGAAATTGAAAGACGCTTACTCCTTGGAAGGAAAGTTATGACCAACCTAGACAGCATATTCAAAAGCAGAGACATTACTTTGCCAACAAAGGTCCGTCTAGTCAAGGCTATGGTTTTTCCAGTAGTCATGTACGGATATGAGAGATGGACTATAAAGAAAGCTGAGTGCTGAAAAGTTGATGCTTTTGAACTGTGGTGTTGGAGAAGACTCTTGAGAGTCCCTTGGACTGCAAGGAGATCCAACCAGTCCATCCTAAAGGAGATCAGTCCTGAGTGTTCATTGGAAGGACTGATGTTGAAGCTGACACTCCAATACTTTGGCCACCTGATGCAAAGAGCTGACTCATTTGAAAAGACCCTGATGCTGGGAAAGGTTGAAGGTGAGAAGAGAAGAGGACGACAGATGATGAGATGGTTGGATGGCATCACCGACTCAATGGACATGAGTTTGAGTAAATCCCAGAGTTGGTGTTGGACAGGGAGGCCTGGCGTGCTGTAGTCCATGGGGTCGCAAAGAGTCAGACTGACTGAGGGACTGAACTGAACTGAACTGTACTACTAAATGCCCACAGCCACACCATGGAGCAGCAGACATGTAAAATCAATGATCTCTTTTATTATGACAACCTCTTTTTGTGTTATTAGACTAAATAGCTATAGAGTCTCTTCACTTTAAATAATACAACTCTATTTTCTTAGGACTCGGTAAATTTTTTGATCAAACACTAATAATTTTCATCACACTGGCCAAGAAGTCTTTTGAAACAGCAACCTGACAAGAAGGAATAGCAGGGACTTCCCTGGTTAAGAATCTGCCTTGCATTGCAGGGGACGTGGGTTCAGTTCCTAGTCAGGGAACTAAGATCCCACATACCACAGAGCAACTAAGCCTGTGCACCTCAACTACTGAGCTGTGCCCTCTAAAGGTGGTGTGACACAACTAGAGAGTCTGTGCACTGCAACGAAAGAGCCTATGTTTTGCAAGTAAGACCTGACACAGCCAAATAAACAAATAATTTTTTTAAAAAAGAATGAATAGTATCCAGAAGTCTGAAAGTAATAATGCAGGTGGTTGGACTGATTAATATTTGCAGCTTGTAAATATGTAAGAACATTTTGTTCTTATTTTCCTAATTCATACCTGTAACTCTGAATTCCTGAGATAGTTCCCATTCCAGAAGTAATAGTGGGAGCTGTTGTAGAAAGATTGTGTGTGAGTGGGGGAATTGCCATGCCCGGATTTCTTGTTTGGTCCATGCTCCCATTGCTGCAATCGCGGAGGCTTGTTGAAGGCACTATTTTGACGGGGCTCATCCCAATGTCATTGAGACAGCTGGCATTTGAAGCGCGACTTGCTTTTTCCAGTTTTTCTCCATCTGTTTTTGATCCTTTTATTTTAAATACTTTAGAATCCTTAGTTTGGGGATCAGCATTGGTATCCTGTTATAAAATGTTAACAACATTAATGGTCTGAGGAGAAGGGAAAATCACCTTTTCCTATGAAGTACTTGTCAACAAAACCAGAATTCCAGACAGAACACCTTCTTGTGCTCCGGTTTTTTCTTATTCTGCCTATGGAAGTAAAACTATGCCTGGGATTCTCAGTCAAACAACTATTTCAAATGAAAATGCAACTCACACCACCTCTGACATATATATATATATATATATATCAGATTTAATGATGTATACACAGAACTTCCCTCGTGGTCCAGTGGTTAAGAATCTGCCTGCCAATGCAGGAGACACAGGTTCAGTCCCTGATTCAGGGAGATTCTACTTGCCAAGGGGTAATTAAGGCTGCGCCCACAACTACTGAAGCCCGAGTACTGCAACTGCTGAGCTCACGCCCTAGAGTCCGTGCTCCACAATAAGAGAGGCCACTGCAGTGAGAAGCCCCCACTCACTGCAACCAGAGACAGCCCACATGCAGCAAAGAAGACCAGTGCAGTCAAAAATAAATAACTTTAAAAAATCATATATACACTTAAGCAGGTGTACACATATCAAATTATATTTCAGTGGAAAACAATGAAAGAGGACTCCAGCACGCTGACTTCTGTTCTCATGTATTTAGAGTCAGGGAACACAGAATTGAGTCCTCTTTCTTCTTTGGGTTCATCTGAGAAAATGTGAGTGAGTTGGTGGTAAATTTGAATTGTCTTACTGAGAACAGATTCTGGATAATTTACCAAGAAAAGTAAATTTCAAATAAACTGAGTACCCAAATCTCAATTTTTAAATGCTCTGCTGCTGCTGCTAAGTCACTTCAGTCGTGTCCGACTCTGTGCTACTCCATAGATGGCAGCCCACCAGGCTCCCCTGTCCCTGGGATTCTCCAGGCAAGAACACTGGAGTGGGTTGCCATTTCCTTCTCCAATGCATGAAAGTGAAAAGTGCAAGTGAAGTCGTTCAGTCGTACCCGACCCTCAGTGACCCCATGGACAGCAGTCTTCCAGGCTCCTCCGTCCATGGGATTTTCCAGGCAAGAGTACTGGAGTGGGGTGCCATTGCCTTCTCCTTTAAATGCTCTACTTTATATAAAATTCTAAAAATTCTATTTTTCTCTTCTATTATCTAAGGGGGAAAAATGGTGTATATATTTGCATATGAGTGTACACATGCATGTCTAAATGTTCTTGAATGAGTACGATATCCTGACAAGCCCTATTGTACAGACTTGTGTACAGTAGGCACTCAGTACATGATATCCTAAGATGTTTTTTAAAACAGGTAATGTCTACAGAAAATACATTTTTATACTAAGCTAAAAGTGAACTTGTTAACCACTCAGGAAACTTTTAAGATCTTCAATATCCCGTACCTCCCTCAAATTTAAGGATATATTAAACTTAAAATTTAATATATATTAAAACATGGAAATTTACCTGCACCACAAGTGTTTTTCTCTCTTCACCCAAAGACTCATCCTTCTCCTTCTTTCTGATTTGAGATTTTTTAGATAAAGAAATGTTTCTGGCATCTTTCTGTACTTTTAACTGCAGTTCCTGAGGAAACCTACATAAAAATACACTTGTCAATAAGACCGTATGAAACAGATAAATCTAGGAAAAATTGGTGTTCAAGATACTTATCTTTTTTAAGAATTGAGTACTAAACTAGACTGTGTTATTCAAAATGAGAAATGAGGTTTCTGCAGACCACTGGGGATCTCTGAATATCTTTCAGGAGGTTCATAAGATCAAAGCTCTTATCTTATTATGAAGGTGACTTCTTTTTCACCATCTGACATTTGATGAAATAAAAAGCAATGGGAGGTAAACTGCAGGTACCCTACCAAGATTGAAGCAGAGGCATCAAACTTTACAAACCTTACACAGACTTTATTATATTCTTCTAGTCACAAGTTCTCAAGTTTAAGTTGGGGAGGGGACAGTTTTGTTTAAGAATGTCCCTGATGGAACAGTATATATATATATGTACATTATTAAATCTATACCCCTGAAAAGGTACCTCTGCTGCAAATCAAAGTGCAATGGCCGTCTTAAGAAAAGCACTTGTGTAGCTGGTTGAGTTACAAGCTAAACTAGCCACTTTCTTCATGGAACATTATTACTTGAAAAACCGACAGAAAAATTATTACTACTCAGACTTGGGTATTCAGCAGATATTTTCTTTAAAAAAATGAACAAAGGAGTTTGTTACTTCAAGGAAAAATCCAATAATATTTGCGTTAATGATAAAATTCACACTTCTATGAAAAATTAGAATTTCATTCAACTTGTGTCCACTACCGTGAACTTAGCATATTCCTAATACTAAAGGTTTTTCTTATGAGAATGTGACTTTTTTATATAGTCCAATGAAATGTCAACATTATTAAATAAAGCTCTACATAAGTTAGCAAGAGTATTTTCCAAATGACTAATGAATGATTCTACAAAAGCATGCATGATCTACTCAAAGTGCAAGACAGACAAGTGGATTTTAATGTAATGGGAAAAGAAGTTCATTGATATAGTTTCAGATTCCACAATACAAGCAACCTTTAAGAAAATACTACTGTCAAGTTTTGGTACAGTATCAAAGTTTTTTGGTATGGAATCAAAGAAAAATATCCATGGTGACCTAAAACAACTATCAAAATTCTCTTCCATTTTCCAACTACATAGGTATGTGAAGCCACAATTTCTCTGTGTATTTCAACCAAAACAACATATCATAAGAAATCAAATGTGGAAGCAAATACGAGGACCCAGTTATCATTTACTAAGTTAAATAATAAATAGATTGGCAAAAACATAAAGCAGTGTCATTGCCATTTATCTCACTATTTTTTGTTTTGTCAGCTGTACTGGTGCCAGCAGCTGGAGCAGCACAGGAGGCCATGCCAGCTACTCTGGCACATCAAGGTCTCCATGTGCATTCACAGAGCCAGCAGTGTCATAGGACTGGGTGTGGTATGAGTTCAGCAGCAACAGGAGATGACACCTTTGCAAATACATCAGGACCCAAGATGATAGCACCACACAGCTGATAGCAAGACCAGAAATCAGTGACCTGAGTGACAGAGGTCATCACAGGGACAGAAAGAATGGCATGAAGGGACTGCTTTTTGAAAACCAAGAGCCCTAATTTAGCGAATACAGGGGACCACTCCTAGGAATGTGTTGTTGCTAAGGGTGAATGGAGGTGGGGTGGTAAATATTTGAGATCCTGTTAGAATCGGTGGGTAAAGAAATACTGTCTGTTACTGTTATGTACTGCTATGGCAGCCTTACTTTGACTCTAGGTTGACGTGACATAGAACGGATAGTACCATACCTCTCAGCAAAACCATCCATATGGAAGAAATCATGGTGCAGGAGCTCAGCACAGAAGGGCCTTTTGTCTGGGTCAATATGTAAGCATTTCTGGGAAACCAAGGAATATATATATCAGTTCAGTATATATAGTTCATATCAAAGAAAAACTGCCTACCTTTACATGTGTAAACATAGAAAAGTCTTCTTCAGAGTCAATGAATTTTAAGCATCTATAATAAGTGATAAGGAATAAAGCACAAATCTAGACAGTGACCACCAATGACTGCTAATATCACAAAAAGAAAGACCACCAGACATTCAGCGTCTCTGAATATACAAACCTCTTATGAAGTATTCTTGCCAAAAATTCAACCTAATTCCGATCAAACTGTAGCTCTACTATGAGTTTATACAAAATATGGGAAATGGAGGAAGATATTAAACTATACTATGTGAAAAATTCTGTGGGACAAACAACGTATTTTCTTTAACAGATAAATGGCAAGGTTTAAATAAAACACAAAGAGGTGAAGAGGAGCTTGTAAATTAAGTGTCTTAAAGAGACATATCAACTGATTGTGATCTCTAGACTTCATGTGGATCCTAATTCAAACTATAAAAAGGAATTATGAGAAAATTAATGAGACTTTGAGCACTGATTAGACATTTTACATTATGAAATTTTTGAGAATTTTTTCAATTTACAGTATTTGCAGAATGGAAGGGAACTACTCTGTACTTATTATTATGCTAGATACTTGACATAGATGATTTCATTTTATCTTGTTCTTTCATTTTTATATAGATTTTATTATATCTTGTTCTGTCCCAATGGAACCACTCACAGCTAGTAAAAATAAAAGGGACTCAATAAGTAGCTTTACATGAACAAGAAAATTATACAAATAATTAAGGTATTTGTAAGTGAAATACCATAATATCTGCAATTTGCTTCAAAATACTCCAAAAAAAAAATGTTGCTGAGGGAATTCCCTAGTGGTCCAGTGCTTAAGGCTCTGTGGTTCCTGTCTCTTATACACATCTAGATGTGTATAAGAGACAGAGTCAAGGCTATGGTTTTTCCTGTGGTCATGTATGGGTGTGAGAGTTGGACTGTGAAAAAGGCAGAGCATTGAAGAATTGGTGCTTTTGAACTGTGGTGTTGGAGAAGACTCTTGAGAGTCCCTTGGACTGCAAGGAGATCNCACAGATTCAACTCTTAGTCAAGGAAATAAGATCCCCAGGCTGCACAGTAAAAAACTGATGAGGAAAACAAAATTCCTAAGTGTGTGGATAGGATAGATGAAATATTTTCCAAAGATTTCTAACCATTGTAGCTAATGATGAGCTTATGGGGGTTCGTGACACCACTATCTTTTCTACTTCCTTTTCTATGTTTAAGATTTCCTATAATAAAATGTTCAAAAAGTCATATGATTCTACCATAAGGGGCATAAGCTGGACAATCATTTTACCTTTATTCCTTTTAAATCTCTTTATAGACAGATCATAAAGCTAGTCTAAATAAAGAATATTTGGATCTGTTACATTATGTAGAAAAATAACTGTATTTTTCTAAGAACTTGTTATAACTATTCATAAGCTTACTAAGCTTTTTTAAAATGAGTTATTCAAAGAAGTAAAAAAGCAAAAAATATCTTAGTGACCCTACTCTTTTAGAGATATTTATTTTATCGACTTTAGGACAGGAACCTCCCTGGTCATCCAATGGGTTAAGTTCACAGCAGAGGCCATGGGTTTGGATTTGATTCCTGGTCAAGGAACCAAGATCCAAGATCTCACATGCCACATGGTGTGGGCCACCCCCCCAAAAAAAACAATACTTTAGGACAATCCTAACTAATGAGGTTTTTTTGAGCTAATAATTTCAAAAGGTCCACTTTTAGAAACAATTTGATCCAGTGAGAATGTCCCTAATATCTTCCTCAATTAAATACAAGGCAAAGGTGATGATCATGTAAAAATTAGCTTCAGTGAATCTAGTGGTTGAACAAAACCGCTTTTTAACAATATACTACAGATCATGATCTGTGGACTTTAATACTTTAAACTAAAGCCCTAGACTTTAATACTTCTCTACTTGTCTTTTCATTTTCTTATCCTATTTTCTTCTCTTTTCCACTTATACAAGGCCTACATTGTAAATGTTAAACATTAAAAACACATCGTTATGGCCAAAACCGATAGAGTACTATAAAGTAAAATTAAATTTAATTTAATTTAATTAAAAAAAAACACATCGCTATGGGACTGTTTTCACACTTAAAACATGCTAGATAATACAAAATGATTTTTTTTTTAAATCAAGCAAAATTTTCAGGCCTTTATCTCTGACATTCCTCCATCCCGGTTCCCACCAAATCAAGCTTTCTTAACGTTGTTGTTGTTCAGCGGCTAAGGTGTACCCAACTCTTTGTGCCCCAATGAACTGCAGCACACCAGGCTCCCCTGTCCTCCACTGTCTCCCCGCGGTAGCTCAAATTCCTGTCCATTGAGTCAGTGATGCTGTCTAACCATCTCATCCTCTGCCGCCCCCTTTTTCCTTTCTTAATGTACAAAAATTTAAGTTTTCAGAGGAAACTGTTGACCGAAAAGATCAAGTAGACCAGAAAAGAAAAAGAGAAAATCAAATCCCCATAATATAAATTCCCTGTCAGAAAGAGCAAAAAAAAAAAGTATTGATTACCTTTGCTAAATCAATCACAACTTCAGAGAGTCTGGGATAGCGTCTTTCAAGAGGTACCGTTTCTTTGATTTCAGGCAACCTCACTCCAGCAAACACAGGATTTTTATAAAACAGCTCCTGATGTCTTGGAATTAGATTCCCTGGCAGTGAGAATGGCACACATCTCTGTCATTATGCGTCACAGGACAGGCGGTGTGGAGCAGAGAGGAGAGGAACTCAGTATGTCAAGTGGGGACTCTCTCCGCATGCAAAAGCAACCAAAGATGGTGCTCTCACTGTGCTGCTGCCTGGCAGTCATTATGGTGGTTTTCACACAAAGTCAACTCAAGGGAAACTGACATTCATGTCTCAACATACTCATTCAAAGAGTCCCCATGCCACTGTGTAGAAACTTGAAAACATGAGGGTGGAGCTTAGGAAAAGGACAGGTAAAGAACATTGTATAATTTCTTATAATTGTATAAAAAAAATTACTGTATTTCCAACAACAAAGCACAAAAGGCTGACCCAAACTGAAAATACTAACAGTTGTATGGTCAGAATCTAATCTAAATAAATAACTTCCACTCTTTAAGAATTTGATTTTTACCCAAGTGATTTTTGCCTGATTTAATCACTTTTGTCTTTACTTTCAACTTTAATACCTAACCTAATATAAAATACCCAGATAACCACGATGGTGTGATCAATCACCTAGAGCCAGACATCCTGGAATGCAAAGTCAAGTGGGCCTTAGGAAGCATCACTAAGAACAAAGCTAGTGGAGGTGATGGAATTTCAGTTGAGCTATTTCAAATCCTAAAAGATGATATTGTGAAAGTGCTACACTCAATGTGCCAGCAAATTTGGAAAACTCAGCAGTGGCCACAGGACTGAAAGGGGTCAGTTTTCACTTCAATCCCAAAGAAAGGCAATGCCAACGAATGCTCAGACTACCCACAATTGCACTCATCTCACACCCTAGCAAAGTAATGCTCAAAATTCTCCAAGCCAGACTTCAACAGTATGTGAACTTCCAGATGTTCAAGCTGGATTTAGAAAAGGCAGAGGAACCAAAGATCAAATTGCCAACAACCACTGGATCATTGAAAAAGCAAGAGAGTTCCAGAAAAACATCTACTTCTGCTTTATTGACTACGCCTAAGCCTTTGACTGTGTGGATCACAACAAACCATGGAAAATTCTGAAAGAGACAGGAATACCAGACCACCTGACCTGCATCCTGAGAAATCTGTATGCAGGTCAAGAAGCAACAGTTAGAACTGGACATGGAACAACAGACTGGCTCCAAATCAGGAAAGGAGTAAGTCAAGGCTGTATATTGTCACCCTGCTTATTTAACTTCTATGCAGAGTACCTCATGCGAGATACCAGGCAGGATGAAGCACAAGCTGGAATCAAGATTGCTGAGAGAAATATCAGTAACCTCAGATACACAGAAGACACCACCCTTATGGCAGAAAGTGAAGAAGAACTAAAGAGCCTCTTGAAAGAGGAGAGTGAAAAAGTTGGCTTAAAACTCAACATTCAGAAAACTAAGATCATGGCATTTGGTCCCATCACATCATGGCAAACAGACGCGGAAACCATGGGAACAGTGAGAGATGAGAGATTTTATTTTTTGGGGGGGTCCAAAATCCCTGCAGATGGTAACTGCAGCCATGAAATTAAAAAACACTTACTCCTTGGAAGAAAAGCTATGACCAACCTAGACAGCATATTAAAAAGCAGAGACATTACTTTGCCAACAAAGGTCCATCTAGTCAAAGCTATGGTTTTTCCAGTAGTCATGTATGGATATGAGAGTTGAACTATAAAGAAAGCTGAGCACGGAAGAATTGATGCTTTTGAACTCTGGTGTTGGAGAAGACTCTTGAGAGTCCCTTGGACTGCAAGGAGATCCAATCAACCTATCCTAAAGGAAATCAGTCCTGAATATTCATTGGAAGGATTGATGCTGAAGCTGAAACTTCAATACTTTGGCCATCTGATGAGAAGAACTGATTCACTAGAAAAGACCCTGATGTTGGGAAAGATTGAAGGTGGGAGAAGAAGCGGATGACAGAGGATGGGATGGTTGGATGGTATTACTGACTCAATAGACATGAGTTTGAGTAAGCTCCGGGAGTTGGCAATGGATAGGAAAGTTGGCATGCTGCAGTCCATGGGGTCACAAAGAGTTGGACACGACTGAGTGACTGAACTGACTAACTGACTAACTGACTGAATATAAAATATACATATGAAAATTCTGCTGTAAGAAACCACTGTGTTGTTTATGGAATTTCTAAACTAAACACTTAATCGTCAAGATATTTCCCATCATTTCCATTTTCCAAACTCCTTCACTCAACAGAAAGTTGAGATTTCAACAAATATGAGAAGACTTTGATAATGTCGCTTTGAAATTCTGTCCAAACAGCAAAAGTCCTAACTGAAGCAAGATTAAATTACCTTGGAAGTCCCCGTGCCACTCAATGTAAAGATGAGAATGAGGTAATAGTCATATTATTCCAAATTCTTGCTGACCCAAAGATAATATGATCATTTGTATTCTCTCCATGTGTGACTTACTGAATGTAAAAGTGCAGAAAAATGTCCAATGTCTGCTCTGTTCTTTAGAGGGGAGCTGGGCAGGAGGACAGGTAAAAGCATTATTAGGATCATATGTCAGATAGACAAAAGCCAGGCAGAGGATGAATGAATGAATATATGAATATATACATATATATATATATATATATATATATAGAGAGAGAGAGAGAGAGAGAGAGAGATGCTTTCCTATTTGCTCCCTATATTCATTCAAAACACGCACCATCTTTAGTGTACCAACAACTTGCAAAATCAATACAAAAACACATAGGAAAAAATTACTAAAATTTAAAATACAGATGCATAATCTTACCTAAACACACCATAATATGATATAACTGATCAATATCAGAATCTCCAGGAAAGAGGGGCTCCCCCATGAGCATTTCAGTTACCAGACAGCCAATGGCCCACACATCAACAGCCCTGAAAGAAAAGCAATGTGATGTAAAATCTGGGATCCTAATATATTTCAGTTCAGTTCAGTCGCTCAGTCATGTTGGACTCTTTGCGATCCCATAGACTGCAGCACTCCAGGCTTCCCTGTCCATCACCAACACCTAATATGTTTACTATGACTTAATCTTTTCTGTATTTTGTTGCTGTTGTTGTTCAATCACTAAGTCATGTCTAACTCTTTGCCACCTCATGGGCTGCAGTGCACCAGGCTTTCCTATTCTTCGCTATCTCCCAGAGTTTACTCAAACTCATGTTTATTGAGTTGGTGATGCCATCTAACTATATATATATATATATATATATATATAGAGAGAGAGAGAGAGAGAGAGATGCTTTCCTATTTGCTCCCTATATTCATTCAAAACACGCACCATCTTTAGTGTACCAACAACTTGCAAAATCAATACAAAAACACATAGGAAAAAATTACTAAAATTTAAAATACAGATGCATAATCTTACCTAAACACACCATAATATGATATAACTGATCAATATCAGAATCTCCAGGAAAGAGGGGCTCCCCCATGAGCATTTCAGTTACCAGACAGCCAATGGCCCACACATCAACAGCCCTGAAAGAAAAGCAATGTGATGTAAAATCTGGGATCCTAATATATTTCAGTTCAGTTCAGTCGCTCAGTCATGTTGGACTCTTTGCGATCCCATAGACTGCAGCACTCCAGGCTTCCCTGTCCATCACCAACACCTAATATGTTTACTATGACTTAATCTTTTCTGTATTTTGTTGCTGTTGTTGTTCAATCACTAAGTCATGTCTAACTCTTTGCCACCTCATGGGCTGCAGTGCACCAGGCTTTCCTATTCTTCACTATCTCCCAGAGTTTACTCAAACTCATGTTTATTGAGTTGGTGATGCCATCTAACCATCTCATCCTCTGTCATTTGCGTATTACTACTTTTGTATTCTTGGTATCAAGAATTACTTAATAGTAAGCCTTAAATTATGCTCCCCCAATTTTTTTTCTATAAAGTATTAATGTCCAATATTACATAAATCAGATTTCAGGAAACTTCAAGCATATGACACAAGGCTTCCAAAGAGTCAAAATGCTTGTTAAGTATACTTTATTCTGGAAATAAGCCTTTCAGGTTTGTTTTCAGAGCCTACTCATTTTTGTTTACACATAATTTGAACAAGGTTCATCAGTCTATCCAACTAGACACTGAAAACAGCATACCAGAACAAGATGGTTACTGGGGAAACAAACAACAAGGAGAACGGAAAGCTAACACTGAGAAAACAGAAAAACTCTCTTAAAAATTGGTCACAAGAACTTAGAATATTCTGGCATCATTACCATAGGAACAACTACCTTGAAACTGTTTAAGGCCATAGCTGGCAGAAATTACAGCATGGCAGTAAACGAGAGCTCAGAGTAATCAAGAAAATATTAAATGATATATGCTCTAAAAACAGAGAAATTATAGAAAATATTTTAGAACAATCTATATTGAAACTGGTAAAACCTGCAATCCTTTCTTCTTTGAAGAATTCACTTATGAAGATGATTTGTATTTTTAAAATGGTTCACTTAATTCCATTTCTACCCCCACCCTTGCCCACTCTACTTGGCCTCAATGCAAGTGTCAGACTTACCTAATCAATGTTACCTCTGTTTACAAGTGATAAATATATCTATTTCTAACTTACTGTTAAAAATAGACCACTTATTCACCTGGACTTCTCTACCTCTAAAATAATCATACTCATACCAACCCATTTCACAAGAATGTTTAAAGGGGAAACACAAAAAGGATTACGAATCACTTTCTAAAGTTTTCTAAACTGAAAACTTCCTTTCAGTATTAGAGGGACTTTTTTTTTTTCTTAACGTAAGAAGTGGGATTTATTTAGACAGAAACACACTCCACAGACAAGGATACGGGCCATTGCAGAGGGCGAGTATTGAGTTACTAAGTCGTGTCTGACTCTTTGAAACCCCAAGGACTCTAGCCACCAGGTTCCTCTGTCCATGGGATTTCCCAGGCAAGAGTATTGGAGTGGGGTGCCGTTTCCTTCTCCAGAGGATCTTCCCAAACCAAGGTATTGAACTCGTGGCTCCTACATTGACAGGCAGATTCTTTACTGCTGAGCTACCAAGGAAGCCCAATTAGAGGGATTGTCATTATATTGAAAACATATTCCACTTTATCCAAAAAAGAGAGTCAAGTCTGCCCTCCGCACCCCCACCTTGCTGACGACATCTTACTTGCCATACTTGACATCACCAACCAACAGCTCTGGAGCTCTATACCATCGCGTTGCCACGTAATCAGTATACACCTCCCCAGGAGCTGCCAGTGTCCGTGCAAATCCAAAATCACATAGCTTGACAACGCCGGACTGGGAGACTAATATGTTCTCTGGCTTAATATCTCTGTGTATAATCTATGATACAAGAAGCAGAGTACGACATATACTGATCGGCACATCAAGTTAAGCAAATCAACTTTTTTTTAGCACTTGTTTAGTGCAGGGCACTGGTTTCGTTCCTATGATGAAGACAGACAGAAGCAGATAAAGTTGTTCCTGCGTTTAAAGAACCTGAGACCTAGCTGGGGAAAAAAGAACACTTATGCTTGAAGTTTTATTTGAACACTTAAATTTTATTTAAACGACTAATGATACGGGTTGAAATCTATGTTGCTGTTGTTGTTCAGTCACTAAGGCATGTCCAGCTCTTTGTGACCCCAACGACTGTGGCATACCAGGTCCCCTGTCCTTCACCATCTCCTGGAGTTCACTCAAATTCAAGTCCATCGAGTTGGTGATGCTATCTATCTGTCTCATCCTCTGCCAGCCCCTTCTTTTTTTGCCTTCAGTGAATTTCCAATCAATTGCTCTGATAATGAGGGCTCTCAAGACTAAGAGAGTAAAGCTATCACTGAAGACTGGGGTGGTCAGGGAAAATTTCTGAGGAAAAAGGTGGGCTCTAAGACAGGTCTTTTAATACTAGTGTGATCTAGATAAATGTAGAAATGAAAGAGCAATCCAAGCGAAGGGGACAAAAAGAGCAAAAGAGTGAGAACGGGAGTAGACCAGGAGCCACTAGGGAAATGTTTCTCCTGGAGGAGAGGCTACTTACTAGGTTAGGCCTCAACTGCCAGCCGTGGAAGTCTGAGTTCATGTCAAGGTGATAGGAGCCCATGGGAATCCATGAGATGACCCATATGGTGTTTAAAGAAGATACTGAACATTTAAAGAAGGCCATGAACAAGGTGAAGCAAAGAGGGCAACTAGAAGTGGGGGGAAGAGCAGTGGGACAAACAGGAGGTGACAGATTGAGGGCGTGAGGAGAAGGGGACGACAGAGGATAACATGGTTACGGCATCACCAACTCAATGGACCTGAGTCTGAGCAAATTCCAGGAGATAGTGTAGGACAGGGAAGCCTGGTATGCTGCTGTCTGTGGGGTTTCAAGGACTTGGACATGACTTAGCAACTGAACAACAAAAACAAAGGCAAAACCAATACAGTATTGTAAAGTAAAATACAGTAAAATTAAACAATAAATAAATAATAAGTTGACATGAATTAAAAGCCAGAAAAAAAAAAAACAACAAAGGGCCNAAGCCTGGTATGCTGCTGTCTGTGGGGTTTCAAGGACTTGGACATGACTTAGCAACTGAACAACAAAAACAAAGGCAAAACCAATACAGTATTGTAAAGTAAAATACAGTAAAATTAAACAATAAATAAATAATAAGTTGACATGAATTAAAAGCCAAAAAAAAAAAAAAAAACAAAGGGCCTATGCTAGTCTGGTGCTCAAAGGAATGGAAAGGAAGAGGTGGAGTATAGAAATATTCTAAATCAACAGAATTTATGAAGTAATCTCAGGTACTTTCCTTAAACCTGGGAATCTAAAAGATTGGTGGATCCATTAACAAAAATAGAAAAGTCTAGAGAAGGTTAATTTTGGTTAAGAATAATTAGCAGTTTAGTTTCAGCAATATGTGTTTTTAGGTGGATTTCTGAGCACCCAGGTGGAGGTATACATCAAGCAATTATAAATGTAAAGAGGCAAAAAATAGAAATTTTTACATTTGTAAAAATTATAAACATAAAAAACCTCAGTTGGTTATAAAAGAGAGACCATGGAAAGAGAAAACAGGACACTGGGAAACAATAGCACAAATTCCCAGTCAGTGCAGTGCAGTCGCTCAGTCCTGTCCGACTCTCTGCGACCCCATGAATCCCAGCACGCCAGGCCTCCCTATCACCAACACCCGGAGTTCACTCAGACTCATGTCCATCGAGTCGGTGATGCCATCCAGCCATCTCATCCTCTGTCGTCCCCTTTTCCTCCTGCCGCCAATCCCTCCCAGCATCAGGGTCTTTTCCAGTGAGTCAACTTTTCACATGAGATGGCCAAAGTACTGGAGTTTCAGCTTTAGCATCAGTTCTTCCAAAGAATACCCAGGACTGATCTCCTTTAGGATGGACTGGCTGGATCTCCTTGCAGTCCAAGGGACTCTCAAGAGTCTTCTCCAATACCACAGTTCAATTAGGTCTAATTCTCTAATACAAGTAAATTTTATTTTGAAAATTTTGAAAATATATTTATTGTAAACTCTCGGAGGACCAGAAACTGACACTGCTGAGCATTTTGCATAGGCTAAAGTTAGTAGCATAGCTACTAACTTCTATTATATCCTAGATATCCACAGTAAAGTCGAGTAAATAACATGCATAGCTCAACTAGAGTTGAAGTAAACTGATGTCTGTAACTTACTTTCAAATAATACATAATTAAATCAGGCAGATTAATAAGTAGACAAATGGAAGAAAAGATGAATAAATATTTCATAAAACAAATATAACAAAATGTTAGCAAGTACAGAATCCAGCAATAGGTATATGGGTGTTCACTGTATATTCTCCCAACTTTTCAACTTTAAAAGTAATTATTTAAACTGAATACTTACATTGTGACTGTGACAAAATCCAATCCCATTGATAACCTGAAACAAATACTTTTGAACTAGTTGGTAGTCTAGTCCGTTTGGAGAGAGCTCCAAGTCATCAAGAACTGTATGGTCAACAAATTCAAAGACTAGGTACCATCGCTTTTTTTTCTTACATACTTCCAACAAATTCACCAGATTTTCATGCCTTAGTTGCTATCAAAAAAAAAAAAGTGAAAAATAATTTTTTAGAGGACCAAATTATTAGTAATAGTCACAGTCTAAAATAGATCTCAGCACAAGAAAAACATCTAAATAAAATGCATAAACAGTATAAATTGTGAAACTATATCCTGGCTTTTAAAATATGTTAAAAGACCTTACTGCTCCATTCTCCTCTCAGAGAACACAATAAAGCCAATGAGAAAAAGAAGGGTAGCTTCATCTTTGATGAAATTAAGAAGGATCTAGTGCCCCCAACAAATGAGGTGGCACCATCAAGGTCAAACAGGAGTCTAGGGAGATACCATAAGATTATCTGTGGTTACAAAGCTGGAAGAGCAGAGTTTTCCAAAGCTGATGACAAACCCTGAAAAGAAAAACAAAACCAAAAAAAATACCCTTCTTTGCTATAATGAGAACAGGGTTCACAGACTGTCAGTGAAAGCATCCTAAGAACTGAATGGCACCAGGAAACAAGAGGGGAGGGGTGAACAATCCCATGGAAACTCATTTGCTAGAAGCAGTCTGTCAGTGAAACCAAGTGGAAGGCAAAACAATTCATTACGAACAAACCTGCAATTACAGGTTTCAGAGAAATTAAGGAGAACGTAAATAAATCCCCCACTCGGGCTTCTGTTGTTAGGACTATCACTGTGAACCAGGGTGGATTCCTGCTAGCCTGGAACAAGACCACGGCTTCTCCTGAAAATGAACCTCCTTCAGATAGCTGGTCCAGAAGGGTCTCACTTTGTTGCAAGATAAGAAACAATCAAAAAGGAACAAATTCAGAATCTATTCAGAGATACAATAAGAAAAGAGAAGGACACTCTGTAATGTAATATGGGAAAATAATATTTTTTTAAAATGATTGCATGTATGTGTATAACTGATTCACTTTGCTGTACACCAGAAACTAACAGAGAACATTTTAAATCAGCTATCTGTTGTTGTTTAGTCACTGAGTCGTATCCAGCTCTTTGCGATCTCATAGACTGTAGCACATCAGGCTCCTCTGTCCTCCACTATTTCCCGGATTTTGCTCAGACTAATGTCCATTGAGCTAGTGATGCCATTCAACCATCTCAACCTCTGTTGCCCCCTACTCCTCCTGCCCTCAATCTTTCCCACCATCAGGTGGTGGGAAATCTTTCCCACTCTTTTCCAATGAGTCAGTTCTCATCATGTGGCCAAAGTATTAGAGCATCAGCTTCAGCATGAGTCCTTCCAATGAATATTTAGGGTTGATTTCCTTTATAATTTATTGGTTTGATATTCTTGTAGTCAAAGGGACTCTCAAGAGTCTTCTCCAGGACCACAGTTAGAAAGCATCAATTCTTTAGCACTCAGCATTCTGTATGATCCAGCTCTCACATCCACGCATTACTAATGGAAAAAATGTCAGTTCAGATCAGTCACTTGGTTGTGTCTGACTCTTTGTGACGCCATGGACTGCAGCACACCAATCCTCCCTGTCCATCACCAACTCCCAGAGTTTACTCAAACTCATGTCCATTGAGTTGGTGATGCCATCCAACCATCTCAGCCTCTGTCGTCCCCTTCTCTCACCTTCTATCTTTCCCAGCATTATGGTCTTTTCAAATGAGTCGGCTCTTTGCATCAGGTGGCCAAAGTATGGGAGCTTCAGCTTCAGTATCAGTCCTTCCAATGAATATTCAGGACTGATTTCCTTTAGGATGGACTGGTTGGATCTCCCTGCAGTCCAAGGGACTCTCGGGAGTCTTCTCCAACACCATAGTTCAAAAGCATCAATTTTTCGGCGCTCAGCTTTCTTTACAGTCCAACTCTCACATCCATACATGATTACTGGAAAAACCATAGCTTTGACTAGATGGACCTTTGTTGGCAAAGTAACGTCTCTGCTTTTTAATATGCTAAGTTGGTCATAACTTTTCTTCCAACAAGCAAGCATCTTTTAATTTCATGGCTGCAGTCACCATCTGCAGTGATTTGGGGACCCCAAAAAATAAAGTCTCTCACTGGTTCCATTGTTTCTCCATCTATTTGCCATGAAGTGATAGGACCAGATGCCATAATCTTAGTTTTCTGAATGTTGAGTTTTAAGGCAACTTTTTCACTCTCCTCTTTCAAGAGGTTCCTTAGTTCTTCTTCACTTTCCACCATAAGGGTGGTGTCATCAGCATATCTGAGGTTATTGATATTTCTCCCAGCAATCTTGTTTCCAGCTTGTGCTTCATTCTGTCTGATATTTCACATGATGTACTCTGCATAGAAGTTAAATAAGCAAGGTGACAATATACAGCCTTGATGTACTCCTTTCCTGATTTGGAACCAGTCTGTTATTCCATGTCCAGTTTTAACTGTTGCTTCTTGATCTGCATATAGATTTCCCAGGAGGCA
>SJYX01023974.1:75654-146491 GCA_006410675.1 Oreotragus oreotragus
TTTGGCTGCAAAGAATATAATCGATCTGATTTCGGTATTGACTATCTGGTGATGTCCATGTGTAAAGTCTTTTCTTGTGTTGTTGGAAGAGGGAGTTTGTTATGACCAGTGCATTCTCTTGGCAAAACTCTATTAGCCTTTGCCCTGCTTCATTCTGTACTCTAAGGCCAAATTTGCCTGTTACTCCAGGTGTTTCCTGACTTCCTACTTTTCCATTCCAGTCCCCTATAATGAAAAGGACATCTTTTTGGGTGTTAGTTCTAGAAACGGGGAAGGCAATGGCACCCCACCCCAGTACTCTTGCCTGGAAAATCCAATGGACGGAGTAGCCTGGTGGGCTGCAGTCCATGGGGTCGCTGACAGTCGGACAGACTGAGCGACTTCACTTTCACTTTTCTCTTTCATGCATTGGAGAAGGAAATGGCAACCCACTCCAGTGTTCTTGCCTGGAGAATCCCAGGGATGGGGGAGCCTGGTGGGCTGCCGTCTATGGGGTCGCACAGAGTCGGACACGACTGAAGTGACTTAGCAGCAGCAGTTCTAGTAAGTCTTGTAGGTCTTCACAGAACCATTCAAATTCAGCTTCTTCAGCATTACTGGTTAGGGTATAGACTTGGATTACTGTGATAGTGAATGGTTTGCCTTGGAAAGGAACAGAGATCATTCTGTCATTTTTGAGACTGCATCCAAATACTGCATTTGGACTCTTTTGTTGACTATGACAGCTACTCCATTTCTTCTAAGGGATTCTTGCCCGTAATAGTAGATATAGTGGTCATCTGAGTTAAATTCACCCATTCCAGTCCATTTCAGTTTGCTGATTTCTAAAATGTCAATGTTCAATCTTGCCATCTCCTGTTTGACCACTTTCAATTTGCCTTGATTCATGGACCTAACATTCCAGGTTCCTATGCAATATTGCTCTTTACAGCATCGAACTTTACTTCCATCACCAGTCATATGCACAACTGGGTGTTGTTTTTGCTTTCGCTCCATCTCTTCATTCTTTCTGGAGTTATTTCTCCACTGATCTCCAGTAGCATATTGGGCACCTAACGACCTGGGGAGTTTATCTTTCAGTCCTATCTTTTTGCTTTTTCATACTGTTCATGGGGTTCTCAATGCAAGAAAACTGAAGTGGTTTGCCATTCCCTTCTCCAGTGGACCACGTTTTGTCAGACCTCTCCACCATGACCTGTCTGTCTTGGGTGGCCTTACACGACATGGCTTAGTTTCATTGAGTTAGACAAGGCTGTGGTCTTTTGACTGTACTGACATTTGTCAGAAAAATGATGTCTCTGCTTTTTAATATGTTGTCTAGGTTTGTCTCAGATGGTAAGGAGTCTTCCTGTAAACACAGGAGTCCCAGGTTCGATTCCTGGGTGGGGAAGATCCCCTGGAGAAGGGAATGGCACCCCACTCTAGTATTGTTGCCTGGAGAATTCCATGGACAGAGGAGCCTGGTGGGCAACAGGTCCATGGAGTAGCAAAAAGTCATACATGACTGAGCGATTAACATTTTTATACTTTCCTTCCAAGAAGCAACGTCCTTGAATTTCATGGCTGCAGTCACCGTCCACAGTGATTCTGGAGCTCAGGAAAACAAAATCTGTCACTGTTTCCACTTTTTCCCCTTCTGTTTGCCGTGAAGTGATGGGACCAGATGCCATGATCTTAATTTCTTGAATGCTGAGGTTCAAAACAGCTTTTTCAGTCTCCTCTTCCACCCTCCTCAATAGGCTTTTTAGTTCCTCTTCACTTTCTGCCATTACAGTGGTATTTCTTGCATATCTGAGGTTGTTGATATTTCTCCCAGCCATCTTTATTTCAGCCTGGCATTTCACATGATATACTCTGCATATAAGTTAAACAAGCAGGGTGACAGTAGATAGCCTGTGTACTCCCTTCCCAATTTTGAAACAGTTAGTTGTTCTGTGTTTGGTTCTAACTGTTGCTTCTTGACCCACTTACAGGTTTCTCAGGAGACAGGCAAGGTGGTCTGGTACTACCATCTCTGTAAGAATTTGTCACTGTTCGTAATCCACAGAGCCAAATGCTTTAGCATAGACAATGATGCAGAAGTAGATGTTTTTCTGGAATTCCCTTGCTTTCTCCATGATCCAAAGAATGCTAGCAATATGATCTCTGGTTCCTCTGCCTCTTTGAAACTATCTTGTAAACTATAAGTTCTCAGGTCATATACTGCTAAAGCCTAGCTTGAAGGATTTTGAACACAACCTTGCTAGCATGTGAAATAAGTAAAATTGTACAGTAGTTTGTACATTCTTTGGCATTGCCCTTCTTTGGGATTAGAATGAAAAATTAACTTTGCCAGTTCTGTGGCCACTACTGAGTTTTCCAATTTTGCTTACATATTGAATTCAGGACTCTGACAGCATCATCATTTAGAGTCAAGAAGCAACAGTTAAAACCAGACACAGAATATCTGACTGGTTCAAAATTGGGAAAGGAGTACAAGAAGGCCGTATACTGTCACCTTGCTTATTTAACTTATATGCAGAGACATCACCTAAAATGTCAGGCTGAACGAATCACAAGCTGGAATCAAGATTTCTGGGAAAAATATCAATAACCTCAGATATGCAGATGACACCACTCTAAAGGCAGAAAGTGATGATGAGCTAAAAAGCCTGTTGAGGAGGGTGAAAGAAGAGATTGGAAAAAGCTGGTTGAAACGCAACATTCAAAAAACTAAGATCATGGCATCCAGTCCCATCACTTCATGGCAAATAGAAGGGGAAAAAGTGGAAACAGTGACAGATTTTATTTTCCTGGGCTCTAAAATCACTGCAGATGGTGACCGCAGCCATGAAACTCAAGGACACTTGCTCTTTGGAAGAAAAGCCATGACAAACCTAGATAGCACGTTAAAAAGCAGAGACATCATTTTTCCAACAAAGGTCCATCTAGTCAAAGCTATGGTTTTTCCAATAGTCATGTATGGATGTGAGAGTTGGACCATAAAGAAGTCTGAGTGCCAAAGAATTGATGATTTTGAACTGAGGTGGTGAAGACTCTTGAGAGTCCCTTGGACTGCAAGGAGATCAAACCAGTCAATCCTTAAGGAAATCAACCCTGAATATTCATTGAAAGGACTAATGCTGAAGCTGCAACCCAATACTTTGGGTACCTGATGCGAAGAACTGATTCATTGGAAAAGCCCCTGATGCTGGGAAAGATTGAAGGCAAAGAGAAGAGGGCAGCAGAGGATGAGATGATTAGATAGCATCATCAACTCAATGGATGTGAATTTGAGCAAACTCTGGGAGAGTGGAGGACAGAGGATCCTGGCATGCTACAGTATGTATCCACAAAGCCTTGGACACAACTTAGCATCTGAGCAACAACAAAATGCACCTAACAAGAAAGAATCAAACTATGTGATGCAAAAATTGAGAAGTGCAGGGAGAAATACATGAATTTACTGAGAGTAGACTGGAAATGTCAACATTTTCAGAAATAGATCCAAGCAGGCAGGTAATCAGTAAGGCCTGAGTTGAACTCAAGAACACAATCCAACAGCTGGGTAGAACTGGCATCTATAGACTACTTCATCCAACAACAGAAGAAGTAACTTTTTTCTTAACTTCATGTGGAATATGCACCAAGATATACCACTCTGTGGGCCACAGACCACACTAACAAATTGAAACAAAGAAATCATGCAATGCCTTCCGTCAGATCAAATGGAATTAAACTGTAAATCAATAACATAGAGATAACTGGAAAATCTCAAAATTGGCAGAGGTTGAACAATACACTTCTGAATTAAATTAAAACACAGTCTATCTGTTTCATATTACCCCCCCATCCCCCTCTCTCTTCCTCTATTGATCTTCTTTTCTTACTAATGGACCAAAGCTGAGATTCAGACTTCATCAGAGAAGGCATGGCTGCCATAGGAATGTACAGACTGCCAGTGGTGAAGACATTTGCCACAGGACATCAGCCAGCCAAGTGGAGAAAGTGCAGGTGCACCAGAGGTGTTCCATGAATGATGCTGACACAAGCTACCAAGTCCACCATATGATGATCTGCTCACCTCATGCCAAAAAAAGGACCCACCAGGAAAGGAAGCCTCTACTGACAATGCCTAAAATCATACAAGCTGGCCAAAGGAGAACTGTCTGCAGAGGCCCCCTCCAGTTTCACAAAGCTGAACAAAAAGGAGTGATTCGAAACTGAAAATTGGTATCTGGCACAGTAGCCCATGAACATAGAAGAAAAAAAAATCTTGGGAAGAAAACATCTTCACTTTAGCCTCAAATTATTCCTAAAAAAAATAATGTTTCAAATGTAATATCCAGAGAAAAAATAAAGATAACCAGGGCATGCAAAGAAATGTTACTGTAAGTAAAAAAAAAAAAAAAAAAATCAGAAGATAAAGTTAATCAAAACAGATCCAATATGAGTTCAGATATTGGAATTATCACATATAAGTGACTATGCATAAAAAGTCAACGTCAAAAAACTGAGGGAACCTGAAACCATAAAAAAGTGATACAATAGATTTGAACCCAAAGAAAAACTAGAACAGAAAAGTTCTAGAAAATTTCTGAATGTTAGTGCCACCAAGCACCCTTAAGGGTACCCTCAAGAGCCTCATTTAAGCAAACATAACTCCTCTCAGGGGGGAAGATAACATCATCCAGAAACTTTATAGAACTTTTAGAAATTAATACTGGCATATCAAGAGATAAGACTCAATCAAAAACCAAGAGAAAAAACAAACAATGGAAATAAACATGTGGGAGATCTATTTACTGGACACGGACTTTAGAAAAGCCTGTGATTTAAACAGAAAGCAAAATAGAGGGTTTGGCAGCAAAATGGAAATTAGAAGGAAAAAGATCGAATTAAACATTAACATATGTCTTTAAGAAATCAGTGGGTGAGTTTAACAATAGACTAGATATAGCTGAAACAGAACTACTAAACTGGGGCTTCCCTGGTGGCTCAATGGTAAAGGATTCACCTACCAATGCAGGAGATGGGAGTTCGATCCCTGATCGAGGAAGATCCCACACGCCTCGCAGCATCTAAGCTTGTGTACCACAACTGCTGAGCCTGTGCTCTGGAGCCTGGGAGCTGCAACTCCTTGAGTCCACATGCCACAACTACTGAAACCTGAGCGCCCTAGAGCCCATGCCTCACTAGAGAAAAGCCCACGCGGCAATGAAGACCCAACACAGTCAGAAACAAATAAAATTTTAAAAAAGAACTACTGGACTGGAGGATAGGTCAGAAGAAAATCTGTAGAATGAAGCAAGGGAAACAAAAGGATGAAAAACACAAGAGAATATAAGATATATATGAGGAAGCTCTCATATATGAAATTGAAATCTTATATGGAGAAGAGAAAGAATGGGACCATAAAAAAAAAAAAAAAAAAAAATGGGCCATAGCAATACATGAAACAGTAATAGCTGAGCATTTTCTAGAAGTGACAAATGACATTATTTTATAGATGCAAGGGCCATAAAATCCAAGCCAGATAAATATAAAGAAACCCACACCTAGGCATGTTATTGTAAAAGTGTTGAAAGCCAAAGTCAAAGAGAAAGCTTCAATGCATCCAGGAAAAAAAAAAAAAAAAAGACCCACTAAGGAATGTCTGACCTTTCAGTAGAAGCAATGCAAATGAAAGCCAGCAGAACAGTGTAATGTTATCTTGAACATATCAAATGTAACTAACTGCCAAGGTAGAGTTCTATATCCTGTGAAAACACTCTCTTAAACAGAAAGTAAAGACTTTTTTTGAAAGACAAACACAAACGGACAACATTCCTTCCTAGCAGATCTGCTTCAAAGAAAATAAAAGGATGTGATTTAAGTACAAGGAAAATGATCCCAGATGGAAGCTCAGAAATGTAGGAATAATTGATAAATAAGGGAAAAGACAAATATTAGGTATTTATCAAAGGAATAAGAATCTTACATAGTACATACTCAGATCACAGGGCAACTGTGTCAAAACTAAATAACCAAGGGAGAAAAACATAGAAAATTTCCACACGTTTGGAAATGAAGGAAAATGAGAAAATATTTTGCACTGCTAATCAAAATTTCTAGGACACATACAAGTATTCTTAGAAGGAAAATGACAGCCTTAAATGCATATATTAGGGAAAAAACCTAGAAATAAAAGAAGTTAAGCATACAACTCAAAACATTAGAGAAAAGAACTGTAAGATAACCCACCCAAAATAAGTAGAAGGTATAAAATGCCAAAGAATAAAAATTAATGAAATAGAAAAGAAATACACAAGAAAGACCAACAAAGCCAAACACTGGTTCTTTCTAAAGATAAATAAAATGGATAAATTTCCAGTTAGATTGATGGGGGTGGGGCAGGGGAGGGAGTTAACATAGCAGGTCTGAGATCTTTATCCTTAGAAAGTTGGCTTGCAAAGTGAGCCCTTGCCTTGTACCTAGGTACTTGGATTTCAGAAGTGTTTCTTCACTTCTAGAACTGATAAAGTGACTCATGGTGCAAACAATATGGTGTATGCTGAATACCTGCAGTTCTACTGAGTCTGGAATTTTGGTACAAACAAAGCAGGGAGTACTGCTATGACAAGCCCCATAAAAAAACTAGGCACTGAGTCTCTAATGAATTTCCTTACTAGACAATCACACGTAGTGTCATAACTCATTGCTGGAGGAAATTAGTGCATCTTGTGTTAATCCATCGGGAGAAAAGCGACAGATTTCCTCTGAAATTCACCCCATGTGCCTTTTCCCTTTGCCGATTTTACTGTATATGTTTTTACTTTAACAAGTCATAGCCAAGAGTACAACTATTTGCTGAGTGCTGTGAGTCCTCCTAATCACTGAAGCTTGGGGTGGTCTTTAAGACTCCCAACACAGTTGTTGGTAAATAGGCAGACAGATAGAGAGAAGGGCAACAGGTACCTTTAAAATTATGTTTTGGGACTTCTCTGGTGGTCCCGTGACTAAGACTCTGGGCTCCCAATATGTTGGAGACCTGGGTTCTATCCCTGGTCAGGGAACTAGATCCCACATGCCACAACTAAAGAGCCTGCCTGCTTGCAGTAACTAAGACCTGGAGCATCCAAATAAATAATAAAAAATTAGGTTATGGATAAATGAATACTCAGATGTAATCCTTCTGTTTATTACCAAAAGAGAAAACAAAAATCTATACTTTAAATTTACTTATGGAAATAAAACAAATATTAAAAAAGCACTTTCTAAAGCTGTTGACCAAGAAACAAGTCTTTTTTTTTTCAATTCAATATATGTGTTTACTCACCTTTAGTAACTTGATTTCTCGCATGGCAATTTTTTTGACCATTTTATCATCATCACTTTCTAAGAACTTCTTGATGGCCACAATTCTTCCACTATCTTTATTCCTACACTTCATCACCATTCCATAGCTCCCTTCTCCAACCAATCCTAGGTTCTCATATTTTTCCATTTTAATTCAAAACCACTAGGAATTTTTCTCTCTGTGGGAACCGAAATATGGCATTAATTATGTCGAATACATTAATTCCTCTACCCTCCCAAATTAATTCTTCCCCACCTGTTTTCCATATTAGAACAGACACTGCATTAATAGCTGTCCTGTGTATTTATTCCCATCTAAGCTATGTTTTCAAAATATTCACATACATTTCATAATAGACAAGGGAAGTGGAACTGAAGCCATTAACTTCAAATTTAAATAACTGAATGTCATGTTAATGAAATCTCAATATATTTTTAATGCATATAAAGCAATGCCTGAACTATTATACAATACAATTACAGTCTACCTTAGAAAAACACAATTCCTTTTCACTCAAATGTGAAAACCAAGTGAATCTGGTTTTAGTGAAGATAAAATTTATTTTTTTACATCAGGTTTAAAAGATAAAAATTGAGGATCTTTATAGTCTTTCTAATCAGTCGGGGAAAGTATTACCAAGTTAACACTAACAACTTCTGATAAACTTTTTTTTTTTAACTTTTCTTACCATAGTAATTAAATTCTTACATTGAACATACTAAATAACAGTCACACAGTATGTAAGCAGATTTTTAAAAATTAAATGTTAATGTTCCAAATACTGTATTTCAAAAATCCTTTTAATGATTAACCACTAGAAGTATGATTATTTGTGAATTTTGTGTTTAGAATTATTTTATATCACATTATATGACATTTTCTGAAAAAAAGGCAATCCTATCAAAATCTGTCTTACTTTACCAATGACTGGTGAAGGCCTAGCAACGATTCCACTTGGTATTTTGGAAAAGAAAGAAACTTTTCAGTCCAGACACAGCTAGGTTTTAATTCATAAGTTTTGATTGTCAAGAAATATGAAAACTAATAAACTACAACCTCAAAGTTAAATTTATTTTTATATCTGTTTTTGAAATTAAATTCCAGAAGCATAAAATAAAAAATATTGCTTTTTAATTTCAATGTGATTCTAAAAGTTTTGGGAGGAAAAAAAGTCTTCTGGTAATATATTCCAGCTTCCCTGGTGGCTAAGAAATAATCACCTGCCAGTGCAGGAGACACAAGTTCAATCCCTGGGTTGGGAAGATCTCCTGGAGAAGGAAATGGCAACCCACTCCAGATTCTTGCCTGAAAAAGAAAATCCCATGGACAGAAGAACCTGATGGGCTACAGTGCATGGGGTCACAAAAAAGTCAGACACAACTTAGCTAGTAAGCAACAACAAAATATGTATTCAAATGATGATTCATAATTGAAATTTTTTAACCTGACAATATAGAAACACTCATTCATAAAACTTGGAAAGAAACAAATTCTTACCTATAACATTAGTTGTGTACTTATGAAAATCTAAAATTAATTTACCCACCCAGACTGTGAACTGTTGTATTTTCCTTTCTTCCCTATTGGTACACTGATGACTACGACAAAACAAATATTCTCTTTGTTCTAGCAAACTGTGAAAACCCAGTGTATACATTTTCATCAGTTTACATTTGACAGTTTAGGATATATATATATATATATCTCAGTGATTTTTGTCCTTGGTATGATAAACCTAAAGTCTAGTCCCTAGTAACATATGCTTTCTTAGTGACAGGAAAAAAATTAAGGAAAGAAGAGAGAGAATTACACTGATAATTTTTTCCAAATACTGACATTTTATTTGAAAATAGTTAATAGAGAGAGATTAAATGAAATATATATACGTTGATAAACATGGAAAATCAGAAGATTGATATCTGAAAGGAGAAAAAATAAATCCCAGTCAACACCAACCCAATTATGTCATTATTTTACTACCAGCTCTGATAGGAGGTTCTCCCATAAACTGTCCCTGACACTAACTTGTCATACATTTGACATTTTAACTTCCATTTAACTTCTATTAACTATTTTTAAATAAAATGTCAGTGTTTGAAAAAACATCAATGTAATTCTCTCTCCTTTCCTTAAGTTTTTTTCCTTCCACTAAGACAGCATATTTTATTAAGGACTAGACTTTAGGCTTATTATACCAAGGACAAAAATAGCTGGAATCTACAACTTGAACCATTAAAAAAAAATTTTGTAATTGGTGTCCTCAAAATTTGGAAATGCAAAGTGAACAAAGTTAAAATTACCTTAAGCATGTCACAAGCTAACATTCTGCAAGTTAACTAATCCAAATGTATTCGCCAACCAACTGCACATTGGGTCATGGTACATTGAACACACTTGCTTTTTCAAGTGGCACTGCCTACAAATACCTTAAAAGTATCAAGGCTGAAAAAGCTTCTTGTTTCCTGAAACAGTTACTCATAAATCATAACTTCTCATGCCTTCTACTTGTGAATGTAAAGGGTGATACAAACTAAAAGGAAATCTGACCAATTGGCAATATGCCAAGGAAGCATAGGGTTCTTCTACCAATAATTTAGATAATAAAAATAATGCTGTTTTTATTTGTTAAAGACACAAATCTAGTATAAGTGAAAGGACGAGATAATAGAAGCTTTAAAAAGTGTTATACTTACTATTTGTTTTAAATCTTTCCGCGTGGAAAGTCCCAAAGATTTTCAACTTGGAGACAAAATTGAGGTGAAGAGCATCTTCTTCGCAGGTCTAAAAGATGCTGACTAGCAAACTAGCAATTCCACCGCTGTCTTTATTTCTTCTGCGGACACAGTCACGGGTCCCAGGTGAAGCAGGCAGGTAGGCAGATTGGCCTCAACCCGCCGCAAGCTTACACTCAGGAGAACCGCGGGCCGCATGCTGTCGTCGTCAAGGCAACGACCTCACTCTGTCCCCAACCATAGGCACAAAGTCTCCAGAGAGAGATAAGGCCGGGGTATAAATGCGTCCACGGAAGGCACCAACACCTGTTATGGCCAAGGCCTGTACGGAAATTAGCGAAGGTGAGAGGGCACCGCCCCGCAGCTCTTAAGATGCCTGGTCCTTGCAGTCAGTGAAACTGCTCAGCTCCGGCTAGCCCTAAGCGAAGGCGTTGGCCACCAAGCTGCAAGGGGGCGGATCCTCACCCGCCCAGGGCCGCCCCCGAGTGCGCCTAGCCGCCCGTGTTCTGATTGGTTGAGCTCTGTCGCCAAGATCTCTGATTGGCTTAGCATCACCCATCCAGCCAGTCACCCATCCAGCTTTTTCACCTGGGGCTCGGCTCTGGATCTAATCTCTGATGCGCAGACCCTAGTATCAGCATACAACTACGTTCTCAAGTAAGGGAGCACCTTTCCTTCTTTCCTTCGCTGGGAGATCTCCTCTAGACTGGGAGAACAGCGATTCTGGTGCTCACGGAGACGCTAAAAGTGGTGATGGTTTTGTAGGAGTGGGTGAAAATGGGAGGGGAAAACCGTGAAAATAGCGCGATGAAGCGTTCTTCAAGCTCCTCCGCTGAGCCGGGAAGTGGGCTCTGCAGCCCTCACCCGGGAAGGTTCGGGCTTGAGAGCGATTCGACCCTTGCTTTCCGGTCTGGGCAGTGGGGACAGTGTGGGACAGGTAGATGAGAGTGACAGTATAGGAGGTGATAAGTAGGCGAGGCAAGGTGAAGGTAGGTAAGTGACGACAGAACTGACGTTAGAAGGGACCTTGAGGAGGACAGCCTGGACACTAAAAGTGAGGGAAATATTTTGGAGATAACGAAAGAGGAAGGGATGAAATAACAGGAAAGTGGCTAAGACGGTTGGGGAACTAAAAGACATGAGCAATACTGGCATATGACAGACAGCCAAGCAGGGTGCAGTTAGGAATGCTATGTTTAAGGCACAGACTAACTCAATCCATGATTATGCAAAACTGGTAGGCCAGAATCATGTAGATGTTTAAGGCACACACACACAAAAACAAGGTTTTTCCTCATTCCATACCTCTGCAGGGTAAGGTATGCTGCTGCTGCTGCTAAGTTGCTTCAGTCGTGTCCGACTCTGTGCGACTCCATAGACGGTAGCCCACCAGGCTCCCCCGTCCCTGGGATTCTCCAGGCAAGAACACTTGAGTGGGTTGCCATTTCCTTCTCCAATGCATAAAAGTGAGAAGTGAAAGTGAAGTCGCTCAGTTGTGTCCGACTCTTGGCGACCTCATGCACTGCAGCCCACCAGGTTCCTCCATCCATGGGATTTTCCAGGCAAGAGTACTGGAGTGGGTGCCATTGCCTTCTCCGCAAGATAAGGTATGAGGATACCTTAAACTGTTATTTTCACATTAAATCATAAAAATCATTTTATAATGGTATTTGGTCTCTGTAATTCCTTGATCCAGTTAGGAGTGTGTCCTGGATAGGACACACTGGATAGGAGATCTACTAAAAACTGAATTGTACACTTTAAAGGGGTAAATTTTATGTGTGAATGATATTGCAATAAAACAATAGACATACTGTAAGATAAGAAATTCATAGCTGGCCCAGAAATCTTTTTCAGTAAATTTATATATTTTAGCTTTGAGCAGCCCAATTCTTTCTCACCTTAGCAGTCATCTGTTAAATAACTCTTGGCAACAATCATACTCTATGTATCTGGATATCCCAAAACAATGTGCTTCAGTGTTTCTTGCCAGAAAACTTTAAAAAACCTCTGTTAGGTCTCTCGAGATACTGAATGATCATGGGATTTGGGGATCACTTCAGTTGAGTTACCAAGTGAACAGAAGGGCCATAAAATCTTCAGACTACAAAAAGTAAGGTTATCTTCAGTATATTATGGTTCATGCAGCTATGAATGCATTCTGTCATTCTATTAAGAAAATAGACTGACTCATTTTGCAGTTCTTGTTCTTTGATGGAAGGATGGACATCTTATCATAGAAAAGATAATTCTGTTCTCAACCTAGTAGTTGATTCAGGGCCTCACTGCCACATTTAAGTGATTAAGACAAATAGATTTGGAAACCTAAAGTACAATACACCACTTACTTGGTCAAGTTCAATATACACCATATTTAATCTGTCAATCACCAACACAGCTATATCATAATAGTATAAACCTGGAATCCATTCCTCAAATGTTAAAAATAGCATATTCTGTTTGCACTGATAACAAGATTCTTACAAACTCTCCCTTGATGTTCCCTCTCTCCCTCTAGCCTCTATCCCCTTCCTCTGTTCATATTCATAGCATGCATGCATGCTAAGTCACTTCAGTTGTGTCCAACTCTGTGCAACCCCATAGACGGCAGCCCACCAGGCCCCCCTGTCCACAGGATTCTCTAGGCAAGAATACTGGAGTGGGTTGCCATTTCCTTCTCCAAGATATTCATAGCCAACCTACAGAAAAAAAATTGTTAATTTCCTGTTCTCTCTTGGGCTTTCATCCTTCTCACTTCATTGGAATAGTTCTTCCCAAAAGTCACTATGACCTATACAAAGCTATCTGTGGCAGACTACTGGACACTCACAATAAGCTGGATCCTTTTTTCTCTATGTGTGGCTTATTTTCTGAAATTTCCATTGCAGTTAGGGGTGGTCATGTGACTGAAGTCAATGGAATATGAGATATGTACCATTCCCAGATCTTACCCATGAAAATCTCCATTCAAGATCCTCCATGTTACTTTTCCCTTCCAGCTAGCAGTAATGGAAATGACTATAATGTGATCTTCAAACCACACTGTGAAGCTGGTAGAGCCTTCATTCATCTAGGTCCCTAAATGATTGAGTGAGGGAGCAACTACTGACCTCTTCACCACCACTCCTTTTTTATATGAGAGGGGGAAACTATTGTGTTTGAGCTATTACACATTTCAGGGTCTATTTATTTTAGCAGTTGTATGTTACTCACTCAGCCATGTCTGACTCTTTGCAACCCTATGGATTGTGGCCCGCCAGCCTCCTCTGTCCATGGAATTCTCTAGGCAAGAATACAGGAGTGGGTAGCCATTCTCTTCTCCAGGAGGTCTTCCCGACCCAGGGACTGAACCTGGGTCTCCACATTGCAGGCAGGTTCTTTACCATCTGAGTGTCCATCCAATTATTGGACCTCTCAGCAGCATTTAAACAACCTACTATACTTTGCAAAACAAACTCCCGAAATTTAGCTTCCCTTGACACCAATACTTGCCACATTTTATCTGTGTTCTCTGCATGTTCTCCTGTTGTAGAACCCTAAAGGTGGGGATTATCTGAGCGCTGTCCTCAGCCTCTTCTGTGCTCTCTTCCTAGATGATCTCATCTAACCCAATAAATGCGAAGACCTATACTGACCAGTCACAGCAAAGCACTCTCAGAATTCCAAAATCATACTGCCTTACATTTTCTTGGATATTCAATTGGCATAAAAAACATAGATATAATAGAACTGATATTTTGTTTGGGCCACACCAGGTGCTTTTAGTTCCACAGGGATTTTAGTTCCCTGTGGCAGTGACAACCCAAAATCCTAATCACTAGGCCACCAGGGAAATCCCTAAGAGAAATGTTGATTTTCTCTCCACATTTAATTCACGATTCTTTCTCTCAGTAAGAGTACGGCCTTCCACCCAAGTTGCTTAAAAATCCTAGGAGTTATCCTTGAATATTATCTTTCCCTCACATTCAAAATTCAATCCATAATGGAATTTTCCCAGTAGTCCAGTGGCGAAGACTCCACACTTCCAGTGCAGGGGCAAGGGTTCACTCCTGGTGGAGGAACTAAGATCCCACATGCCATGAGGTGCAAAAAATCCAATCCATTATAGTCTTATAGGTTGTATTTCCGGGGAAGGCAATGGCACCCCACCCCAGTACTCTTGCCTAGAAAATCCAATGGACGGAGTAGCCTGGTGGGCTGCAGTCCATGGGGTCGCTAACAGTCGGACAGACTGAGCGACTTCACTTTCACTTTTCTCTTTCATGCATTGGAGAAGGAAATGGCAACCCACTCCAGTATTCTTGCCTGGAGAATCCCAGGGATGGGGGAGCCTGGTGGGCTGCCGTCTATGGGGTCACACATATTCTTTCTCTCAGTAAGAGTACGGCCTTCCACCCAAGTTGCTTAAAAATCCTAGGAGTTATCCTTGAATATTATCTTTCCCTCACATTCAAAATTCAATCCATAATGGAATTTTCCCAGTAGTCCAGTGGCGAAGACTCCACACTTCCAGTGCAGGGGCAAGGGTTCACTCCTGGTGGAGGAACTAAGATCCCACATGCCATGAGGTGCAAAAAATCCAATCCATTATAGTCTTATAGGTTGTATTTCCGGGGAAGGCAATGGCACCCCACCCCAGTACTCTTGCCTAGAAAATCCAATGGACGGAGTAGCCTGGTGGGCTGCAGTCCATGGGGTCGCTAACAGTCGGACAGACTGAGCGACTTCACTTTCACTTTTCTCTTTCATGCATTGGAGAAGGAAATGGCAACCCACTCCAGTATGCTTGCCTGGAGAATCCCAGGGATGGGGGAGCCTGGTGGGCTGCCGTCTATGGGGTCACACAGAGTCGGACACGACTGAAGTGACTTAGCAGCAGCAGCAGCAGGTTGTATTTCAGTTATTAACTGACCATTTATCACCATCTTCACTACTCCAAGAGACCACTGCCATAACGCAGTATCCCTTCCTGATAGGCTCCTCACATCATTTCCTTGCCCAGATGCCTACAATCCCAGTTCAAGAGTAAAATCCAACTACAGGGCCATCCTCAATTTAGCTCTTACCTACCTCTTGATTGGAGAAGGGAACAGCTACCCACTCCAGTATTCTGGCCTGGAGAATCCCATGGACTGTACAGGTCATAAAGAGTCAGACATGACTAAGCGACTTTCATTTCACTACCTCTTGATATCATCTGCTTACTATCATGGCCACACTGGTGTTAATGTCCTTAAATACACCAAGCTCCTTGCAAGCATAGCATTGGTTCTATCTGGAATGCTCTTCTTCCTTAAAACTGCCATCTCTTCATTTCAGATCTCAAATGTACCTCCTGAAGACTTTCATACCACCCCTGGGAGTGATGATGGAACAGCCCCATCTCTAGTCACTATTACATTCTCTACTAGTTCTACTGTTAGCCATGTGCTATTGGAAAAGCAGTCAACCCCACTGTGCCTGAGTTTATCCATCTGTAAAATAGAACTCCTCACAGGATTACTATTGGAACTAAATGAGTTGTATTATGCCCAGGACTAATGAGGACTGAAATTGCTTGTCTGTTGCCTCCCTCAAAACCTACAAGTTTTCTGAGGGTAGGCTGCATCAGCTGTATTGCCAGCCAGCACCCAGGGAGCAGAGTTTCTGGCACATGTTAGTCATTCAGCCATGTTGCTTTGTGACCTGCATGGACTGTAGCCCGCCAGGCTACCCTGTCCATGGAACTCTCCAGGCAATACTAGAATCTGTTGGCATTCCCTTCTCCAAGGGATATTCCTGACCCAGGGATCAAACCTGGGTCTCCTGCATCACCACTGCAAGCAGATTCTTAACCGTCTATGCCACCAAAGAAGATGCTAATATTCACTGACTGCTGTACAAATCTTTCTCACTGCCTTCACAAACATTGGTAATTTCACTGCTTGCTTTGAAACATCACTAATCAATCCTTCCTGGTAAGCCACATTCCAACTGAGATGTCTCACATCTGTCTTCTATTCCAGGTCACTATCCTCATTGCTACATGTCAAGCAGAGCTTTGTTTTCACCTCTCCAAGCTTTAGTTCACCTCTTTAAAAATAATAAAGGAAAATCAGATTATCAGAGTTTAAGATGTGGTAACCTAAGTAAAATAACAGGTCCTCAAAAATTATTCTTTTCTCACAGTATTTAACAGGTATTTAGTTTCTGTTCCAAGTCCACACCCTGCCTCATTACTTTAATTAATGCTGATCTTCCTGAATGTTGTAGTTCCTGATTAAAGGATCCTTAATTTTAGGCCTACTCATGCTGGAAACCGATTTTTTTTTTCAATTTTCTAAAATAAAGCCAGAATAAAATGCACTGCACTCAAAGTTTAAACTCTCACTGCTTAAAACTCATCTTTTTTCTAAAATTACTTTTTGAAGCAGATCAACACTTTTAGCTAATCCAGTATTTCAAATTACTTCATGCTTGTGTAACTATATAAACTTTATGAGCCTCAGTCTTGCTGTCTGTAAAAGATAACTACACCTGAGTTTGCCTAAATATTAGGTCAGATATTGGAGAAAACTCAATTTTGGAGATGAAAATGGGTGTAAAGATAACCATTTTACTGGTTACACTGTTTTCATTGATTTGTATATTTATGCTATTTAGAACTTGAATCATCCTCAACTCCTTTCAGACACCTAATGTCAACTGCCAAAAAACAACCTAAATCTATTTCTCTCCCCTCAGATATCACAACAGCCTCCAGTTTCCATTCTTATCCTCCTACCACCTAACCTGTACACAGCATATAACTCCCATGATTAACTGTCTTCATAATTAATGGCTTCATGTTACAACTGGGCTTCCCTAGTAGCTCAGTTGGTAAAGAATCTGCCTGCAACACAGGAGACCCCTAAGTCAGGAAAGTCCCCTGGAGAAGGAAATGGCAACCCACTCCAGTACTCTTAACTGGGGAATTCCATGGACAGAGGAGGGTGGCAGGCTATAGAGTCCATGGGGTCACAGAGTTGGACATGACTGAGCAACTAATGCTTACTAAACAAGTTTTAGGATTCTTTTAAAATCCTATTTTGTGGGAAATGCCATTGGAATTGTGAAACATTGCACTGAATCTGTAGATTGCTTTAGGTAGTATAGTATATATATAGCAATTAGTTTCTCCAAATAAACTAGGTGGGCTGCTTACATGATCCGATCTAGTTCACCTCTTACCACTTTGCCACCCCTTGAACCCCAATTCCACCTAACCCAGCTTCTCATTACCCTCTTCACTTTTCTAATTTCGTAGGCTTTACATAAGCTAGTCCCTCTGACTGGAGTGCTCCTATGTCCCATGTCAACTCTAGGTGATTGGGGAACACTCTCTAAAGTTGCCACTCAGTTGCTTTGTATTATCTTCTTTTACATCACCTTTACTAAGGAAACTTCTTGCTCCTGTATCTTCAAGAACAAGGCCTGGGGCACACAGGTGTTCAATAAACACTTGACAAACAGTGTTACGTGGTCTGTCTTCATTAAAACAATTATGAAGGAAAACACACCCCCACACCCACCAAGCTATTTATAGAAATCACCCGAGGGTTACATTGTCAAGTTCATTCTTTGGGATTATCTGTACTTTCTACAATGGGCACAGCATGCTTTTTTGTGTTAAAGCACAGTACATAAATCACTCTACATACTCTTTTTGAAATTAAAAGGCACAAGTCAAAATTACACTCTCCTATACAGCTTCTTCTTTTTAGGTCCACTTCATATCAAAATCCAAGAGGGTTCCACTAGCACTCCTGCCTCCCCATCATGAAAGCATGGTTTTTTAAAAAACATATTCTTTTTTAGAATACTCCTGCCTCCCCATCATGAAAGCATGGTTTTTTAAAAAACATATTCTTTTTTAGAATACTCCTGCCTCCCCATCATGAAAGGCTGGTTTTAAAACACTCCACGTATCACTTTGCTTTTGTAGTTATGCAAGCGAAAAACTTTGGATTCTTTGATACTACCTTTTTCCTCACCAAGACCTGGCTGTTTTACCCACAGTCTTTCAAATTGTCATCACTCTAATCCAAGCTAGTACCACCACTCTATCATGGCTTACTGAAATACAGTATCATTCACCCTACTTACTCATTAACTCCTCACTTTGTTTACTCTGTAGCCAGATATTTCAAAACATAATTACCATCCTGCCAAATAAACTTTCAACTTTCTGTTGTTTTTGTCATAAAGACCAACCTCCTCACAGTCGGCTTCCAAAAAAACTAAAGGATGGAACCTGAGCTCCCCTGGAGGTGGAAGGATGGAATCTTAACCACTGGACTGTGAGGGAAGTCCCCTTAGCTACCTTAAATATGCAACCACTGTTTCAGACCTTTTGACCTGAGAACAGGCAACCTTGTTTTATTTCATCATTTATCGACAGTACCTAAAACACACCTGGCATTCAGAAGCTCAATCGTTAACGAATTAAATAAGCCAGTGAAAGTTAATCAGAACAGCAAAAACAAATCTTCCTGCATCCTGAAAAATGGACAGAAGGGAGACAGAAAATATTAAGCAGAACAGATGAGACTTCAAACATTTTTAGGTTAACAGAGATGTTCACTATCACAGAATTAAGTATGCACATCACTTAGAGAAGCATGGCAGTTAGAAAACACATTGCTTTGGACTTTTGAATTTTGAATTACCTAGGACTTCAAAGGGCTTGCCTCTTTGAAGTTGGTAAAGAATCTTCCTACAATGCAGGAGCCCCGGTCGGGAAGATCCCCTGCAGGAGTCGGCAACCCACTCCAGTATTCTTGCCTGGAGAATCCCATGGACAGAGGAGCCTGGCAGGCTACAGTCCATAGGTCACAAGAGTCAGACATGACTTAACAACTAAACCACCACCAGGACTTTAAAAGGGGACAAGGCAAAATAGGATTAAAAAAAGAAATGTTTGAAACATAGTTATCCTTAGACAGTAGAAATTCAATTGTGTTAAAAAAAAAAGTAACAGGTAACACTGAAGGCCCCATACACTGTTTCAGGAGCTTGGGGTATTAACTCACTGAATCCTCACTCCTCCTCCTTAGTCTATAAATGAGTTAAACAGGAGCACAGAAAATGGCTCACCACTGAATGGTGGAGTTCCCATTCAAGGCCAGGCTGTCTTCAAAGCCCACCTCTTATCATCACACTACATGAAATTTACTGAATGGACAATATACTGAAGCTAAGGTAATTCCTGGCCTAAATGAAACCATTCAGAGAAAACGTGGGGAAAGAGGCTGAGGACAGAAAGGATAGGTATGTGTGTAGGGGGCAGGTGGTGGTGGTTATGGGTAAAAAAAAAGTAACAGGTAACACTGAAGGCCCCATACACTGTTTCAGGAGCTTGGGGTATTAACTCACTGAATCCTCACTCCTCCTCCTTAGTCTATAAATGAGTTAAACAGGAGCACAGAAAATGGCTCACCACTGAATGGTGGAGTTCCCATTCAAGGCCAGGCTGTCTTCAAAGCCCACCTCTTATCATCACACTACATGAAATTTACTGAATGGACAATATACTGAAGCTAAGGTAATTCCTGGCCTAAATGAAACCATTCAGAGAAAACGTGGGGAAAGAGGCTGAGGACAGAAAGGATAGGTATGTGTGTAGGGGGCAGGTGGTGGTGGTTATGGGGTGATGAGTTTTTTGTCATAAAACTGAAAGCATTCCAAGTAGGCAGCCAGCTTTATCAAAACTCTTAGGAGATCGAGGTCAAGAGTAGTAATCTTACTGTGAATGTTTAATTCTAAACTCTCACTTATAGTATTTTGCCCAGTATTCGGTAATGCTAAAAACCAATTTCATTTCCTATTAATTCTTAAGTATAAGGTGTGGTTACATTCTACCTGAACAGACTGGAAGACTTCAATTGTCAAAAAAACTTGAAAACTGAAGGAATTATGACTTAACTATGCAAATGGCTTTAAACAAAACTACTCACATCTTTTATGATCTATGAACCTACTCCTTTTATGAAGGGAAATCTCTTTCAGAACATAATGAAACGTAATTCATTTATCCAGTCATTTAAGATACTTTAGAATTCTGGCATTAAAATGATCAATAATTAGAAAATCTTAAAACAGACTGAAAAGGAAAAAAAAAAAAATTCAAGTCTTCACCTGAAGTTGAAACGTAAATCATGATGAACAAGTTATCCTGAAGAAAAAATATGAACAGCTATTCATTACATTTTCATTTACTTGATACAAAGACTATATTATATAACACAACTGAAATGAAGCATCATGTGTGGTTCAGTTTTCAAATATTGTGTTCCATGCTTCCTGGACCAAATGATATTTTACTTCTTCAAATTTGTTTTCAATATAGTATGGCACATACATTTTATCCCTTCTGAATGTTTTTCCATAGCCATAAAATTAAATATTATTATACACTGTATTTAAAATTGAAAGTGAGCTTAATAGACACTTTAAAAATCTTAAGTCTTACTTCCTAAAAGTACTTGAATAACAGTCTAGCTTTTCTCCAGTACAAACTAGTAAAGATTGATTTATGGAATCTTCATACAGTTATAAATATATCAGGAAAAATTCACTTGTACTATCCTTATTAACGAAGTAAAAGTCTCAAGTTCTAAAATTACATATGCCTTATGATTTTATTTTTCATTTGAAGAATATATTTGTTAACTATGACTGAATGATTCTTTTCCCTTTCAATATTCTTTTAGAGCTTCACAAATTTGTTCCAATTGCTGAACTGGTCATGTCCATAACTTCAGATCACCTCGATCTTCCCATCCTCTTTTCCTTCTGAGATGAAGCAGCAATCCTTTGGAAAACCCAAGATTATTAAAAACAAATAAATAAATGTTTAGTAGTTTGCTTCTCACTTTCCTCACCACTTATTATTCTGGTCTAACATTCTCTATCTTGTTTACCAATTATCTAACTGAATTGGGATCTATCTCAGTCCAAGTAATTATGTTCAAGTCTTACTTATGTATCAAATTTCACAAATAATAATCAGTTGATTTTAGAACAATTTCTTATTTTACTGAGGCTGTGTGAAATGCAACTGGGAGAAAATATTTCGCAACACAAACCTACAGATTAAATTAGGAACATAGATAAAATGCTGCAGACATCAGTAGTTTATTGTTTAGTCCAAACACATTCAAAATGGAAACTCAAAGAATACTTTCCACCTGAAACAATTAAACTAGATACTACTAGCATATAATGCTTAACACATTACAGCAATAAAGATGGTAATCCATTGTCTTCTATACCTACTAAAGCCAAGATGGTAAAGCCAATTTGGTTGCAATAGTGTCATAAGGATAGAATAGAATATTACCATCCAAAAAATAAAAACAAACAAACAACAACAATAAAAAACCCCCAGCAAATAACAGTTATGGTAGATGAATATTTTTACTCTGGTTCACTGAAAAGGGGACAAAATGTTAAAAGTCCACAGTACTGCAGGTGAACAATCACCATGTAAACTTCTCCATGTGATGTTTTAATGTTTTATTCATGGTATGTAAAGACTGAAGCTGAATGGCTCTTTGCTTTAATTTTCTATTACACTTAACATTTATCATTACTTTTGGTGCCAGAACAGTTTTCATGGGCGGTAGGGCAATATCTTGGATTGAAAATTTTACATATATATATATAACAAATGAAGGAAAAGAAAGAAATGAAAGAGGAACAATATGCTATATATAAAAAAAAAAAAAGACAAGAAACCACTTATTTAAAAGCAGTTTGAATAAAAGCTTCAAAACTCGAAAGTAATTTTCTTCTAAGAACTTCAAGTACTATACATTAGAAAGCGTAAATGTATTTCAAACAGGAAAAAAAAAATCCTTAAGCCCCCCAAAATGGAAACTAAGAAATCTGTGTCCCCAAAATATATCCAATAGTGCAAGACTTTTCCTCAAACACGGAAGACCTCATTCAAGGCAGGGAAAAAGGGGATAGGCTTAATTTTACTTACATTGCCCAGTACATGGAAAACAAAATATGTGCATCATTTGCTAGTTTACTAAATAGCAAAGAGTTTCATAATTAAGAAACAGTTTGCTATTATGTCAAGTGCATTTTTTGTTTGTTTTTACTAAGACAGAATGGAGAAGTCTTCCATGCTACAAGCAGCTTCAAGTGGTCACACTTATTTACCCCACTCCTGGCCTGAAACATCAGAAACTGGTAGGTACCAAACACTCCAAGCATAAAATCGGATATCCTTTGTCATATCTGTGGTTTACCGGAACTTGCTATAAAGACAAGACAATAATCCAGCAGCTACAAACTTTGCTCACAGAATTGTTTAGAGATTCGTGTAAAAATAAAAGATGTCGTCCCAGACTTAAATTCAGAGCCACTCGGGTGCTGACATCAGGTCAAGAATTGTGCAAAATGAATGACAGTTCCCTGCCCCCCCCCCAAATAGAAAATGCAAACACTTAAGAGCTGCTGTTCTTTTCTCTGAAAATTGCAGTATCCTTACTTCAAGTTTATGTGCCATTTATGGAATCTGACTGCTTTTAAAAGGTCACTAAAAAGGTACATCAAGTTGACTGACTTTTCCAAGCACCTCTCAAGTGACACGGTTCAATGTTCACCTTCAGGCTAAGAGAAAAGTCAACAAGAGACTTAGACTCAAATAACTGACTTCCTCCTTCCCTCTGCCTCCCAAACACACAAGACTCCCTCCCACAGAGGACACAAAGTTGTTAACTGAAGAACAAGGTAAATAACATACTAGTCAATTTTACTGATTTTAAAGATACTGCAATTTTTATATACTTCAATGATTTCTCAACATTTTGCAGCTGTTTGGCTTTGCAGCACAGCAATTTATACACTATACTGTACAAAATTACCAGCAAGACTGGAATGATGTATTAATAGAAGGCACCATCATGCGTATTACATTACCAGAGAACAAAAATACAGTAAAGACAATTTTCACTGTACACAGCTTAAAGAAAGGAAAAGGGGGAGGAGGAGTGTGTTGAGCAGCCAGCCATCCCTGTACTGAAGAGGGGCAGGTAGAAAAAAACCTTAGATATGGAGCTACTACATCAGGTCTAATATTTAAGACCATAGCATTTGAAGTTCTGATCTTTGTTATTTCGTTCATAACTAAATGACTTCCTTCTGGAATATACTTGTAGTCTTGTTAAGGTTTATGTGTATACACGCTGGTCACAGCAAGCAGGTAAAAATGCCCTCATCATTTCACAAACTATGCTCTACTGGAAAAAAGATGAAAGATTTTTTTCCCCTGTTGCCTCCTGTTGCAGATGTCAAGGTTAATGAGTTCAGAGTACCCATTAGTGCATTCTGATGAGTGCATAACAAGTTTCTGTTGGTTTGTATTTTTGGGGGGAGCCAAGAAAAAAAGGCAAGATTCTCCAATTGCACAAATTGCACTATTTGTGTTTCCAACAATAATAGGCAGAAACAGTAACACTTAAACAAAATGTGCAGCAGAGGATTTTTTTGACTCAAAGGACCTGAATTCAGTTGGGCATGTCCTTTTAAGTTCACTTTGTTGTAGACAGTTTAAGATATGGTCATTTCTCAGTCCTTAATTCTCCAAGTCTAGATTTATAAATTAACAATGCGAATCCTGTTGTAAAATTGGGGAAATAATGTCCACCTCAATTTAACTGATAACCGAAAGATGCTTTTCACATCAAAGAAATGATCAAAAAGGCTGTGTCACATTCCAAAGCCAAAAAAAAATTAACAAGAATGCAAACACGATGAATAATGTACCACTGCCAAGACTCTGCCAACAGTGGAGCCTCAGCGACGCTGTCCTGTGAAGCGGCCTTCCATCTGCCCAGCTCCTCTCCCAGAGCCAAGTTTCTGTGCCATGCCACCTCTCGGAGGGGGTCCTCTTCCGTCCCGGTCGCGCATCATTCCACCGCCCACTATTCCCCGGGGACCACCAGGACCTCGATCACTGCGCCTAATATCCCGGCGGTCATCACCACCACCTCGAGTTTCTCTCTCTCTGGCAGCTCTTGTCTTTTTCTCTTCCACATTTAAACGTACTTCCCCTCGAAACATAATTGGCTTTAAAAAGGAAGAAAAAAATGTACATGGGCAGGTTAGACAGTAACAGTGGTGTAAGAAATAGTGATTTTCTTACTTTCTTACATAAGTAAGAAAATTCTAAAAGACAAAAAAAACTTACAAAATTCTCAATGTGCAATCTATTCTCAATATCCAACCTTTTTTACCAAAGTAAATAATGAAACAAATTTATTTTAAAATGACCCGTACCTCAAATTTTAAAACTACTAACACATCTTTATTCTTTGCATAAATACTAGTTCATACTAAACTATTTTTAACTGTACCATTTAAAAAAGACTTATTCACACTAAATACAACAGGAATGATAAGGTATTCAGTTATGCCTTTTAAGTCACTTACTTTTGCAATTAAGATTCTCTGAACTGGTTCGGAGTCATCAAAAACCACAAAACCAAAATTTGGAAGCTTTCCCCCAACACCCTTGGTATTGATGCGAAGTTCCACAACATTTCCAAAACCTGTGAAAATATACATTACACAAAGGATAAAATACCTCATTCTTCCTGATCCATTTCAAAACACAGCTTGCAAGCTGCTATAGCCAGTGCACATTAAGGTACTTTCACTCTTACAGGTCATTCACTCAAGATGCCAACAACTAGCCTATTCTGTTGCCCTGCATCTTTATCAGTCTATTCAAACGGAAAAGTTACCTACACATTTTAGAGAGACAATTTTATTTTCTATATTAGATTTGTATTTACCGGATGAATCCCATTTCCAAATTTAAGACTGATTCACCCAGCTCTTTCTTCTAACCTCTACAGAACCAGCTCAATCAACACTAAGTACAGTCACTGGGAAACATCTGATATAACCTTATACTCCTGATCAATTAAAGGTGACCGGTACCTAGAGATATACACACTATGCACAGAAGTAAATGTTTTTTAAAAATCGTATTATGAAAAAAGAACTCTCTTCAGTGTAGAACACACATACAATAGAATACTACTAAGCCATTAAAAAGAATGAAATAATTTCATCTGCAGGAACATGGGTGGACCTTGAGACTGCCATACTGAGTGAAATAAGTCACACTGAGAAGGAGAAATATCATATGACATAATACATGGAATCTAAAAAGAAATGACACAAATGAACTTACTTATAAAACAGAAACAGACTCATAGAGAACAAACTTATGGTTTCAGGGGGCGGGGGGGGGCGCGGCGCGCACATAAAAGGGAAGGGATAGTTAAGGGAGTTTGGGATCAACATGTACATGCTGCTATATTTAAAATGGATAACCAGTAAGGACCTACTGTATAGCTATGGAACTCTGCTCAGTGTCAAGTGGCAGCCTGGATGGGAAAGGAGCTTGAGTGAGAATGGATACATGTATATACATATACATGTATCCATTCATATACATACATATACATATATATACATATACATGTATATGTATGGTTGAGTTCCTTCACTGTTCACCTGAAACTATTGGCTACACCCCAATACAAGATAAAAAGTTTAAAAAAAATAAAAATGGGTAACTAACAAAGGGGAAGAAAAGTCTAAAAAAAATTTTTTTTAACTCTAGAAACTACAGCAAATCAAAACAGTTGTCAAAAATATCTGGCATTACCATCAATTATCTGGAATATAATATTATGTGAAAATCCTGATTATAACAATAGAATGCTTTCTCTGAAATAAAAGTCAAGAAGAGTAAGTCTTATGATTAGAAAAAAAAAATTATCTTCACCTCCTGCTTAATTTTACCATAAAGCAAAGTAAACCACTTACTCATGAAGAACTCTTTTAGTTCATTTTCATCAATATCATGTGGCAAGTTACCAACAAAGAGTTGATGACTATCTGGATAGCGAATTATTCTACGGTTCTCAGATTCATTCTGTTCAATATCTCCTCTGCCTGAGAAGAGGAACAGAGCAGATATTAAAGTTTACAATGTCATATAATAAAAATCAGTTCAAGGCGATGAAAATTAAAAACCCCAACACTTTGATATTCTTGTTTTAGTTTAATAAGATAATAAGCTCCTTTGAGTTGTGGAACTGCCTATTATTAGTAGGTTAGTTAGAAAACAACATGACACTGAAGTGTTAACCGAGGGTATTGACTAGATTGCTAAAGTCCCTTCCTCTAGATCTACTGGTCTGATCATGTGAAAGCCAAGTATCAGCAGTACAAGTATTTCTCCTTAACCAAACTCTTGCAATCATCCAGGCACCAAACTGATTTTAGATACAGTGAGATGTGTTTGTACTAAATATTTGTTTAGTACTTTATAGTTCACAAATTAATCTTATATAAAAGATTGTTGTATAAAATTATAGCCAAATCAGTAAATTTAACAGCAATACTGTCATTTATATAACCTTTTATACACCTTAGGGTGCTCATATATACATATATAAAATCTTATATGATCCTCCCACTAACACAAGGAACAGAATGAGGCATATAAAGAAAGGCATCACACAGAAAAAATTTGTGTAGTAACTGAATGGTTTAAGAGAATGTCATGATTTAAGGGTCTTACCCAAGATCACAAACTCAGTGACAAGGCTGGGATAAATCCCAGCTCCCATAACTCCTGGTTTAATAACACACTTTTTTATTAAAAAGTATATTTTCTAAATATGATGTATACTATCTCCCACCTCCTCCCAAAAGCAATCTAAACATATTTATAGAATTCAAATAGAGGTTCTACATATATTAGCTAACAATGGAAACAAGTCAAAAATCATGGCAACTTACTTAATACCTAAGACAATCAAAATAAGAAGAATCGGGGTGTGCTTATTGTTTATCTGTGAAGAGATAAGAGTGCTAAGTAAGAGAGTAGGTTATTGGCCGCTCGGTTTTGAATTCTTAGAACCAGTGACAATAACCAAAGAAAATGTGTCTCAAAATTCTCTTATTATTTTCAAAATACATGTCTCTATGGCAGGTCAACTAATTTCCCCCTCAACATTAGTTGTTTTACCCAGGCTGCATATATATCAGATTACTTTAGCCTTTAAGCAACTTGGTACTAAAAGGATTTGCATATAAAATACATTATAATTAATAAAAATTTTTTTCAGTTCAGTTTTCTCTAACTTTTCAAGTGCTAACTGCTGAAGATCACAGGAGGGGCTGACTCACCTGGTCTTGGTCCTCTAGGAGGGAAACCAGGTCGTTCTCTAGGTCGTTGTTCACGCACACGAGGTGGCTGAGATTGAACTTCTGGTTTAGCTTCCACTCTTGGCTAAAATACAAGGGAAAAAAACACATTATAAAGAAACACATTCCACAGGAGAAAAATAACCAAACTAAAGCAATAACCAAGTCACCAGCAGGCATTATGGTAATTTTAAGTCTAGAATATTTTAATGTATATCCTATATATGTGAAACATAAATTTTTATAAAGATATTCTGTACCAATCTAGGACTGTAGGGTAAATTTTGTTTTCTCACTCTAGGTTATAATTCTTAATAAGCTGTTTTTTACAACCATATTTTTTCAATAAAGTTACATCCACATTGAGACAGATACTGCTACAAAAGTAAATGCAAGATGAGCCATTTCATGTAAATACATATACAAAATAAAAAGCCGTCTTTATCTTCAGAAGACAAGAATATATGATACATACTTCTAATTATCTAGTTTGCTGCCCTTCAAATTTAGTGCTCATATAAACTGCCCATCATGAATAATTTTTTAAATCAGTATTTTGGTAATTCAAAATATAAAATTTAGTATACGCTGGCACCTAAAAATACTGCCTTAAAGTTAAGATGCACACAAAAAACAATATAGGAACGTTTATAGCATCTCAAACAGTCAAAGAAGTCCTTTAGCTCCCTGTTGTTCTCCTTATGAGAGACGTATGCATTTATTTAAGGACTGACGCCAATGTTTCTTAACTGTTTCTTGAGGGTGGTAGGAGAAGTAATAGATCATTTTAAGTTACCCTCCAAAAGTTTCTGCTAACTGCTAAATTAAATACATGTAATTAAATAACTATGTTAAAAAACATAAAATGAGGGCTACATCTATTACCTTTTCCTTCATACATGGCATTTTCAGTATTTCCAACTTCTTCAGGCAGTCTACTGCCCAAATATTTATGGTCCAAGGAAGAGAGAAAACATATGCACCTTCAAAGAATGCTGAAAACACTCAGCAGGAATACGGAGAATGTGTCCTCAAGTCCAAAAACTAGCTATCTTTATGGCTGACCAGCTCTGAGTACCTCAGCCCAAGAGTGGCTCAAACTCTTTCATAGTTTATATAACTGGGATACTATAATTTGCAAGGGCAAATTTTGATACAAAGAGCTATGTTTTTTCCAAAAACAATTTATAGTTTCACCCACTGTAACCAAAAGGTATATTATCTCCTATCCTAGCAGTCTTTAATAAATTTGCCTGTCTCAGTTATTTTTCTTCTAGATTTCCTCCTTCTCTCAAAATGAAGTTGCTTCCCATGTTCTAGAATTTTTAGCTAAAAAAAACTATTTTTCAATGTCTAACTCTTTCAGGTATTTAAATTATTTATGTGTATTTATTCCTACAAAGACCATATCTTATTTCTACACCAGAAAAAGTACCAAGTACAGTGCTATATTAGACACAAATGTTCAGTAACTAATGGTTCATTTAAAATTAAATTATATTTGGTTCTCTAATTCAAAACCTGTAGGCAAATGTTCTAGCCTGACCAGGGAGCCAACATTACAGCCCTGAGACCACTGCTATCTGTATTTAGAATTTAAGACTATATAATAATTTGACGGATATGATGCCTGGAAAAGGCAAGTTATTTAGAAATTTCAACTGAGGAGCGCAGGGCCTAAAAGCACAACTTGAACAGTATGAATAAGAAACCTTATTAAAGAACAGATATTTTCTAAAGTTTGATGAAGCTAGTACTTCAGGAACAAAAATAACAAATCACGCTTTTTAATTTAAATATCTAGAAAAACCTCAATTCATTCAATCCAAGAAAAAGAATTCTAGCAGACTGAGATTCTTTTCAAAAGATTACTGAAACAAAAATAACTACAAGTAGCAAAACAAAGAAGTTCTTATTATCCTTTAAGGATTTAATATTAAAAACACAAGTTTAAATAAGTTCCAACATCTTACAAATAACCCATACATGAATTTAGCAACTTTTTAGATATTTGATGTCAGTACAAAAACAATATGAGACAGAAAAGAAATTATCAATATTTCTTTCAATATATGTCAACTAAGCCAGCTGTGCACTTAAAATTCTTCAGGATTAATTTCATGAAAACTTCTTGCTCCAAGGAGATAAAGTAACTAAGACAACCACATACAACCTTCAGGCCTGAAAATTGATTCCATGCAACCAGAAAGTGTGTTCACATGACAAATTCCACAAATGAAAGCAAACAGAATATGAAATTAAAATGAAACCATCAAATCAACTCAGTAACAGCAGATAAAACCACAACTAATGTGTACTTCAACCAAACAAAAGCTATTTAAATGAACTAATCAACTTCCAACAAATCTGCCAAGAAAGTAACTTAACTATTTCTAAATTAATGCCTACCAATACTTTGGAATTACATTTAATTCTCCTTTTATTAATGTGTGCTAAGTCGCTTCAGTCATATCTGACTCTTCGCGACCCCATGGACAGGAACCCATCAGGCTCCTCTGTCCATGGCATTCTCCAGGCAAGAATACTGGAGTGGGTTGCCATTTCCTTCTCCAGGGGATCTTCCTGACTCAGGGACCGAACCCGTGTCTCTTATGTCTCCTGCATTGGCAGGCGAGTTCTTTACTACTAGCACCGCCTGGGAAGCTTTTTATTAATAATCTATGCTCAAAGTGTTAAGGAAATGGATACTATACCAAAGTGACAACTGAATGGTTTAATCAAGAGGAAAACAATTATGAATCCATTCTTATACAGCTTAAGGAGATCAGAAACTTATTTCAAAGTTTATATTATAAGTGTTTAAAATTTTGTCTTAATAAGGAGATAGGTTATTAAAACACAATCTAGTCTCTTACCCTTTTTTTTTTCCTTAAAATTTTATTTGTCTAGACAAAAGGCTAGGATCTAATATAATGTAATATATAAACATGACTTAGATATAGCACTCCTCTTCTTTGATGTAAACAGAGATACACTGCCCTGCAAGCGCTGAAGAAACCTACAGGCTTGCATGGGTATCCAACTGGATGAATTCGAAGCCCTGCTATTTTATTTATATAGCTGTCTGACCTTAGGTGAAGTATTCGAGGTCTCAATTTACTTGTCTGTGAAACAGGAATAATAATAGTAACCATTCTCACAGGTGGTTATAGGGATTAGGTAAGAATAAATAAGTACTTTGAACAATGTGTGGTGTCATACTAAAGGCATAATAGGCATTAGTTACTCTAACTTTTAACTAGCGCTAAGTTTAAAATAAATGTAGCCAACTCTCTGAAATTCAAGTAATAATTCAAAAGATTCCAAACACAAATCTGGTAAGAAATCAAGAATTCCAAAAGAAAATTCAGAAAATCACTTATTGAGTCTTCAGATGGGTAGAAAAGTACAATCAGTACTTGACAAAATAATTTTCTTCATTAAGACAGACTTGTAGTTTTTGATCTGAGGTAATTACTCAGTATTTCCTGAATATCTAGCTGAGAAAAAAAGAAAAGCTACCACAAGGCCATGTATTCTATTACATAGCTAATTATGTGTACCAATACCAGGCAGACTGCCTACTAATTCCTAGCTACTTTTGAAATCTCACAGTTTCAATGTTTAGAGCACAAAAAGAGGTGTATAAACACAATTTTATGTGCACTAACCATTTTACATGTAAATTTTATACCAGAATGAAGCTTGACTCAAAATGTAGGAGAAGTACTGGACACCCTTTAACTGTGCCTATTTACTTTAGAATTTGGTTAACTCTAAAGTATATCTAATGAACACATTAGGTAGCCAGTGTCTTTATTTTTCAATGTTTTTGAAAGCTCTGAGGTGGGTAAGATGACAAACAAACAAAAGGTAGAATACTAGAATGATCAGTTAAGGTGAACACTACAGTCATAAGTTGGTACAGGCTTCAATTAAACAGTATGAACCACTTACAGACTGAGAGCTTAGGCAGTGCTTTTTTTTTTTTTTAAGTTTTCGGTTTAAAAAAAAATAACAATGATCCTTTATAATGCCATACTACTCTGTGGCTTTCAAATTTCTTCCCTAATATTTTTGCTAAATGATATTTTAAGCTTATAAAAAGGAGTTTTTTGGTTATTTTAAGAAGGTCTTTAAATGACAATATATATTGTTAAAACTAACTAAATCTGTATTTCACACACCCATACCCCAAATACCACCTATACAGATGATGAATGGAGATCTGACATTTAAAGTGGGTGCAACTGACATTTAATACAATTTTTTTGTATATTTAATCCATAATTTCTGATTGACTCATTTTAAAAACTATGAAAAAGATAAGCAATTGGCAATGTAACAAGGATACAATCCAATGTGTTCACAGATTGGTTACCTGTGAGACTGGTGCTTTAACATGGGGTGGAATTCCAGAGGAAGAAACAGTGCCACTAGGAGGCAGGTTTTTACTGGTCACTGAAGCCCAGGAGAAAGCCTGCAGGAAATGCAACAAACCTAGGCTACTAATCATGGAAAACCACCAACATTCCTGTAGGGAAACTTCCAAATATATATTTTCTTTTCATTTCTAAACTATTGCTCTATATTGGAGGACTCCTAAAAAGAAAGGCACACACACACATGCCAGTCTATGTGCCAGGTTTCAAAATCTCATTATGCAAGACGGTTTGTCTGAACTACTAAATAAATCCACAAGCAAGGTCCTACATGCTCTAAGTAGATGAGCAAGTGGCAAGCAAAACCACTAACAACTACACATGCTAGAAAAATAAGAACCTAATAGAATCAATTTATTTCCCCTTCTGGGGGGAAGATAAGGTGTTGTGATGGCGCTAAGGGGAGAGAGGAGAGGAAGGACAGAAAAGAAGAGAGTACTAGCTGGAAACTTTAACAGACATTCACAAATAGAACAAGCAATCTCCTCCTCTCACTACCCAAATATACCTACTTTACAGAAAGATAAAAGATGTTTTAGGTAGGTTTAAACGAAACACTATGGGTATCACTCATCTTTCCAAGACAGTTTGGTGTAGTAAGGAAATTGTTCCCATTTAAACCAGAAATAGCACACGTATCACTTGTTTTAACAATAGGCCAATTTGTTTTAACTTGGGAAACTACATGACTCCTATTTGCATCCGTGTGTAGAGGACTTAATACAGAATGGAAGAGCAACTCTCGGCTTTATTACATGGACTCGAATAATTTCATGTATGGTACTAAACACTGCACACAGATAAGAATCAATCTTAAATTTTATTCTGAGGGGTGTTTTTTAGGGGGTGAAATACGATTTCCTCAGAATTACCAAAAAAAAAAAAACCCCACAGCTTCTTTCATACACATAAAAAAGCATAGTTTACTATTCAGCAATTTAACACAACAGAACAAAGGTCATGCTTCATTAATGGCACCGTATGAAAGCGTGATGTTACGGGTCTAAAGAGTTCCTCTGATCTAACCTTTGGTGGTTCCTGTGGCAGAGAAACAGGTTCAGCAGGCGGAGGAGAAGCAGACTTCTCCTCTAACTCTTCCAAGTTCTTCTCCTCCACTGGAGGCTTCAGCTCTTCAGTCTTTGTTTCAGATTCGGGCTCAGGTTCAGGTTCATGTGAGGATTCTTCTAAAGGCTCCTCTATGCCATTACTACAACAAAACATTTTGTTCACTTTTCAGTAGGAGTGAAATGATCAACTCAAATAGGAGAAAATTCAGCATTTCTCTAATTAATGGGCTGAACAAGTAATATACACTGTTTTGAAGCAAAGTTCACTAAGAACCAGAAGGCAGAAAGAACAATACTCTCAAGCAGCACTTCTTTAACCTAAATGTAAAAACTGGATTACTCAACACGTTTACTTTAGCACTAAACTATTAGGAAATAAGGAAAACCCATTATTTAAAAAATAAAATGCCTACTTTGTGTTGTCCCAAACAGTACACATTATTAGCAAGTGATTAGTTTTAGGTCAAACCATGTTTGATTTTTCAATTAAACGTAAGAATGCTTTCCAAATTTCTGGCATATATATGGTAAATACTTAGGCACTGGCTACATAGCTTTATCAAGAATTTACTTTCAGCAACAATTCTAGGAACAAAAACCACTTGCAACTACGTGATATGAATAGTTTAGGCCAAAGGTGGCCTTGCGAGCACTATTCTTACGTCACAGGGTGAGCTTCATAGTAACCACTGTTAGCATTCTCCTGCACAGGTTCTGGAGATGGTTGTCTTTCCTCTTGTTCTTCCTCTACTTCATCTTCTGATTCTGACAACACATAATACACCACATCTTTTTTTAAGAGGCTTAATACACAATTTCATATATATTGTTTTAATGTTCAAAGAAATCATAAAATAGTTTTAAAATAGCGTATTTCTTGAAAGTACAAAGGCACTTAATAATCCTTGTTCTCTTAAAAAAGAGCAAGCAAGATGAAGTTTGGAATTACACTATTTTTTTAGAAAGATCTATTAGTAAGAAAAGGAAAGAGTAGGAAAAAATGGTCTTTTTAAAAAAAATATTTATTTATTTGGCTGTGCTCTATCTTAGTTGCAGCATGTGGGTTCTAGTTCCCTGACCAGGGATCAAACTCAGGCCCCCAGCATTAGGAGTGAGGAGTCTTAGTCACTGGACCATCAGGAAAGTCCCCAGAAAAAATGGTCTTTTTGCCACATTAATTCAATGAAGCAATAATGACAGAGAATAAGAAACAAGCTGATGTATATCAACAGATTAAATAATTATGGTAGGGACAAAAAAATATCAACAGCTAACAAAGATACATTAGATGAAAAAAAGGCCTAGCTTTGAATCAGCTACTTCCACTTTTAGGAAAGTAGCTGATTACAACAAAATTCTGTAGTAGGCACCAAATTCTTGATTATCTATAGAGAATGACATTGAGGGAGATTTTTTTCTACTTTCTGTGTATGATTTTTATATAATTTCATATAACATGTTTTTTAAACAAACCAAAAAAAAAAAGGAGCAAAGGGGCTTTGACTAAGTTAAAGAGTCAAATTTCTATAAGTTTCACACTTTACATGTCATTAAAGAGTACTGATACCAACAAAACCCTTGTATCTTGAAAGTGACCTCACCTTCATCAAGTTCTGGTTCAGAATCACCAAATACTTCATCTTCATAACGAAACATATCATTGTGAACATAAAACTTATTTGGAACAGATCCCTATTAAAAAAAACACCCAAATACTCCATAAATACCCATAAACGTGGTATGACATAAAGAGAATAAAGTTTTTATTTTAACATAGAAATAATATAGACTGAATATAATTTTCCAAAGCTGAACATGCTATAATGTTAATATAAATTGAAAATCACAGAATACTTAAACTCAAGAAATGACTACTTTCAAACTATTAATACACTTTTAATATTATTTCTGTAATCTTAGTCATCTGTTTGCACATTTGTATCAGGATCTCGTTTTTTCTGCTAAATAGTCAAAGCACAAAAAGTTCAAATAAACGAACAGGTCCAACACAGATTTCTCAAAAACAGCTACATGGACCTGTAAGAGGAAACTCTAGCCACTTCCAGCAACTAGTTAACTGCAAAATGAAATCACATAAAGGAAAATTAATTGAAATGAAAACTTACTTCAGGAGCCAGAACAAAGGTTTGCATAAACTTCCTCTCTGGTTGTCCACTGTTAGACAGTAAACCCATGACCTGGACCACTACTCCATCACTCAAGGTTGCATGAGCATCCACATGACGAATTTTAGTATGACATTCGCTGAAGTTCAGAGATAATACTTTGTGGTGTATATCCTTTATTAGGAGAAGGTGGGGAGGAAATACAAACTCATGATATTGCACTACCTTTTTAATACTAGGTTACCTATTCAATACTACAGACTTCCACCGATTTCCTCACAACTCTAGAATTCTAACTGCTTAATCTCTCTGCCTCATTTGAATCCATTCCGCCATGCTATCCATTACTGATAGACCCATGCTCCATAAACTATGTTGACTACTACATGACCTCACACGTGGTTTTACTTTACTGCTTGTCTGCATTTCTTCCTTCAATTTCCTCTTGTTTGGTTAAGGCCAATCCTATAATTCAGAGACTAGCTGAAATCCCACATCCTCTACAAAGCCATAAGGAATATATTTCTATTCATTCCTGTAACATAAGGTTTAGCCCACATTTCTATGTTATACACTGTCTCAACTGTTTCAGGTATAAAATACACCAGTGATATAAAAATGTCCCATTTTCTCTTTTGTATCCATGCCAATGTTAATACCGTGCTTCCTACAAAATCAATGTTTATAAGACCTCAAAGCACATTTGACAAGTATTGCAACATAAATTTTAGCACAGCTAACTGATCACAGTCAAGAAGAAATCCATGGGCACAAGAAGGCTATTTTCCAAATCTCTAACTTAACTTACATAAAATAATCTTAACTTAAACAAGTTAAAGTTTAAATAAGTTAAAATAATCTTAAATGTATATGAAATTGACACTTACATTTTGGCCATAGACAGCCTCCTGGGGCTTTCCACTAGCATCTACTCCACCATGAACATAAGAAGAATTCCTGCCATAAAACCTGTAAAAGCATTGATAATGATTAACATTAAGTTATGAAGAGAAAGAATTCTAAGAGGGAGTAGAGTCCCACTATTAAGCAGAGCTAGTTTCCAGGTCTGGCTCTGTCATTTATTAGCTGTGTAACCTTGAGACTTACAGTCTTCAAGTTCACTTTCTTTAGTAAGTTGGAACAAGAGTAACCTCTCCACAGAGTTACTATAAGGATTAAATGAGCAATGACATAGAATTCTTAGTGTGCTTGGCTATTAGTTATGCTGTCTTTAGCTATTCTCATCTCACTGTATCTATATGCTGTTAAGTAGGAAAATGAGACATTCAAAATATTCTAAATACTGATGCTACTATTTATTTACCCATTTTTGTCAAATATAAAAACTCAGTTGTTTAGATCTGTTTAGAATCAGATACTATTTAACATTCATTCCACTAAGAGTTCCAAATGACTACTAATTCCAAAGGCTAAGGTTAAAAGTTTAGATTTAAATTAACTGAAATAATTCAGAGATCAAGTTTAAAATATATATATATATTATTTTGGCATCTAATTTCTCAATATTTTTTATACTGTTCTTAAGTACATGATAAATTATAATGTTTCTCTGGTATTACATAAAGCAACTAGGAGATCTTCCTAAATTAAGGTTATCAAATATGCAAAATTAATTTTTTCATAAAGAGAACTCAGCTCCTATTGCAATAAAACATGGAAGACTTCCTCTATGACAAACAACTTTCTTAGTGCACTACACATGTATTGATTCATTCTAGTCTCCTAACAACCTCAGGACTAACCTAAGTGCTGTTATCTAAATGAACAAACTGAAGTTCAGAAGAGGTTAAATTAACTACTCAAATGTTACACACCTATCAAGTCAGAGCAGCTGGCTCCAGAGCCCATGCTTTTAAACACTACCCATACTTTTTTTTTATGTTTACACTGTTCTCTCTCATGTACTACTGGCAAGCATGTATACAGTTATCATTTGGACAATTTGGCTATTAAGTGTGCATGAGAAAAGCTTTAGAGAAAATCATTCCTTTGATTTAACAATTCTATTTCTAGGAAGTTATCCTAAGGAAACAACTAGAAAGATGCCCAAAAATGCACGTGTAAGGATATGCACTACAGTGTTAATTGAAAAATTTTAAACAAACTTAAATTTTTTATTAATAGGGAAATCTGCTATACAAGCTAAGTATAAAACAGAAGTCTGTGCCGTTACCTGAAATTATGGTAGAGTGTTTTGTTTTTCCTTGTTATAAAAAGAAAATGTTAAAAATGCTAATACCTACACAGTGAAGACAAAATTTCAGATAATGAAAAGCCTTAATAATTCCATTCTCCCTCAAACTCACATATACTGTCAACAGGAATGTTTTTATTTTTATAATCAAAAAAACATACAGGTACTGATTCATTTTTGGGGGGGAGGCAGTGTTAGTTATCTAAAAATGTCTCCTGGAATAACACAGGGAGTATTACACACATGCTTAACAATGGCAGGGCACAATGCAGAATAGAACTTTAGAATGCCCAGCACATTTATAAAGAGAACCTATATATAAAAGAGAAAAGTCCTTTAACATTCTTTCCCATGCGAAGCAGCAATGACAGGCTTATCCTTAACTCATCTGGCTAGGGTGTTCCACAACAAATGCTGGCAAAGCCTAATCCTTACAAAGGTCTCACTTATATTTGACTTACTAAAAAATACAACAGGTAGAACAAAAATAATAAATACTACTCATAATATAAATCAATTTCATTTCAAACTCCGGAAAAAAGTAAGCTTATACATGTCTTGCCAAACTAGCAAACAAGGCTACTGTTGCCATCTCACAAAGGAATATTTTCTTGTGAATCAATCTAAAGGAATTTTCACAAATGAAATCAATTAATTGATTCGCTTCCTAACACTGCTACAGAGAACTTTTAAAAACCACACAAAAAAACAAATGAAAAACTTAACCTGATTCCCATCAAGACTAGAATCCATTAGTTGGTCAAGCCTGTGGTTTAAAAAAAGAAACATAATGGTGTATGTTAAGTGTGTGTACAGATGTGAATGTGTTATATAATGGGGGTCTGATAAGTGTTTTTCTTACTGCAGATTTCATTCAAGGAGGATACTTGAAAAAAGATGGGTTTTATGCCATTGGTTTGTTAAAATATTGGATGAGCTTTGTAAAGATACTTGTCAGGACGCAAGGGGACAGGAAAGACAAAATTTGTATGTAGTCATATTCAAGAAAATAAAAGTAAATAAAAACAGTAAATAATCCAATTAAAATTTACCTGTGTAAATATTCTGGAGCTTTATTCAGCAAAGTATAATATTGCCTCACAAACTCCCGCCCTACAAGCAGCGGACTGGGCTTCTCCATAACCATTTCTTTGCTGCACAATGTCAAATACTAGGGAAACAAACATAGGAATAATAACTCTTAAAAGTCGTCTTTGTTAAATATCATGAAGGAAATTTTCTTAGCCATTCAAATGAAAATAAAATATCACTTATTAAAAAATAACAGTAAAATAATAAATTCCCAATAACTACTTATAACCTCCAACATTTGCCATTTCCTCTTTGTCTCAATGTCTCTATTTCTTGATCTCCCTATGTCTCAATACAAGGGGAAGTGGCATGTCCAGTGCTGTCTCAGACTAGGTGGCACCATAATAAAGTCTTTTTACTCATAGTATATTTTTCCTTTGGGGAACATTATCTCCTACATTCTTAGATTCTAATGGTTTGTTTTTTAAAACTAGGCAGAGGGTGCAACTCAGGACTTGGGAGATTGCACTTACAGACAGTACTAGCTTTTGTCTTCTTTATGTAATAGTCTCGCCTTCTAGGGATTAATTGCACTGTTTCAAAATCATAATAATTACCATTAAAAATCAGCAATACTCGAAATACTCAGATAATGGTGTTTCACATTTAGTGTATGTCTTTTCAACCTTTCTTGCCATTAATTATCTAACTACATGTCAGGCACTGTTCATAGTAAGTGGGATACCTCAGTGAACAGGACTCTAGCCCTCGGAGTTTATAACCTATCATGGAATATAGACAAGCAAACAGGGAACAGAATGGGTTAGGTGTGACCTAAACGTACCTCTAAGCCCCAACTCACAAAGATAACTAAAAAATATAATAGAAACATAACCTTTCATCATTTAACATAAATAATTTATGTCTATAGCCCTCCAAACAGTAAAAGTCATAACACTGGGAATTAAGAGAAATGGGAGGAAAAAAGAGAAAATATGAGTATCACTAGTTTAAATACACATATATACACTATCATGGAATATAGACAAGCAAACAGGGAACAGAATGGGTTAGGTGTGACCTAAACGTACCTCTAAGCCCCAACTCTCAAAGATAAGTAAAAAAATATAATAGAAACATAACTTTTCATCATTTAAAGTAAATAATTTATGTCTATAGCCCTCCAAACAGTAAAAGTCATAACACTAGGAATTAAGAGAAATGGGAGGAAAAAAGAGAAAATATGAGTATCACTAGTTTAAATACACATATATACACGTTTGTGTGTGTCATACTACTGAGCAAATCAAGATGCAGTTTAAATTCCTTTTAACAAATAAACTTCAACGCGGGTTTTTTTGCTGCACTAAATTTGCTGGATCTTAGCTCCCTGTCCGGGGAAGGCAATGGCACCCCACCCCAGTACTCTTGCCTGGAAAATCCAATGGACGGAGTANACTTATGTACCAGCCACTCATCTACTTTGTTTAATCCTCACAATAACGCTATAAAGTAGTTAATATTTTATGCCCATTTAACACATGAATAAACTGAGGCTTAGAGAGGTCAAGTAACTTGCCCAAGGTCATAACAGCTGCTACTCTGGTGGAGCTAGGATTCAAACACAAGCAGTCTGCCTTTTATGTACACTCAGTGACATGCCCTTTACCACAAACTATTAAATATTCTCATCGTACCAACCTTTCTATTGGTTGACATTTCTGTTTCCAGTTTGAAGCTCTTATGCACAATACTGTTATTCTTCATGTGCTGAGTTGCCAAGTTGTTTCCAACTCTTTGCAATCCCAAGGGCTACCCGCCAGGCTCCTCTGTCCACGGGGACTTCCGAGGCAAGAATACTGGAATGGGTTGTCATTTCCTTCCCCAGGGGATCTTCCCCATCCAGGGATCAAACCTGCATCACCTGCACTGGCAGGCGGATTCTTTACCACTGACTCTCCAGAGAAGCCGTGATTTTTCACCAGGTACAAAAATTTCTCTAGATCTGTGATTATCAGAAATTAACATGCATCAGAATCACCTGGAGAACTTGTTAAAACACACAATGCTGGGTCCCATTCCCAGGGTTTCTAATTCAGCAAGTCTGTGTTGAGGCCTGAAAATCTGAATTTATAACAAGTTACCAGGCGCTGCTTGCTGCTCTAGGAACCACACTTTAAAAACCACTGATCCATGGGAGGGAGGTTCAAGAGGGAGGGGACATATGTATACCCATGGCTGATTCATGTTGAGGTTTGACAGAAAACAAAATTCTGTAAAGCAATTATCCTTCAATTAAAAAATTTTTAAAGAAATAGAAGATTAAAGACAAACTAAAAAAAACCACTGATATACAACATGGGTTGGCAAACATACACTGTTAGAAGCCAGACAGTAAATGTTTTAGGTTTGGAAGCCATAAATGTTCTGTTACATATCCAACCTCATCTGCATTTTAAAATACTTGGAAAATGTTAAAAAAATATTCTTAGCTCTGTCCATGTGTGCTCAGTCATGTCTGACTCTTTGCAACCCCACTGACTGGAGTCCTCAATGCTTCTCTGTCCATAGAATTTTCCAGGCAAGATTACTGGAGTGGGTCACTATTTCATACTCTAGGAGATCTTCCCGACCCAGGGATCAAACCTGAGTCTCCTGCATTGGCAAGTGGATTCTTTACCACTGTGCCACCTGGAAAACCCATTCTGAGCTCTTGGGCTGTGTAAAAACAGGCCTCAGACAAACCTTGCTCAGAGGTTTAGTATATCAGTAGGTGGAGTTATTGGGGAAAAGTCCGTTATCTTGAATTTTTATTGAAACATCCGAAACTGCTTTCCTACATCATTATTTTTACTTCCTAAATGTCTCTCAAGAATGTGACCTTTGAATATCTCTCCGTACTTAGAGCTGCTACCTGGATTCAGGCCCCTTTCATCTTTCCAGAATGATTGCAACAACCTCCTAAGTAATCTCCCTGTCCTACAGAAATAACCTCCATGAAATACTCACTACTCTTCAGGCAATATGGCAAGGAGACAAGGATAAATGTATTCATTCAATGGCTCAGGTCAAAAACTTCTAAGTCAGTCTTGATTCTGTTTTTCTTACACCACACAGCAAATCACAATAAATTTCTGTTCCCTCTACCTTCAACATTTTCCTATATTAAACACTTACTACTATTACTGAGTCTTCCCCGGTGGCTCGGATGGTAAAGCGTCTACCTGCAATGCAGGCGACCTGGGTTCGATCCCCGGGTTGGGAAGATCTCCTGGAGAAGGAAATGGCAACCCACTCCAGTACTCTTGCCTGGAGAATCCCACGGACGGAGGAGCCTGGTAGGCTACAGTTCATGGGGTCGCAAAGAGTCGGACACGCCTGAGCGACTTCCCTTCACTCACTACTATCACTGCTATTATTGTAGTTCATACCACCATCGCCTACTGCAGGAACCTTTTATTTAGTCTTGATGTATTGCTTTTATTTAACTATGGGTTAGCCTCACAGCAACCAGATCCTTTACAGCTATAAATCAGATAACATTCTCAAAACTCTCCAAAGGCAGCACAATACAATCCCAAGTCCTTACCATGCAAGGTGTCCCTAGTTTAGTCCTCACTTATTACTTCCACATCTTTTCTTACTACTTTTTCTCTCATACACCTCAGTCCTTCCTTTGACACTTCACATTCCCACCGCAGTGTGGGTCTTGGATGTGAACCTTCATCAGAATTCTGGGAAAAATCAAAATAAACTGCATGTACTGATTTCCCAGATTACATTGAAATACTTCATTCGGGCATTCTAAAAAATAAACTAGGCATGATTTTCCCTTACACAAACTACCCTTCATAGAATTTCAATTAACCCTATACTGCTTAAACAGTCTACTAGCTTGTCTAAACAGTATTTTGTGGCTATTTTGTACTCTATAGTATATACTTCCTATGTTCTCTTCTAGGTTAATTTTTTACAAATAGTTTATCAAATGGTAACCCACACATTGTCTGGCAGAGTGTCCACTCAGTAATAGCCTACAGGGTTCATTCATTAATTTTTCAATACATTCATTCAGTGGCCACTACTGAGTCCTATCAAGCAAAGCACTAGGCTCAAGATAAGGCAAAAATAAGCATATTGTCTTCAGGAAATTGGGAGGCGGGGGAGAGAGAAAGTGAGAGGAGAAAAGAGAAAAAAAAAGACAAGGAGAAACAGGAAAAGAGGAGAGGGAGAGTCAAAGAAAAATAGGAGGGAAGGAGGCAGTGCCAACAGACAGTCCTGTTAAGTGACATTACACCAGGGATATTGAATAGCACTGTGTACTTCACCTTCCTAACCTTCATTGAATTTTTGGATTTATAATATATTATCTGATATTTTCCCTCTCTTACACACACACCTTGAAAGTTCCACAAAGAGATACTCCTATTTGCTTCTTCAGTCCAGCACTCGGTACTGGCCCACCGAAAGTGCTCCCTAAATTGCTCCATAAAGGAGCTGACAAAGCCTTGTGAGAGCAGAGAAGGGAGAGCACCACAGTCTTCCTCTTGGACTTCTAGTAGTTTTTATACTTTTGCCCTAATTTCTAAAACAGCTTATGATTTTTATTCTTTCTTGATGAATAATAATAGTTTTTAGACTGCAGATTTTTCCCTTGCCTATAATTTAGGCAACATCTCAGAGGTTTTATTCATTACTATTATATTCTAAATATAGAAATATATATTTCTATTCTAAATATAGAAATATATTCTAAATGAGCTTCCCTGGTGGCTCAGTTGATAAAGAATCTGCTTGCAATGCAGGAGACCCAGGTTTGATCCCTGGGTCAGGAAGATCCCCTGGAGAAGGGAATGACTTACCCACTCCAGTATTCTTGCCTGGGAAACCCCATGGACAGAGGAGCCTGGTGGACTGCAGTCCATGGAGTCGAAAAGAATTGGACACGACTGAGCAACTAACATGTATTCTAAATTGTTTGGAAGTATATAGTATCTCTTCTTTGATTCAGTTATGGTTTAGAGAGAGTTGAGATTGTCTAAGCGGTTTGGATTTTTAAACACTATTTTTACTTGGTTTAGTGCTTGTAGTCTGTGAGTATGGTATGTACATTTCTGTGCTTTGTAGAATTTGTTACTTTCCTTTGTGGTTGAACTCTTTTTACTGTCTTTTAATTTCTTTTCATCTTTCTAATAGTTTTTACCTTTTTTAACTTTTTATTTTGAACTAATTTCATAGATCTGAAAATTTACAAAAATAAATGGATACCCATCACCTACATTCCTCAAATGTTAGTATTTACTACATTTGCTCTCTCATTCTCATTAATTTTCTTTGGCTTGTCTCCTGTAGGCTGTCAGCTCCCTGAGGACACATTTCAATTGTTCCTGCCTCATCCCGTGCATACATAGTACTGTGCTTACACACTGGCACTCAGTGATGGCTCCTGAACGAACAAATCCAGGAGTATCAAAGAAACCTGCAAGTGGTTATTATGGATACTCCATCAGACAATTGATAGATTGTCATATGACCTCCACCCATAAAAAAGCATCTAGAAGAGGTTCTAGTTGAAATTTTCTTTGGACATGCTTTACCCTAAACACTTTAGTATCTTTCTTAAAAGACTAGGACTTTTCCTTCTACCCACAATATAGTTATCGAAATCAGGAATTAACATTTATACACTACTATAATCTGAGTGAATGAGTGATAGTCGCTCAGTCAGATCTGACTCTTTGCGACCCCACAGTCTGTAGCCTGTCAGTCTCCTCTGTCCATGAAATTCTCCAGGCAAGAATACTGGAGTGGGTTGCCGTTTGCTTCTCCAGAGGATCTTCCCGACCCAGGGATCAAACATGAGTCTCCTACATTGCAGGCAGATTCTTTACCATCTGAGCCACCAGGGAAGCCTATAATTTATAGACATTCAGATTTCATCAACTGTCTAACTAATATCAAAAGGAAAAATTGTTTTCTAACCAGGATACAATTTAGGATTACAAATGAATCTAGTTATCATCTGTCACCTTAGTCTTTTGTAGTCTAAAGTAGTTTCTCAGTCTTCTTTCATGACCTTGATATTTTTATTTTATCATTTTTTTTAAATATTTATTTATTTGGCTGTACCGAGTCTTAGTTGAAGCATGTGGGATCTAGTTCTCCACCCAGTGATCAAACCTAGGCCTCCTGCATTGGGAGTACAGGGTCTTAACCACTGGACCACCAGGGAAGTCCCATGTCCTTGATACTTTTAAAGAGTGCAGGACAATTATTTTGAAGAATGTCCCTGCATTTGGTAACCTATGTTGTTTCGTGGTATTTAGATCTAGGTTACGCATTTTTGGCAAAAATACCAGAAAAGTACTGTTCTGTCCTCAGTGCATGACGGAGGCATGTGATGTCCACGTGTCCTATTACCAGTGATGTTTGCTTTGCTTGGTTAATGCAGTGTCTGAAGGAATTCTCCACTATACAGTTATTATTTTTCCCTTTGTAATCAGTAAGTACCTTGGGTAGGCAACTACTTTGAGATTATATACATATCCCATTTATCATCATACTTTCACCCAGTTTTAGCAGCCATTGACGACTCTTGGCCAAGTCAGTTGTTGTAATAGTGGCTACCTACTTATGATTTTTCTAATTCTATCATTCTTTCCACATTGATCAGCTGCATTTCTACTATAGGGAAGACCTTTTCTTCTTTCTCATTTTTAAAAATTCTTTTGTTTATATCAGTGTGAACTCCAGATTTCTATTTGATAATCCATTACTATTAATGTTTATTTTCATGCTCAAATTACCCCCCTTTGACCAGTGGAAGCCACACCAAGTTAGTTCTCATTATAGATTTTAATTGCACGCTATTTGGTGCATAAAAATAAACCACTATATCTTTTCAAAAAGTGAAAGAAAACAAAAAGTGACAAAGGCCTAAGAGAAGACAATGGCAAGTAGAAAAGAAATTTAGAAATATATAGGTGGCAAAGATGTGATGATTAACTAGGTATGGGAGGTAAGGGAAAAGTTTAGGATAGATTCCTTCGCTGGATTTGTCTGAGTAACAAAAGAACCATAATCAATATTCAGTGAGAAGGGGAATACAGAACTTTGGGTTTCTTTTATCCATATGGGTATATAAAATATTATACTAGCTACTTCATTCAATACTTTCTGATCTTAATGCCACATTAGAAAGATCTCTGACCACTGAATCTAAAGGAGCCCCCGTCACTCTCCATCTCTTTACCCTGCTCTACTTCTGCTGCGATTCATGGGGTCGCAAAGAGTCAGACATGACTGAGTGACTGATCTGAACTGAACTTCTGTTAATAGCACTTACCACGATCTGACATTCTATTTATTTTTGGTGGTTTTTTTTCACCCGTGGCTTGTGGGATCTTAGTTCCCCGACCAGGGAACAAACCCAGGTACTTAGCAGTGACAGTGCAGACTCATAACCACTGGGCCACCAGGGAATTCCCAATCCTTTGGTGTATGGCCTCTCCAATAAACCAAGTTCCATAAGGACTCAGATTTTGTTTGTTTTGACCAATGCTATATCTGTGCCACAAAGGAGATATTCAAAATCAATTCATAAATAAATAAACACGTATATGTGTGTATATGGAGGGAGAGAGGGATGGGGGATAGAAAGAGGGACAGAGATGGGATCATAATTAACATTGTTTTGCAAGACATTATCTTTTTTTCTTAACAGTGTAACTGGACATCACTTTATATTGCTGCTGCTGCTGCTAAGTCGCATCAGCCGTGTCCGACTCTGTGCGACGCCATAGACGGCAGCCCAACAGGCTCCCCTGTCCCTGGGATTCTCCAGGCAAGAACACTGGAGTGGGTTGCCATTTCCTTCTCCAATGCATGAAAGTGAAAAGTGCAAGTGAAGTCTCTCAGTCGTACCCGACCCTCAGTGACCCCATGGACTGCAGTCTTCCAGGCTCCTCCGTCCATGGGATTTTCCAGGCAAGTGTACTGGAGTCGGGTGCCATTGCCTTCTCTGCACTTTATATTATTAGTACTTAATTCTTTTCAATGGTTACATAGGTGAGAAATGACAGCCTAAGCTTAGAGACTTTAAGCTAAATTACAAAAAAAATTATGAGGATGGAATCTAAATAAATATAAGCTACGTAATAACACATTTCTGCTACAAATCTGAATCAAAAGGACTAATAAACTTCATAAGAAATCAGTATGAAAACCTAACCAATAGACATGCAAAGTATGTCCCATTTATAGAAAAAAAAAAAGACTTAGCATCAAACATATATGAAGAGCTGTTAAATGGAAACAATGCAAACCATAAACTGACAAATATTTTTAAACAAAAACGTCCAATTTTCAAAAAAAAGATACCCTGTACATTTTTGTCACAAGTAAATATTAATTCGTCCTTCTAAAAAAAAATTTAGCAAGACATACCAAAAGCTTTCAGATGTCTATACTTTTTGGGTCTATAATTCTACTTCTGGTTATTTATTCCTCTGAAGATATGCACCAAAAAATTCATTGTGATATTATTTATTATCATTTAAAAACTGGAGGCATCTTAAATATCCGATAATAGTGAATGGTTAACTATGACACATATCCTTGACACATATCCATCAAAAGCTATAGATTTAAATATTTAAGAATATATTTTTATGTTATATATTTATATTTTAGTATGAAATCAAACATGTTTATGAATCAATCTTAGGTTAAAAAATATAGTTGATACTTTTGGTTTTTTTTTTTTTTTTTTTTAAGGTAAGAAATGCATTTATTCAGATTCAGAGAGAAGCGCAGTCCACAGATGGAGTGTGGGCCATTGCAGAGGGCAAGTGCGGCCAGTTTTGGGTTTTTTGTTTTTTTTTTAACAAAAAAGGAAAAGAGATCCAATTACTATCAGCAGGTGAATTTTTTAGAAGAGTAAAATTATTAGAATTATATTAACTGATGCTGATTTTTATTATAGACTTTAGCATAAAATACTTCACTGACATTTTACTTTATAAAAGTTTTTCCTTTACACCCTCTCATTTCAATCTTATTGGTCTTTGAAGATCAAACAATTCCATTACCACAATTTTGCTGATGAAGTGGGTGTTTAAGAGATGACTTTACAAGCATGTTTAAGGACCACACACTTATTCTATATAAGTAAGATAGGACCCAAAACTGTGAAGACTAGGCATTAGAAGAGGATCAAATCCAAATCCTTAAAGGATTCTCATTTTTCTTAGTGTCTTTACTCATCACAATTTTAACCTTTCAAGATTTACATAACATTTAACCTTTTGAGACATACATAACAAATGTCTTGGACCTGCTACCAATTCAGTTAGTAAGGAAGTATTAGACTGCCAGCAGTATAGTCTGGGCTCTGGAGCCAGGCTGCCTGGATTTGCATCCCAGCTTCATCTCATCACTTACTAAATGTATGACCTGAGTATATTTCCTCTATATGACCTTGGACAGGATGCTTAACTTTTCTGTGCTTCAGTGTTTCTCATCTGTAAAATGGGCCATAAATAGCTACCTTACGGTCTTCCCACGTGGCTCAGTGGTAAAGAATCCACCTGCCAAAGCAGGAGACACAGGTTCGGTTCCTGGGTCAGGAAGACCCCCTGGAGAAGGAAATGGCAACCCGCTCCAGTATTCTTGCCTGGAAAATCCCATGGACGGGGGAGCCTGGCGGGCTACAGTCCATGGGGTCACAGAAGAGTCAGACATGACTTAGCGACTAAACAACAGCAATGGTCTCGATCTTATTACCACACATAAAGATTAGATCTGTTAATGAAAGCAAAACATTTATACCATGCCTGGCACATGGGAAATGCTCAGTAAACATCAGCACTTCGTGTCTGGTTCATGAAACAGTAAATGCACCAGTTCCTTTCAGCTGATTCATTGCTCACTGCTTTGCTCTGAAACTTTGAGTTGTATATAGCATTTTATGGTTTTCAAAACATTACCTCATTGCAGTTTCGCAAGCAATTCACAAAGCAGGCAGGCTGCACAAGGCTAAAAGTGGCCAATTTAGAAAGAGACCCCAGAGTCCCCCATGGCTAATTTAGTGCCACTAAATGATGAACCCCCTTAGCCTTGGATCAAGCCTTCCTAATTGAAAACTGGTTTCTCAAGAATTTCAGGACTCTACTGGTGCAGCTGGCTCCTTTACAAAGCTTTCTGATGCAAAGAGAAACCTACTTTGTTGAGTAGGATAAACCTCATTCCTTTTAAGGCAGAAGAGGAAAAAAGACTATTATGGCCTGAACAAAGAACAAAATGTTCATTTCTCCTGAAATCTTTCCATCCATTATCTTTGTGAGACTGGGACAGGCTAGGACTAAAGAGATGTTCTTCCTCTCCATTCAGGCATTGTATGTGAAAGTGTCACACATCCATAAAGTGCATTAAAAACGTGTGCAGCCTGCCCATTTGCTGTTCAGTATAAAATGTAAATAAATGACTGCTGTAGATGGTGGATTTTCAGCCATGTAGCTGATTTAGATCACTAAAGTCTTCAAGTAGAGGAGATTCTAAAAGCTACCAAGCTTGACAGAATAAAGGTTGCAAGCTCTTGAGATAACTTCTTCAGAATTTAGAGACAATAATCTCATCATAAATCAACACCTAAAGAAATAGGCTTGGGATTACAAAAGTAAGCCACCCTGAATAATGGTTTGTAAATTCTAATGAATTCTATCCAATGCTCAGAAAGTTATGATGACAGCTAAAATCACCTCAGGCTAAGTGATCTAAGAGATACAATAATCCTAACAACTAGAGATAATATAAATAAAAGAAGAGTCATCTGCCCTGAGTTGCCTGGAGTCCAGAAAATGATGACTTTGGAAAGAAGCTTCATCAGTGTTTATCTTGCACTGTTCAGGGTAGACTATATTTGGCAGATGGCTACATGGCCTATAGCCATCTCAGAGCTACAGGCTGTGTTTAATTCTTCAGGCGTTTGGCTCAGACAGTAAAGAATCTGCCTGCATTATAGGAGACCCAGATTCGATCCCTGGGTTGCGAAGATCCCCTGGAGAAGGGAATGGCTTCCCACTCCAATATTCTTGCCTGGAGAATTCCATGGACAGAGGAGACTAGTGGGCTACAGTCTGTGGGGTTGCAAAGTGTCGGACACAACTGAGCAACTAACACTACAGTCTGGATATGAGATGCCTTGAAGGTATCCAGGCTTTCCTTGTGGCTCAGCTGGTAAAGAATCTGCCCACAATGCGGGAGACCTGGGCTTGATCCCTGGGTTGGGAAGATCCCCTGAAGAAGGGAAAGGCTACCCACTCCAGTATTCTGGCCTGGAGAATTCCATGGACTGTATAGTTCATGGGGTTGCAAAGAGTTGGACACGACTGAGCGGCTTCACTTTCACTTTTCACTTTGATGCATTGGAGAAGGAAATGGCAACCCACTCCAGTGTTCTTGCCTGGAGAATCCCAGGGACGGGGGAGCCTGGTGGGCTGCCAACTACGGGTCGCAGGGTCGGACACGACTGAAGTGACTTAGCAGCAGTAGCAGCAGCAGTTCTCACTAAGTTCTCTTACCCAGAGGAGGGTCCCTGGTCAGTGGATATTCTGTTTATTGGAAAGGCATATCTGCTTCTGTGAAAAGGCATTCTGGGGTCATTAATCAGTCTTCAACGGATTAAGTGTCAAGTCCTATCCCTGAGCCAGATTTCCTCGTGGAGGGATGAGGGGAAGAGAGAGGTCATAGCATGAGAAGCCAGAGCTGAGGACCAAAGCTCCCCTTAAATGCAGAAGGATGAAACACACGGGATCAAACCCCTTTTTCTTCACTCACTAGTCTTGTGACACTGGTCAAGTTAGTTTACTTCTTTGACCTTTAGTTTCCTCATGGACAAACAGCCAACTTTAGGGGACTTCCCTGGTGGTCCAGGGGTCAAGACTCCGTGCTTCCACTGCTGGAAGCATGGGTTCAACCCCTGGTCAGGGAGCTAAGGTACTGAAGGCCACGTAGCATGGCCAAGAGAAAAGAGCCAACTTTAGGGCTGTTGGGAGGATTACTTACAGTGTTTAGCACAGTGTCTGGCATGGTAGACAGAAGAGTCTGATGCCTGTTATAAAACTGAGGCAGACCTTCAACAACAGGGGACCCCAACACAGCACTTGACAAAGTTAGAAACAGACACTAGCCCAGGACCACCCTCCCTCCTCCAATCTTCATTCTCCTCTTGGGTCAAATACTTGGTTTGACAGTGCAAAGAAACCACGGTAAAAGACTTCGTCTTAAGTAGACAAATTCAGCAGGAGGAAATGGTACCATACCTTTGAGAGCCATTTATTCAACTAATCTCTTTCAGCAACCAGGCTACAGAATTATTCAGGGCAGTAAAAAGCCAACTGTATGCAAAATAAAATGCATTCATCAGCAGACAGTAAACGTCAAAAAAAAGTGATAGAGCTGGTGTGAAACTTCTGATTGGAAAAAGATCATCATAAAAAAATCAGGTAGCTGATACACGGTGAAAGTATTTTGGCTTTTTTCGGCCTTAGCCAATTGAGCGCAAAATACAGCCAATTCCTCATGCAAAGTGTCAGCATCAGCCCTTAATTTCACCCACACATTTCCAGGTGTGACCACTTCCTTGTGGGTTCTTGGCTCGCTGAACTCTGGCTTCCGGCAGCAGAACACGCCTCTGAGCTTTACCTCAGCAGGAAGCATATAAGAGCTTTATGATTAAGGCAAGAATCTTCCTCATAATCAAAGATTTGTCCTACCCTTCTGGGCAGACCATCAGCCTGACTTTATATAAATAGATATATATCTACCCTCCTCCTTCCAGGTTGCAGCTCTGATATCTGACTGCTTAACTCAAACTCTCTTGGGTGAGCCCTGGCTGTGGAAATACATTTCCAGGGGCCTGGCAGCTGGCTCAAAACTCACAGAAGCTCTCAATGACATTCTCGTATATAGCTGGGCTTCAGAGATCCCAGGCCTGACTCCCAACTCAAGAGCCAGGACCCCAGATTACCCAAGTTCTGAAAAGGGAAAGACAACTTAAAAGTTACTGACCAAATGACTTCTAAGCACACGAAAGCAGACCCAGATAAAGTGTGTTCATAAGAGCAATAATGTTGGAAACAGTTTTTCCCTAAGCCACCAAGAGTTGTAGAAAACCCAAGGAACTTTCAGCCCTTTAAATGTCAACAAAAGAGTAATAAGAGAGCTTGGAGGCTTCTCTATAAGCAGAGTTGGGAAGAGAAAAAAGCACTAAGAAAGACTGTTTCAGATTAAGTAAATGTGACTTCCTTAAATGTTGCTCGTAAACCAGAAGTTTTTAATCTAAGTCTCAGCACATTTTGAGGGGTGGAGATAGAGGATGTTTAGGAAACCATGATTTTGTACATATGCGTGCATGTATCTTTTTTGCCCAGAAGGTCCAGGTTGCATTGCCTTCTAAAATATATCTAACCTAAAAGGTTAAGAACTAATGATCTAACCACATTCTTCTTCAGTGTGTATCATGGTAATAATGAGTTGTTTATTTAAAAGAAGGCTTTACAATATAAAGAAGCTATTCTCATTCAAAAGCCATATTTAACTAAAATTCTATGCTAATCAGTGACTTTAGCTTACCACATGAAGGGATGCTAAACTATTTCCTGGTTTTGATGTTGACTACAGTGATACAGGATGTCAAACTGGGGGATACCACACTAAGGGGTGTTGAACTATCTCCTGGTTTTGATGTTGACTACATTGAAACAGGATGTCAAATTGGGGGATACCACACCAAGGGGTATTGAACTATCTCCTGGTTTTGATGTTGACTTCTTTGGAGGGAATGATGCTGAAACTCCAGTACTTTGCTCACCTCATGCGAAGCATTGACTCATTGGAAAATACTCTGATGCTGGGAGGGATTGGGGGCAGGAGGAGAAGGGGATGACAGAGGATGAGATGGCTGGATGGCATCACTGACTCAATGGACGTAAGTCTTCTGAAACTCCAGTACTTTGGCCACCTCATGTGAAGAATTGAATCATTGGAAAAGACTCTGATGCTGGGAGGGATTGGGGGCAGGAGGAGAAGGGGATGACAGAGGATGAGATGGCTGGATGGCATCACTGACTCAATGGACGTAAGTCTGAGAGAACTCCGGGAGTTGGTGATGGGTAGGGAGGCCTGGCGTGCTGCGATTCATCGGGCCGCAAAGAGTAGGACACGACTGAGCAACTGAGCGGAACTGAACCGAACAGTGTGAAGAGGAACTAAAAAGGCTCTTAATGAAAGTGAAACAGGAGAGAGAAAAAGTTGGCTTAAAGCTCAACATTCAGAAAACGAAGATCATGACATCTGGTCCCATCACTTCATGGCAAATAGATGGGGAAACAGTGGAAACAGTGTCAGACTTTATTTTGGGGGGCTCCAAAATCACTGCAGATGGTGACTGCAGCCATGAAATTAAAAGATGCTTATTCCTTGGAAGGAAAGTTATGACCAACCTAGATAGCATATTGAAAAGCAGAGACATTACTTTGCCAACAAAGGTCCGTCTAGTCAAGGCTATGGTTTTTCCAGTGGCTATGTATGGATGTGAGAGTTGGACTGTGAAGAAAGCTGAGCGCGGAAGAATTGATGCTTTTGAACTGTGGTGTTGGAGAAGACTCTTGAGCAGCCCTTGGACTGCAAGGAGATCCAACCAGTCCATTCTAAAGGAGATCAGCCCTGTGTGTTCTTTGGAAGGAATGATGCTAAAGCTGAAACTCCAGTACTTTGGCCACCTCATGCGAAGACTTGACTCACTGGGAAAGACTCTGATGCTGGGAGGGATTGGGGGCAGGAGGAGAAGGGGAAGACAGAGGATGAGATGGCTGGATGGCATCACTGACTCGATGGACGTGAGTTTGAGTGAACTCCGGGAGTTGGTGATGGACAGGGAGGCCTGGCGTACTGTGATTCATGGGGTCGCAAAGAGCTGGACACGACTCAGCGACTGAACTGAACTGAACTGACAGTGATACAGGATGTCAAATTGTGGGAGATGGGGTGATGGTTGCACAGGATCTCCCCACATATTTCCTTGCAACTCTCTATTAATCTATCCTTATTTTATTGCAAAATTAAACAGTTAAAAATTTTAAAACATAAGTTCTGGAATCTGGCGGAGTTTTCTTCTTAAACCCAGCTCTGCGTTTATAACTTGCATGATGCTGGAAAAGTTATTAAGTTCTCTGAATCTGTAAAAAGGCACAATTGCGATTCCTATCTCATAGACCTGCTGGTACAGATATAAACTATTATGATTACTGTTAGGCCAAATGCTCATAGCCTGTATATCAGCCTTCACTGGGTGACAGGTACATGGTTTTCATATATGGTTGTTAAAGTGGAAATTGTTCCCTTTGGGGTAATCTTGGAAACAAAAATCCTTAAAGTGGCAGTAAACAGCATAAACAAGGAACTACTTTTTAGAAATCAGAAGAAAGAAAATCTAGTTTAACAGAGACTGTAGTGAAAAGTGAAAGTATTAGTCACCAGTCAGGTCCGACTCTTTCAGACCCTGCCAGGCTCCCCTGTCCATGGAATTCTCCAGGCAAGGATACTGAAGTGGGTAGCCATTGCCTTCTCCAGGGGATCTTCTTGACCCAGGGATTGAACCTGGATCTCCTGCATTGCAGGCAGATTCTTCACTGTCTGAGCCACCAGGGAAGCCTCAACAGAGACCATAAGGGGAAGGAAGGAACACACAAAAGACACACAAAACAAAAGCAGATGAGGCAATTTTTCACAATGTGTACACCAGCCCATATTTGCTCAGCATCATGGTGTACTTAAGGACTTAGAATCTTCATCTAGATTATTTCTATTTAATAGTAGACAAAATAGTAATGATACTGTGCATTTCACAAAGCCACATGTTTTCCATTAAGGATTTCACTAAACCTAAAGCTTGGAAATTGGCCAATATTATGGTTTTTAAAAGAAAAATAAAAGGACATTATATAAGTCATCAATTTTATTAATAGTTTGCTTTCAAGGAGTGTCTATACTAAGGTTTAAGAGTGGAGGTTTGCTCAGGGTGCGGTGAGTACAAACAGAAGGGACAATGACATCAACCTGGAGGCTCAGAATTCCTGGAGATGACACCTGAGCTGAATCTTGACAGACGAATGAGCCATGCTTCCCAGGTAGCTCAGTAGTAAAGAATCAGCAAACAGAGATGTGGGTTTGATCCCTGGGTCAGAAGACCCCCTGGAGAAGGAAATGGCTACCGAATCCAGTATTCTTGCCTCGGAAACAACACGGACAGAGGAGCCTGGAAGGCTACAGTCCATGGGGTCACAAAGAGTCAGACACAACTTAGTAACTAAACAACAACAACGAAAGAATGAGCCAGGGAAGAAAGAGCAACGGTTGACAACAGCTGTCCCAGGCAGAAGGAAGGCCAAGCACAAAGCTAGAGCAGTGGCAACATGTACTGGCAAGAAGAGGTAGTGGTGTTACCACAACATCAGCCTCAAGGCTGAACACAATATCTCAAAAAGGAGGGGGGCAGGGTAAACAGCATTTAAATAAATGTTACCTTTAAGCTTTTCCACTGTATATAAATCCCAGAAAAAATATTTGCACAAATACTTTCATCTCAGAACCTACTTCTATGATGGGCAAAGATGACAACACAGAGGTCTAAGAAAAGCTGGGCTTAATTTCCAGGAAAAACCTCTGCATTTCTTCCCTATTTTTCTGCACAAACTGAGAAAATGTAGAGATTTTAAATATTTAAAAGCAGTTATTTTTCTTTCTCTTGGACTAGGAAGGGGTCTGATGACCTTTGCTACAAAATGTGGGGTCTTAAAAAGGAATCACAGAGGAAGCTAAAATAACATTTAGTCAAAGAAACCCATAGAAGTGACTGGTTTCTGCCAGTTGGCTTACCGATACATATTTCATATCATTTTTGGAGATTTCTGGTCTGAGGACTAAACATCATTGCTCATTTTATGGGCACCGGAAAGCAGTATCTAGGGAAGGAAGCATATTCATTTGCTAAAATAACATTTAGTCAAAGAAACCCATAGAAGTGACTGGTTTCTGCCAGTTGGCTTACCGATACATATTTCATATCATTTTTGGAGATTTCTGGTCTGAGGACTAAACATCATTGCTCATTTTATGGGCACCGGAAAGCAGTATCTAGTGAAGGAAGCATATTCATTGGTGTTCTTCGGAAGGAATGATGCTAAAGCTGAAACTCCAGTACTTTGGCCACCTCATGCAAAGAGTTGACTCAATGAAAAAGGCTCTGATGCTGGGAGGGATTGGGGGCAGGAGGAGAAGGGGACGACAGAGGATGAGATGGCTGGATGGCATCACCGACTCGATGGACGTGAGTTTGAGTGAACTCCGGGAGATGGTGATGGACAGGGAGGCCTGGCGTGCTGCGATTCATGGGGTCGCAAAGAGTCAGACACGACTGAGTGACTGAACTGAACTGATGTTTGTTGCATGTATTTAAACGTTGCAGAGCCTTCATTTTTAATATTTCTGTTCTGGTTGGTCTCAAACCAAGACACTGACCTCACACTCCAGTGGCTCTGTGATATTCTGGCAAACAGAGCACAGCCCAAGATGCACATCCCCCACCCCTGCTTTCAGAGCCTCCCTAAGAGGAACTAAACAGCCTCTGGATGAGGGTGAAAGAGAAAAGTGAAAATGCTGCCTTGAAACTCAACATTCAAAAAACTTAAGGGCTTCTCTGGTGGCTCAGGGGTAAAGTACCTGCCTGCCAGTGCAGGAGGCACAGGTTCAGTCCCTGATGTAGAGAGATTCCACATGCCACGGAGGAACTAAGCCCGTGTGCCACAGTTATTGAGCCTGTGCTCTAGAGCCTGGGAACCACAACTACTGAAGCCTGCATGCACTAGAGCCTGGGCTCCACAGCAACCGATGCCACTGCAGTGAGAAGCTGCTGCTGCTGCTAAGTCACTTCAGTCGTGTCCGACTCTGTGTGACCCCACAGACGGCGGCCCACCAGGCTCCCCCATCCCTGGGATTCTCCTGACAAGAACACTGGAGTGGGTTGCATTTCCTTCTCCAGCAATGAGAAGTTGGCGCACCACAACTAGAGAGCAGTCCCCACTCGCTGCAACTAGAGAAAAGCCTGCACAGCAATGAAGAACCAGCACAGCCAAAAAAAAAACACAACCTAAGATCATGGCACCTGGTCCTACCACTTCATAGCAAATAGAAGCAGAAAACGTGGAAGCAATGACAGATTTTATTTTCTTGAGCTCCAAAATCACTGAGGACAGTGACTGCAACCATGAAATTTAAAGACACTTGCTCCTTGGAAGGAAAGTTATGACAAACCTAGACAGTGTAGATATCACTTTGCCAGCAAAGATCCATATAGTCAGAGCTATGGTTTTTCCAGTTGTCATGTACAGATTTGAGAGTTGGACTATGAAGGCTGAGCACCCAAGGACTGAGGCTTTCAAATTGTGGTTCTGGAGAAGATTCTTGAGGAGTCCCTTGGACAGCAAAGAGATCAACCCAGTCAATCCTCAAGGAAATCAACCCTGAATATTCACTGGAAGGACTGATACTGAAGTTCAAGCTCCAAGCAACAGAAAATCTAAACTCTAGCCCTGCATTTTATTAGCTGTATGACATGAATATGCTATCTGATCTCTCTAAACTGCAGTATGACTTTGAGACATACCTAGGACAGAAAGTTGCCCTTCCTTTTTTCTTTCCCTTCAAAAACTAGAGAATCCTGTTTTATTTTTAAAAGCTGTTGTCTTGGAACTATTATCAAGCTTCATTCCAATCTTCTGTGTCCTGTGTCTAGGACTTGCTCAGACTCCTTCGCCCAAGTCACTGAACCCCTTGTCCCCTGGCTCCCTGTTCCCTGGCCATGTAGATTGGGAATGTGATCCCTGCCTTGGATGGCCTCCCAGATCTGCTGTCTAGACCACCTGTCAACCCATTGCTGATTCTGGATTTTCCTGCTTGCTGCTGAAAAGCCAAGCATGCCACACAGCAGACTTTGAGTTTGACCTTCGAGATCAGGCAGGAGTTAGGATCTGGATCAATAGAGAGAATGGGGTTGGGCAGTCCAGCTGGTGGAACATGAAGAACAAAAGGAAGAGTCAGGAAAACATAAGGTATCAGGGAACATGGAGGGGCTTGGAGGGGATTTCTGGAGAGTAAAAGCGCAAACTAGGAACCCACAGGCCAGATCCAGCTCACAGTTGTTCTGCTTAGTGTCACAGGGTTTAAAAGATTTTTAATTGGTTGCTAATTTTTTTTTTTTTTTTTTTGGCTACGTGGCATACAGGATCTCAGTTCCCTGACCAGGGATGGAACCTGTGCCTCCTACAGTGGAAGCGTGGGGCCCTAACTGAAACAGATGCCCAAATTCTCTTGAAAAAGAGAACAATTTGACAACATTGGACCTGCAGTCCAAAGAAACAATGGAGAGAGCAGTAGATGCTGTCTGTTCCCTTGGGATGGGGCTCCTCCCTCCAGTCTCTGTAACCCCCACTGCCACCGGCTTCATGTCTTCATTTACTGACCTGCCTCTCTAGGTGAACAATAATTATTTAGTCAATTAGAATGGGAAGTAGAGAAGAAGAAGAGGAGAAGGAAGAAGAAAGAGAACCCCCCTATTAATAATACTAAAGTGTTATATCAGTGGGATGGGGTGGGAGGTGGGGGAGAGATTCAAGAGAGAGTGGACATATGTATACCTATGGGTGATTCGGGTTGATGTATCGCAGAAACCAACATAATATTGTAAAGCAATTATCCTTTAATTAAAAAGCAAGAAATTAAAAAAATAATGCTAATGAATTGTATCAAATCCTCACACTGTACAAAAGTACAAAATGTTGTATGTCAACCATATCTCAATAAAGATATCGCAATAAACTGTGTCTCAATGAAAAAAAAAATGAATGAAAAAAATACGAGTGTATATTGTAAAGCAATTATCCTTTAATTAAAAAGCAAGAAATTAAAAAAATAATGCTAATGAATTATATCAAATCCTCACACTGTACAAAAGTACAAAATGTTGTATGTCAACCATATCTCAATAAAGATATCGCAATAAACTGTGTCTCAATGAAAAAAAAAAATGAATGAAAAAAATACTAGAGTATGTTCTTGGAAGACCTCCAATAGCATACCAGTGTGGACTATGGCCTGGGGTGAGAGGTAACTACAAGCATTTTCCCACGTAGTAACACAATAAGATGAGTGCTTGAAAATATTTTAGGTACAACTTGAATAAATAAGCACATATATCAAGAGTGCTTACTTAACTTTATGAAACACTGGCAAAGCCAGGCCCTCCAACCTTTCATATGCTATGCAGTTGGGAATAAACAATAAAAAATAATGCTAAGAAAATGAATAATTATCAAAAAAGAAAATCTGTTTTAAAGGTAAGTATATCTTCATACCTCACCAAGTTCCATGAAGAATTTAAGATGACACTAGAAGGAAGGATGAGCTGAAGTGTGAGGTACCACATCCAGAAATAACAGCTGGAAGGATTTTCAGAAAGTATGAGCATGAAGTGAGGCAATGGAGGCAGTTGGGATAGCGGGACACAAAAGAAGGCCAGACTTTGAGAAGGGCTAACAGTCAAGACTTAGGGACAGCCAGAATAGCCCTGTGGCTTAAGGCCCAGTGCCCGGGAGGCTCAGCCCATGAGGGCTGGAACACAGCACTCGTGGGGCTGGGAAAACACAAAGCAAGATTTGATTGGGAAGGGACGTGGTAACACTCATCAGCACTTTCAGGGCCTCAGCAAAACAGGCTTCAGACCTAGAGGGAAAGTGAAATTCTTGGAAAAAAAGACAAGCAGTATTCTGGTGCCCAGGAGGAAAGGTGGTACAACTGTAGCCCTTGCCAGGTACCACAGGCTCAATTCAGGCCTACCCAGGTTATAGCAGTAAGACTCAATTCTAAGATCTGTCAAACTGTGATCCTTCTTGGTTGCTACCATGATCATCTCCTAAACAAGTTGAGTCCAAGTCTGGAGGTGTTGGGTGTCCAAGGTCTCAAGTTTGTTTGTTTTTGGCTTTTTTTGGCTGTGCCATATGATATGCAGGATCTTAGTTCCCTAACCAAGGATTGAACCTGGCCCCCTGCAGCAGAAGTGAGGAGTCTCACACCACTGAACAACCAGGGAAGTCCCCAGGTCCTAAAGTTTAAGGCAGGAGTTGAGCTAAGAAGTCCAAGGTGAGCCAAATCAACCTGGATATCCCCAGAAATTAGCCAGAAACGTGGGAAATAAGTTGAGCTTGAAAGAGAGATTTGGGAGCCAAAGAATTGAAGCTAAGGAGTGAGTTGTAAGACAGATTCAGGCCTACCCAGGTTATAGCAGTAAGACTCAATTCTAAGATCTGTCAAACTGTGATCCTTCTTGGTTGCTACCATGATCATCTCCTAAACAAGTTGAGTCCAAGTCTGGAGGTGTTGGGTGTCCAAGGTCTCAAGTTTGTTTGTTTTTGGCTTTTTTTGGCTGTGCCATATGATATGCAGGATCTTAGTTCCCTAACCAAGGATTGAACCTGGCCCCCTGCAGCAGAAGTGAGGAGTCTCACACCACTGAACAACCAGGGAAGTCCCCAGGTCCTAAAGTTTAAGGCAGGAGTTGAGCTAAGAAGTCCAAGGTGAGCCAAATCAACCTGGATATCCCCAGAAATTAGCCAGAAACGTGGGAAATAAGTTGAGCTTGAAAGAGAGATTTGGGAGCCAAAGAATTGAAGCTAAGGAGTGAGTTGTAAGACAGAGGAACAGGTGACTCTCACAGCCTGAAGTGGAGCTGCAATTAAGGGATGAAGGGAGAGGAAGCAGCTACCACAGTAGTCAAAGACACACGAAACACGGGTAGAACAGAATCACTCAGCGTCGCAGAGGATAAGAGGGCACGAAGTTCAAACAAAGGGCCTCTTAATAGTCACTTAGCAAAGAAAGGACACACAGCAGAGAGACTGAAATGATGTCCAGAATCCGGCTGGTAACCTTCCAAAGAATTTTCACAAAACCAGATCTCAAGGAGTTAAGAGTAGGATGTTAGAGGCTGCCAAACAAATCGGTTGGTATTTATGGTAGTAAAGTTTGCGCTGTGTTTGTTTTGGCCGTGGAGTTGCTAGGCTATGACAAGCACACACTGAGCTCCTGCCCCACTACCCCCCTTTTACGTCAGGAACTCTAAGATATCACCTGAATTACTCAGTCTTCAGTTCATTTCAGTTCAGTCGCTTAGTTGTGTCTGACTCTTTGTGACCCCATGAATCGCAGCATGCCAAGCCTCCTTGTCCATCACNTGCCAGGTACCACAGGCTCAATTCAGGCCTACCCAGGTTATAGCAGTAAGACTCAATTCTAAGATCTGTCAAACTGTGATCCTTCTTGGTTGCTACCATGATCATCTCCTAAACAAGTTGAGTCCAAGTCTGGAGGTGTTGGGTGTCCAAGGTCTCAAGTTTGTTTGTTTTTGGCTTTTTTTGGCTGTGCCATATGATATGCAGGATCTTAGTTCCCTAACCAAGGATTGAACCTGGCCCCCTGCAGCAGAAGTGAGGAGTCTCACACCACTGAACAACCAGGGAAGTCCCCAGGTCCTAAAGTTTAAGGCAGGAGTTGAGCTAAGAAGTCCAAGGTGAGCCAAATCAACCTGGATATCCCCAGAAATTAGCCAGAAACGTGGGAAATAAGTTGAGCTTGAAAGAGAGATTTGGGAGCCAAAGAATTGAAGCTAAGGAGTGAGTTGTAAGACAGAGGAACAGGTGACTCTCACAGCCTGAAGTGGAGCTGCAATTAAGGGATGAAGGGAGAGGAAGCAGCTACCACAGTAGTCAAAGACACACGAAACACGGGTAGAACAGAATCACTCAGCGTCGCAGAGGATAAGAGGGCACGAAGTTCAAACAAAGGGCCTCTTAATAGTCACTTAGCAAAGAAAGGACACACAGCACAGAGACTGAAATGATGTCCAGAATCCGGCTGGTAACCTTCCAAAGAATTTTCACAAAACCAGATCTCAAGGAGTTAAGAGTAGGATGTTAGAGGCTGCCAAACAAATCGGTTGGTATTTATGGTAGTAAAGTTTGCGCTGTGTTTGTTTTGGCCGTGGAGTTGCTAGGCTATGACAAGCACACACTGAGCTCCTGCCCCACTACCCCCCTTTTACGTCAGGAACTCTAAGATATCACCTGAATTACTCAGTCTTCAGTTCATTTCAGTTCAGTCGCTTAGTTGTGTCTGACTCTTTGTGACCCCATGAATCGCAGCATGCCAAGCCTCCTTGTCCATCATCAACTCCCAGAGTTCACTCAAACTCATGTCCACACCCAGTCCTGATTAATAACTGTACTGGTTGTATTTCTTCTTTTTTGACGTGGAAGTCAATGGTTCTCTAACTCCATCTCTGGTTGCCGACAATCCATCATGGAGTGGGCTGTGTGAAACAAAGGACCATGGGGCTCAGGCCTTTGAGAACAGAAAGGGGGTTACCAAGCAGCACACTGTGAAGAGAGGGATATGGTCTTCCCCTCCGTTTCATACTTGTTTTTACTTGCCAGTGCCCAGCGGCCTTGGCATAAAACACTGAAAAGTGTAAATAATGCAGGCATGGCCGACAATTGCCAGCCTTCTAGCAGTTGTCCCCAGTCATCAGTGTCATCATGGAAAGAGGACTAAATCAGGAATGCGGACACCAATGGGCAGGCTGCTAATTTTATAATTGTAATCCTTTTACACAGTTCCCTCTTCACATGCATGCAAAGGGTAACATGAAGTTGAATTCACAGCATTTTCCACATGGTAGGTGCTCAAATAGATGTGTTTAAGTAGTCAGAAACTTCCAAAAAAAAAGTTAAGAAAAAAGAAACATGACTCCCTTAAAAGGTAAAAAACTTACATTCGGACTTTATTTTCATCCTCTTTAAAAAGACAAGTGGATTGGACTTTTTCATAGGCAGCACCAAAACCAGAAACCTTAGTGAAATTTTTAAGAAAATTAATATCATAAAGTTAATGTATTTTGCTGAAATATTTATGGACAAAATGAAATGATATCTGGTATTGAATATAACAAATAACATAGGGGAAGTAGGTAAGAATACGAATAAAATAAGGTTAGCTTTGAATTGATCATTATTTAAGCTTGGTGATAAATATTGGAGATTTAATATAATAACCTCTCTACTTTAATTTGTTTGACATTTTCCATAAGATAAACTTTGTAAAAGTAATACTTTTATAAGTAGGATAATATTTTGTAAACAAAGTTGAAAAGCAAGCAATGAACTAGGGGGAAATAATGCAAGATGCTGTACTGTCAGGGTTTATATCCTTAAGGGAGAAAGACTTCTTACAAATGAATGATAAAGACTAACAGCTAATAGAAAAAAAATGTCAGGAATGGGTAACTCACAAAAGAAGAAATACAAAAAGCTAATAATCATATGAAAACATATTCAATTTCACTAATGATGGGAGACAGAATAATGGCCCCCTGAAGGATGTCTGAGTCCTAATCCACAGACATGTGAATACGTTATTTTACATGGCAAAAAAGGGATTCACCAGATGTGACTGATTAAGGATCTGGGGATGGGGAGGCAGTCCAGAATTATCTGGGTGGGCCCAAAGTATCCCAAGGTCCCCTAGAGAGGGAAGCAAGAGGGCCTCTGTCAGAGAGGAAGGACAAAGGAAGCAACGGAGCTTCAGCGATGCTATGTGGCAGGTTTTGAAGATGGCGGAAGGGACCCATGAGCCAAGAAGAGCAAGTAGCTTCTAGAAACTGGCACAGGCAAAAAAAAAAAAAACAACTGATTCTCCCCTGGAGCCTCTGGAAGGAGGCAGTCCTGCTGACACTTTGACATTAGCCCAGTTCTAGTGCTGGAAGAAAACACAACGCTGGCTGGTCTCACTTTAAATTCCAGCCCACTGACTTCCAGCGGGCCCTTAAGGACCCTACCACCACAGCCACTGCAATCATGCAACATCTCCTATCAATTTACTCTCCTAAAAGACTATATCACAGCTTCTCTGTCATCTTCAAGGTGCCAGCTGCCCCCACCTCCCCACCAATACATGCTCTTTGGTGGTGCTGTCTACTAGCTAGACTTAATTCCACAACAGTCAAGAGTGACCAAAGTCACTTGCCAACTCTTCCAGCTGCCAGCATCTGCATCCACCCACTCTTCTGTCCCACCTGCTGCTTTGCCTACACTGCGCTCCCACCTAAGGCCAATCCTCCCTTCTCACATACTCAAGAGCATCACTCCTGCAGTTCTCCAGCATCACCAGTCTTTCTCTCCACTGGATCATTCCCATCAGCACATGCTGCTCTGCTCAGTTGATTCACTTGTGTCTGACTCTTTTCGACCCCATGGACCATAGCCCACCAGGCTCCTCTGTCTATGAGATTTTCCCAGCAAGAATTCTAGAGTGGGTTCCCATGCCCTCCTTCAAAAATCTTCCTGACCCAGGGATCACACCCGCATTTCCTGCGTCTCCTGTATTGCAGGTGGATTCTTTACTGCTGAGCCACCAGGGAAGCCCCAGTAAACGGACTTTAAAGCAATAACAAACTTTCCTACCACATTCCCCTCTAGCTACCATTCCTTTTCTCTGCTTCTCCTTAGAGTAAAATTCCTCAAAAAAGAGTTTTCTCTACTCGCTATCTCTAATTCCTCTTCTTCTCTTTTTGAGCCCATTCCCGTTGGTGCCATTCTCAGCACAGAGCTGCATGGCAGGAATCACTTCCATTTACAGAAGAGAGAACTTGCTCAAAACCACACATCAGTCCACAGTTGACTCTGAAGGCTGGGCTGTTCCTATCCACTGCTTCAGCTTGGCCCTCCCACTGTCCTTTCTTACTTTCTCCTACAAATTGGACCACTCAGCCAGCCTCCTGTAACACTAGGTCTATGTGCATATCTTATAAAGTGTTTATTAGATTTGATTCTAATTAGTTTATGAGCCACAGCATACTATATTGATTTTGAAACTGTTATATTTCAGATTTTATCTGCCTGTTCTCTTATAGCTCTTGCTTTTAGGGAAGATCTCATGAATATTCCCCCATATCACCAATTCATTTAGTTTACTCATTATTTTCATCTTCAGTAATACGTACTCAACACAAAATGTAGAAAATGGGACGCAAGACTACATCAGCCATAATTATACCACTGAATACAAATAATGTTAGCACTTTTATTTCCTTCTGTTTAAATATGTATGCTTTTTCTAGTTATAAGCATAGCAAATGTGGAAAAGTAAACCTGTATTATCCATTAAGATATGCAAAGAAATCAACATAAATAAAAACAGGAGTACTTAAGGACATGAATGGATGCTTTAAACATATGAATGTTTAATTCAGCATGAAAAAAATAAATATCCATCAATAAAAGGTTAACATAATTTGTTTCCTCTTCTTTAAAGTCAAAAAACTAGTACTTTATGAGATTGTTATAAGGACTAAATCAAAAAATGTTTAGAAAGCATATATTAAACACAACTGATCATAAAGCATATTATTTGTATAACAGCTTATCTCCTCAACCCTTTATTTTCTAATTAGCCCTTTCCAGCTCAGGTCGAACTTCTTTAACTTGGCATCACTATTCTAGAAAGCCTCATTACTCTTTGGATTTCTAGGTTCCAAAGAGATGAGGTCATTCTGTCAACCCAACCGATAAAGGATATTTCTTCTTCTGTGTCCTACTTCCCAAAATGATAAGGTCTGCTACATTATTTTGTAGGTATTAGATTTTTTCTCCAGCTTTAGCCATAATTTACCAATTCTAACCTTTCAAGAGTTGACCGCTCAGCCTGCACTTTTCCCTTTCTCTTTTGGTGGCTGGCTTTTGCCTTTCTTGGCCTAGGCTTTTCCTTTTCTCTTTTGGTGGCTACTTCCTCACAGTTTTCATTCACTCCTCCTCCCTTGGGGTGGCAAGTTCTGGTCTTTCTAATCTTTGTACTTAGTTTCCATGTCTGTCTTTGGCATATCACAAAAATCAAGCTAAAATAAAACTCCCAGCAAGTAGGAGAATGCTTGTACAATAAATATTTCTTGAATGACCAAGATTATTTTTTACTATCATAAAAAGCAAAAAGGGTGCTGAAAAGATATTATTAGAGTTTGTTAATTCCACATGTAAAACCAGGGAAAGATTAACTAGAATTAGACTAATCATTTTAAACCATTTGGTTTGAATCAAATTGTTTTCTTACTTCTCTTAATTTGCTAAAAGGAATCATGTTGAGTAAACAATATTTTATGCTTGGAACAACAGTGTCATCTGGATCCAGTAAATAATATCCTGGTCACTATGTTTGTTTTTATTTGTTTTATATTCTAGTCACTTGTTTGAAGGTTTCTGGGCTCAAATACAAATACTGATATAATTTGGGAGAAGAATTTCATCCAATTATCTTCTACCCACTGGAATATTCTAGAGTAAAAAAGAAAGGTCCAGAATATGTCACTGTAGCATAACACTTATTTTGAGCAGAAGGCATTTGAGTTCTTAAAATCTCTTATCTGTGTAAGAGCAGAGCCTCTCCAAAGAACTCAAAGAAACTGTCAGAAGTCAAACAAAGAACATTCTTATCACCAGAGATCATGAGAAGTCACCATATATATATATATAACTGAATCATTGTGCTGTACATCTGAAACACAACATTGTAGATTAACTACTGTCTCTTATACACATCTAGATGTGTATAAGAGACAGATTTTGAGCAGAAGGCATTTGAGTTCTTAAAATCTCTTATCTGTGTAAGAGCAGAGCCTCTCCAAAGAACTCAAAGAAACTGTCAGAAGTCAAACAAAGAACATTCTTATCACCAGAGATCATGAGAAGTCACCACATCACACCTACATAGACACTGTCACAAAAATTACCATATCTCCCATGTTACCTGTCTCCTGCCAAACGTGTATGCAGGTCAAAAAGCTGGACATGGAACAACTGACTGGATCAAAATTGGGTAAGGAGTACAACAATGCTGTATATTGTCACCCTGCTTATTTCACTTCTATGCAGAGTACGGCATACAAAATGCTGGGCTGGATGAAGCACAAGCTGGAATCAAGATAGAAATATGAACTTCGACTAAGGTCCATCTAGTCAAGGCTATGGTTTTTCCGGTAGTCATGTATGGATGTGAGAGTTGGACTCTGAAGAAAGCTGAGCACCGAAGAATTGATGCTTTTGAACTGTGGTGTTGGAGAAGACTCTTGAGAGTCCCTTGAATTGCAAGGAGATCCAACCAGTCCATTCTGAAGGAGATCAGCCCTGGGATTTCTTTGGAAGGAATGATGCTAAAGCTGAAACTCCAGTACTTTGGCCACCTCATGAGAAGAGTTGACTCACTGGAAAAGACTTTGATGTTGGGAGGGATTGGGGGCAGGAGGAGAAGGGGACGACAGAGGATGAGATGGCTGGATGGCATCACTGACTCGATGAATGTGAATCTGAGTGAACTCTGGGAGTTGGTGATGGACAGAGAGGCCTGGCATGCTGCTATTCATGGGGTCGCAAAGAGTCGGACACGACTGAGCGACTGACCTGAACTGAAATCAGATAAGGAGATGCTACCACTTTAATGGCAGAAAGTGAAGAGGAATTAAAGAGCTTTTTGATGAGGGTGAAGAGAAGAGTGGAAAAGCTGGCTTAAAATTCAACATTCAGAAAACTAAGATCATGGCATCCGATCTCATGACTTTCTGGCAAATAGAAGGGAAAATGGAGAAGGAAATGGCAACCCATTCCAGTATTCTTGCCTGGAGAATCCCAGGGACAAGGGAGCCTGATGGGTTGCCCTCTATGGGGTTGCACAGTCAGACACGACAGAAGTGACTCAGCAGCAGCAGAAGGGGAAAAAGTGGAATAACAGATTTTATTTTCTTAAGCTCCAAATCACTGCTGACAGTGACTGCAGCCATGAAATTCAAAGATGCTTCTTCCTTAGAAGGAAAGCTATGACAAACCTAGACAACATATTAAAGAACAGAGGCATCACTTTGTTGATAAAGGTCCATATAGTCAAAGCTATGGTCTTTCCACTAGTCATGTATGGATATAAGAGTTGGACCATAAAGAAGGCTGAGCGCCCGAGAATTGCTTTCTAACTGTGGTGTTGGAGAAGATTCTTGAGTGTCCCTTGGACTACAAGAAGATCACCCCAGTCAATCCTAAAGGAACTCAGTCCTGAATATTCATTGGAAGGACTGATGCTGAAGCTCAAGCTGCATCCAATACTTTGGCCACCTGATGCAAAGAGCCCTCTCACTGGAAAAGACCTTGATGCTGGGTAAGAGTGAAGGCAAAAGGCGAAGGAGCAGCAGAGGAGATGGTTAGATGGCATCACCGACTCAATGGACGTGAATGTGAGCACACTCTGGGACATAGTGGAGGACAGAGGAGCCTGGAGTGCTACAATCCATGGGGTCGCAGAGAGTTGGACACCACCACCAACCCCTGTGATACTTATCAGGGCCCATTTACCTTTCCAAAAACTCATCTGTTTTCCAATATAGGCCCTTTCTCCCTCTCCCTTCTCTTATTAAGTCTGTTGTTTTCCTGCAAATGCCCTTCTCCCCTTCCCTTTCCTCCATTAAGATGGTATATAATCCCCAAATCCTAACTTCCCCCAGAGTCACAGTCTCTGTGAACTCCTACACACACATTAATAAAAACAAATAATTGAATTTAGTTTTTTTCTTTAACTGTCCTTTGTCAGTTGAATTCAAAGGTACCCCAACAACTGAACCTAAGAATACAGAGCAATTCTTACTCCTTGACAACCTGATAATCCAATATTTCACTGCAAATACTCAACTGTAAATCTCTAATAGGCCCTGCTGTAAGTATAAGCATTATTTATGGTTATATCAGCAGACGTATGGGCTTCTCTGTGGCTCAGATGGTAACGAATCCACCTGCGATGTGGGAGACCTGGGTTGGGAAGATCCCCTGGAGAGGGGCATGGCAACCCACTCCAGTATTCGTGCTTGGAGAATCCCATGGACGGAGGAACCTGGCAGGCTACAGTCCACAGGGTCATAGAGAGTTGGATACAACGCCTGGCGTGCTGCGATTCATGGGGTCGCAAAGAGTCGGACACGACTGAGCAACTGAACTGAACTGAACTGAACTGAGTAACTAAGCACAGCACAGCACAGAACAGCCCTGGACTTACTGCCCTGGACTTCCCTGCCCACCAGGCCCATGCTGGAGTTTGGAAATGAGATTGGCATGAGAAACAGCAGAGATGTGTCAATGGCCCAGAAGAGACTTCTAAATGCTTCCATGAGGTAAATCTGGACCTAACCGGACTGAAGGTGTAAACAGAAGGCGTCAGTGAGAAGGGCAGCTGGTCAACACTGAAAGGATAAAAGAAAGGCACCCGGGGCCCAGTCTGGGGGCGATTCCTGCAGCCCAGGGCTAGCGCCACTCCACCGCTATGGTGCTGCCTCCATAGCACAGAGAGCAGTCTCCTAACTGCCTCTGCTGAAGGACTGTCCTTAAAATCACTCACAAGCTTCTGTTCCAATGGGGCAGGCACTTAACAAGTAAATGCTTACAGAAGGAAGGAAGGAAGAAGGCTCCCACAAGCAAGCTTCTGAGTATAATCTGGCTTCCTTGTAACTTCCTGTGGGAAGAAAAAGTGCTGACAAGTAGTCTCTTCCTCCCGACAGTTACTACATCTTCTTACACATTAACAAATGAACCGATTTCAGGCTGGTGCAAGGTTCAGTTAGCAGAAGCCAGTTTCTCTGGGTTTCAAGCAATTTATGGACCAGTCGTGAGGACTAGACACTCAGAGATCTGACACAGAATGAGAAAGCAGTCCCTAGTCCACAAAACTCCACCTATCCATCCTCCTATCCAGGACACTTAACAATTATGCGACTTCCACTGGTAGCCTCTCCCCCGGCCATCCTTTAATTCAACAGCTATTTACTGTCTACAAGAGTCTTCCCTGATAGCTCAGTTGGTTAACAATCTGCCTGAAATGCAGGAGACCCCAGTTCGATTCCTGGGTCGGGAAGATCCACTGGAGAAGGGATAGGCTACCCACTCCAGTATTCTTCGGCTTCCCTTGTGGCTCCACTGGTAAAGAATCTACCCGCAGTGCGGGAGACCTGGGTTCGACCCCTGGGTTGGGAAGATCCCCTGGAGAAGAGAATGGCTACTCACTCCAGTATTCTGGCCTGGAGAGTTCCATGGGCTCACAAAGAGTCAGACATGACTAAGCAACTTTCACACACGAGTCAAACACTAACCTGGATGAAGGCCTGTGAAACAGACAAAGCTGGGTTCTTGGCCTTCTGTAGACCAAGGTCTGCTGAACTATACAACAGGAAAGTTTAACACAGCCAGATAAAATCTGTGAAAGAGGCAAATTCGGGGTGGGGGGGGGCACTGAAACGGAAAGAGAATAGGCAACTTTGTGGATGGGAAGTGGCCTAGGTAGAGGGTAAGCACGGGCAAATTCCTGAAAGGAAGAACAGTTAGGAACTGAAAGTTATTTACTGAAGCTGGAGTTTAGGAAGTTGGGGTAATGAGAGGGCAAATTTGAAGCCTCAAGGACTTTTATAAATCAAACATTTTAAATTTTATCTGAAGGCAATGGGGAAGTACTGACTTATGTCAGCCAAGAGAGAAACCAGAGTGCTTTCCTTCTTAAAAATATCACACAGGCTCCAGTAAGAACAAAGGAAGGAGCAGGAGAAAGACAGAAGGCAAGGTGTGCCTTTAATATCTTAGGCAGCTGGCCTAATATCTTAGGTTGCATTCATAATTCCTTCCCCACTTTCACTATTCATTTGACTCATAAAATGTTTTCAAGGTCATTTCATTTTTTTTTATTATGAGGTGGATTAGAAGATCTATTTTAACCTAAACATAATTTCATTTTATGGCAATGTCTCTTGTCTATCACAGAGGAAATGCTTCTCTTGATAAATATACTTTGGTTCTTAGGCTAAATGCGCTCTGTAATTTTCCCAAGAATTTTTATTTTTTATTTATTTATTTTTCATCTCTAGCCCTGCCCTGAGATTTCCTAAACTCAGTGCCCAATTTAGGGAGGATATGCCCAGAAGGGATAATCCCCACGGAGGGGAGGGTACATTTAACTGCCTGAGGTCCCCACCTGTAGTTCCTCAAAGATGCAAATTGCCCACCAGAGGAAACAGAACACCCACACCAGCCTGAGCTGCACCTTCAGGCTACCTAGGAGGTAAAAGCCCACCAAGAGAAAATAAGATCTGTTTTATTCTCAAAAGCAAAAGCACAGAGGCAGAGCCTGAAGGACGCTCTAGTTTACCATTTCAATGGAAGTCAAGATTTTACGGACTAGAGCCAAATTTTGTAATTTCTTATAGATTTTTCTAGGTTTGTTTCCAGTCAGTTCCCCAGCAGGGATTAGCTGCAAAGCTTATTTAGAAAACAAAAGGCTTGTGCTGAGCAGGACTGCCTGAGAGCACTTCCCACCCATACTGGGCCTAGGGAGAGGGGTCTCCCAAGAAAGAGTGAAAGTGGAGGCAGCCTGGCCAGGAAAGAAGGCGGCGGGGCGGTGTGTGTGTGGGGAGGG
>SJYX01023974.1:148146-180118 GCA_006410675.1 Oreotragus oreotragus
AGGGTGGGTGGGGGGTGGCAGAGGCGGCATATGGAGCAGGTCCCTAAGGACGCTGGAAATGTTTTTCTACAGTCACCTATGACAGTTCACATCTGAGCACTGGCAGTGTCCTTTAGAGCTGGTAGAGGGTGAATAAGGACCTGTAATATAGCAGAGAACTATATTCAACAACTTGTAATAATCTATAATGAAAAGAATCTGAAAAATAATATATATATATATAACTGAATCATTGTGCTGTACATCTGAAACACAACATTGTAGATTAACTATACTTCAATAATAATAATAATTATAATAACATAAAGGGCTTCTCTGGTGACTCAATGGTTAAAGAATATGCCTGCCAATGTAAGAGACACAGGTTCAGTTCCTAGTCCAGGAAGATTTCACACGCCTTCAGTTCAGTTCAATTGCTCAGTCATGTCCAACTCTTTGGGACCCCATGAACTGCAGCATGCCAGGCTTCCCTGGCCATCACCAACTCCCAGAGCTTGCTCAAACTCATGTCCATTAAGTTGGTGATGCCATCCAACCATCTCACCCTCTGTCGTGTCCTCCTTCTGCCTTTAATCCTTCCCAACATCAGGGTTTCTTTTCCAGTGAGTCAGTTCTCCTCATCAGGTGGCCAAAGAATTGAAGTTTCAGCTTTAGCATCAGTCCTTCCAATAAATATTCAGGACTGATTTCCTTTAGGATTGACTGGTTTGGTCTCCTTGCAGTCCAAGGGACTCTCAAGAGTCTCCTCCAACACCACAGTTCGAAAGCATCAATTCTTCGGTGCTCAGCTTTCTTTATAGTTCAACTCTTACATCCATACACAACTACTGGAAAAACCATAGCTTTGACTAGACAGACCTCATTGGCAAAGTAATGTCTCTGCTTTTTAATATGCTGTCTAGGTTGGTCATAGCTTTTCTTCCTTTTAATTTCATGGCTGCAGTCACCATCTACAGTGATTCTGGAGCCCCAAAAAATAGTCTCTCACTGTTTCCATTGTTTCCCCATCTATTTGCCATGAAGTGATGGGACCAGAGGTCATGACCTTAGTTTTCTAAGATTATGCCTTGGAGCAACTAAGTCCCTGAGCCACAACTACTGAGCACACGTGCTGCAACTACTGAAGCCCAGGTGTCTAGGGCCCATGCTCTGCACCAAGGGAAGCCACTGTAATAAGAAGCTGGTGCACAGCAACTGTGAGTAGCCCCCGCTTGCCACAACTAGAGAAAGCCCACACAGCAGCGAAGATCCGGCACAGCCAAAACTAAATAACGAAAATTATTAAAAAGAAATAAAAGTGTTGGTAGAGGGTAAACAAGCTGTGGGAAAGGGCTATGAAGGAGGAATGCGTGTAGGGGCTTCTCAGTACCTAGACCATTGGATATCAGGAAGCCTTACTAGCCTTGAAACCAGTGGATTTTTGTAAGAACAGCTATAACTTATTGAGCACAGAAGAGTGCTTAGCATAACGAGTGCTTGCTATATGCAGGGTCCTGTTTAAGATTCTTCACATATGCACACATACATATTGATACATAACATAATACACACATCTTACTCATTTAATCCTCAAGTAGTCATATCAGGTTGGTGCTATTATTCTATTTTATAGTTGAGGAAATAGTCTCAGAGAGGGTATATATGTAGCAAGATATCATTCACAGGTGAGTCCTTTGGAAACCCTACTAAGATTCTACTAACTCTTAGACTTCAGCTAGTCTAATACACCTGAATATTGAGGCAGTATTGAATATTCTTGCATAGTGTCATAGACTCTGTAGCCCCAGTGGATTTGAATCCCAAGCTGTGCTTCTTTCTGGCTGTGTGACTTTGGCCAAAAAACCACAAAGTGGCATGGTAACAATAGGTACGCTACTAACCATCTAAGAGTAGTTATGAGGATTGTTTTAGCTAATACCTGCAAAGTCCTTAGAACAATGCCTGGAACACAGCACATGTACAATAAAAGTTAGCCACTACTAAGGGTCCACATTAGATCACAAATAGCAAATCAGAGGGCAAAGGACTATCCTGATAGCAGCGAGAACTGAAAGCTAACAACCTTAATAACAAAAGGGAAATGTAAAAGCATAAATAACCAACTATAAACACTGAAACGTGTTTGATGGGAGAAGAGCATAATAAAAAAATATGTGGGCATGACACCTGCTCCTTCAGTCCTGCACATTCATAACCAGGTGAGGGAGAAGGAATGAACTTGAGATAATTTCTATACAATTTCAAATAATCATCAAATTGATGAATGAGGATACAATTCACATATCTTCTATTGTTTAGCTTTATTAAAATCCTGAAGAAAAAGTAAAAGTGTCAGTTACTCAGTCATTTCCAACTCTGCAACCCTGTAGCCCACCAGGCTCCTCTGTCCACGGAACTCTTCAGGCAAGAACGCTGGAGTGGGTTGCCATTCCCTTCTCCAGGCAACTTCCACACCCAGGGATCAAACTCAGCTCTTCTGCATTGCTGATAGATTCTTTACCTACCATCTGATCCACCTATTGGATAGCTTTATTAGAATCCTAGGATTTAACATATCAATGTAGAAAAATGTTGATTGACCTTTAGTCTTGCCAAATGTAAATTTTATAATATTAAAATAAATTTGTATCATTCAGATTTTATGACATTTATTCAGAGCAGAATTGGATTTAATAAAAGTAGAATCTATTATTCAATTTTAAAGATTGACTCTTGAGAATAAAGATGTAAACGTAATCCCATCGCAATGGAATGAATTAGCTAATTCGATTTTCTTAGTTGTTATTCTTAATATCTGCTTTTTTGGCCAATTTGTATAGATATTTATTTCATAGTAAATTCAAATGCATATGCAACAAACAGACCCTCTATGATAGACTATGTGGGGTGGGAATTTACAAAATGAGTTAGGACAGTGCTGAGTGCTGGAGTGGCTACTCCCTGCTGGGGACAGGTGTTGTCTGAAAGGAAGCAGCCTCAATGCCAAACCAGGCACCGTGAGGGTGGTTCTAAGGAAGACTGGCAGGCCTCTCTCTTGCCATGTCTCTGACTCTGATAAGGGACCTTGCATTTTGTTCTGCCAGACCCCAAGCACCAAGTCTGGTAAATGATTCTTCAGTGCTGGGAGTAAACGGGCTCAATCTGCATCAATAGTTCAAGAGCTGGAAGACAGGATCAATACACTCTCCTCATAAACCAGATTATAAAGATTGGCATCACTCTCACTCTGGGTGTTTATTTTCCTGTGGTTAGCTCCTAGCAGATAGAACTCAGCCTGAGTCAGGCTCAGCTGGAGATCTGATTCATAGCCAGCAATGGGTCCACAGCCACGGAGGGGAAACGGTGCCTCCTAGAGGCCACCATGTTGGTGGCAGAAGTAATTTGTGAGAGACCTAAAGAAGTACTCTTGCCTGGAAAATCCCATGGGCGGAGGAACCTGGTAGGCTGCAATCCATTCGAAGAGTTGGACACGACTGAGCGACTTCATTTTCATTTTTCACTTTCATGCACTGGAGAAGGAAATGGCAACCCACTCCAGTGTTCTTGCCTGGAGAATCCCAGGGATGGCAGAGCCTGGTGGGCTGCCGTCTATGGGGTCGCACAGAGTCGGACATGACTGAAGCGACTTAGCAGCAGCAGCAAAGAGGTACATCGTGGGGACACGATGACATTATGGTCCTGCTGACCTCACTGCACTGGGATCTTCTTCAAGTATAAAATCTGAAAGTGTGCAGCTAATTTTTACTTCAAAAGTGTACTTTCTCCCCCCACAAAATCATCTATCAGAAACATTGCTAACCTGTTAATTATGATTCCTTTCAATTCCATCAATTCACCTTCAACTGCAACTTGGTGCTAAATTCAGAATATTTGTGTCCTCCTAACAGATACGGCCTTTGAGAAGTGATGAGATCATAGTGTGGGCTGCCGTCTATGGGGTCGCACAGAGTCGGACATGACTGAAGCGACTTAGCAGCAGCAGCAAAGAGGTACATCGTGGGGACACGATGACATTATGGTCCTGCTGACCTCACTGCACTGGGATCTTCTTCAAGTATAAAATCTGAAAGTGTGCAGCTAATTTTTACTTCAAAAGTGTACTTTCTCCCCCCACAAAATCATCTATCAGAAACATTGCTAACCTGTTAATTATGATTCCTTTCAATTCCATCAATTCACCTTCAACTGCAACTTGGTGCTAAATTCAGAATATTTGTGTCCTCCTAACAGATACGGCCTTTGAGAAGTGATGAGATCATAGCGTCCTCAAACTGGAGGCCTAAGAAACCTCCCTTGTCACTTCTGCCTTGTAAGGACACAGCAAAAAGACCAAAGTTTATGAACCAGGAAGTGGATCTTCACCAGACATGAAATCTGCTAGTGCCTTGGTCTTGGGCTCCAGTCTTCAGAACTGGGAGAAATAAATTTCTCCAGTCTATGGTATTCTATTACAGTGGCTCAAATGGAGTAAGACCCTTGGGTAATAACAAACCAGCTCTAATGATGCTTGGCTTCAATTTTATTAGAGGACATAAGATAAAGTTGGCTACTTCAGTGTAATGTGGGAAAAAAGCTTACTGAACATACCACCACATACCAGGTACTAAGCACTAAACTATTATTGAACATTAACGATAATTTATAACTATATAAAAGCCAACGTGTAGGCTGTTTGGACTATTTCTTAAGTTGGTAGATGACTCAATATGAGAAACCAAGAGAGTAAGTTCTGGCAAGATCACAGCTTTGTTTCAGACTGGAAACTGGGAAACACCATTACAGGGTGGACCTCTGTAGCCCACTGGTGAGAGTTCCCCTTCTCACAAAGTATCTACTTCTCCAAAGAGCAAAAGCTTACTTAGGGGAAGTAGCCTGGTTAAGCTATGGCAGTGGTCAGGAGCAGTCAGCGACACGCCCAGGGAGAGATGTGGAAAACCAGGAGAGGGCACAACCTCTCCCTTCTGAAAAATCTCAGCTCAAATCCCCGTAGTTGAGGTCTGTGACCTCTGCAAGTTACTTAACCTCTCTCCTTCAACAGTCTGTTTCCTTTTCCATAAAGGAGATAGGAGACAATATATGTAAATGGCTTAGCACAAGAACTTGCTGGTAGCAACTACTAGAAGTACTGGAGTGGGTAGCCTATCCCTTCTCCAGGGGATCTTCCTGACCCAGGAATTGAACAAGGGTTTTCTGCATTACAGGCAGATTCTTTACCAAATGAGCTATCAGGGAAGCCCAGTAACTGCTGTTGTTAGGAACTAATACCAACGCCCACTACACTCAGGTAACACCTAACAGCCTAAAGGGTCTTCACAACAGGACGCAGCAAATTGTCTGTCTTCCCACTCCCCGCCCCCTCCCACTACACTGTAAGCCAAGATAAAAGAGAATGTAGGCAATGATAATGAGGGAGTTGAGTTGTGAGGTTACACTGAATATGGGCTGGGGTCCAGGCAATGGCCAAAGCCGCTTGCAAGGTTGGCAGCCGATAGGCAGTGAGTCTGCAGAGAAAGCAGAATGGAACAGACTCACTGAAAAAAGCACAGACGAGACTGAGACTACAAAGCCTGACAGAGATAGAAACACATACATTTCCACCACAGACACACTACCTGCCTGTCACTCTCCAGTTCTCAGGAGGACAGCCTGGACTTTCTAAAGATTTCTTTGAAGATTCCCCTCTATCCTTAACAAGAGACCCTTCTTGAGCTGAGTTCCTTTGCAAGACTCAGGATGGACTCCAGACTCTCAGTGAACTTATTCACAACCTAAAGTGATGCAATCTCAATATAACAGGACTAGAAGCACCACCATGGCTGAGGGGAAAAGTGAACCAGAGAGAGGATGGAGGATTTGGAGACAGAGATGTACGTATGAACCTCAGTATCTACGTGTTTTAAATCTTGTAATTTTCAGAGACCCAGAGGTCTCTGACAGTTAATGAACTGTCATTTTAAAATGTTGAGGCAAAAAGGAATGCATTTGAGTCAGTTCTAATGAGGTGGATGAACCTAGAGTCTATTATACAGAGTGAAGTAAGTCAGAAAGAGAAAGATAAATATTGTATACTAACGCATATATATGGAATCTAGAAAGATCGTACCAGTTAATCTATTTGCAGGGCAGCAATGGAGAAACAGACATAGAGAACAGATTTGCGAACATGGGGGAGAGGGGAGGAGAGGGTGAGATATATGGAGAGAGGAACATGGAAACTTACCTCACCAGATGTAAAATAGATAGCCAATGGGAAATTGCTGTATGACTCAGGGAACTCAAACAGGGGCTCTATATCAACCTAGACGGGTGAGATGGGGAGGGAGGTTCAAGAGGGAAGGGACATATGTGTACCTATGGCTGATTCATGCTGATGTTTGATAGAAAACGACAATATTCTGTAAAGCAGTTATCCTTCAATTAAAAAATAAATAAATTTTAGAAAAATGTTGAGGAAGAGGCAAGCTACTGAATGAGTAGAGGACCTCCATTTCACCCCAGTGGGACTGTTACTGATTCTTTCTCCTTCACAGAAAAGGTATTCATTCATTCTTTTATTCATATCTTAAGCATTTCATGAGAGAGATTACACATTCTAGGAGTATTTGACAATGTGAGGATTTAAGAAAGTCACAAGTATATACCTCAGAAATGTCCTGGTCCTAAGACACTCTTTAATTGGCTAGGGAGGGAAGGAGGAAGAAGGAGCTATCTCAACCTGGGAAGACTTCCGCATCTTTCCCCAAGACAAACTCATATATGTTAAGAATGAAATTTACTCCTGGAATTCTACCATTGTTTTCTACCACCGTTTTCTTTTTATCCCCGCATTGTCCTTTTTTCCTCTGTCTTCCCCTTCTGAAATTGCCCCTTGATACAGGACCCTCCTCCTGCTTACTCTGAAACCCACTTAGGATATCCCCTTCTCAGATAGTAGCTAATGGTCCTCTCTTCAATTAAAATGTTCATTCTTACAAAGCATGGCTTTCGTTTAGTTCCTGAGGTATACGACAGAATTAATTCATACTAACCTACGAAGGGCAGTTAAGCGTGATGATGACGTACTTTTTCCACCAATATTTGCATTTTAAAAGAAGATGTTTGTGGATCCAAAAGGTTAAGTCCTTCATGGCGTACTTTTATGCATTATAAACAACTGTTGGGAAGATATTTTTTCCTCCAAGGGTCTTTCCAGGATCTTTTAAATCATACTGTCTACCCCCACTAGAACATGTTTCACAAAGATGAACATTTTTATCTGTTTTAATCATTGCTGAATCTCCGATGCCTACAGCAGGACATGGCATACTCATTGCTCAATTAATGTTTGTGGAATGAACACCAGGATTTAAATCTAAGTCAGTCTGACTTCAAATTGTAATATTCTTTCTACTGTATGAAGTTCTCTTTCTTATAATTAATCTCTTCACCTGCATGCTAAGGCGCTTCAGTTGTGTCTGACTTGTTGTGACCCCATGGACCCCACTAGGCTCTTCTGTCCATGGGATTCTCCAGCCAAGAATACTGGAGTGGGCTGCCATTTCCTTCTTCAATCTCTTCACCTACCTTACAGTAAAAGAGAAAAGAAGTAAAGAAAGAATGGAAGAGAGGGAAGAAAAGAGATGGTACCAAGATGGATAAAAAGAAATAGGCTCAGGGATCAGCGGCAAATTGCTACTCCTTGGGTCTCTCCTCCAAAGCAAACCAACTTTTGTCTGGAGCTCCTGATGTTTCCTTCTGAAAATGTTTCTACTTAATATCTTTTCTAATCTTGCTATTACTTGTGATTTTTTTTGGGGGGGGGGGGGAAATGCATGTTTGCTTAAAGAAAAATGTATCCAGTAGAAATTATGGAGCAGTTGAAAGAAAAATACATGACCCATATCCTTCCACCAAAATACAAACACTCTGAATTCACATCCTACATTTCTTTCTAGGTTTCTTCCTATGCATACATTTAAAATATTTACGCAATTTTATTTGCTTATTTTTATCTTTTTTTTTTTTTTGGCCATGTCATACAGCTTGCAGGATCAGCTTGCTGCTGCTGCTGCTAAGTCACTTCAGTCGTGTCCGACTCTGTGCGACCCCACAAAGGGCAGCCCACCAGGCTCCTCCGTCCCTGGGATTCTCCAGGCAAGAACACTGGAGTGGGTTGCCATTTCCTTCTCCAATGCATGAAAATGAAAAGTGAAAGTGAAGTCGCTCAGCCGTATCTGACTCTTAGCAACCCCATGGACTGCAACCTACCAGGCTCCTCCGTCCATGGGATTTTCCAGGCAAGAGTACTGGAGTGGGGTGCCATTGCCTTCTCTGGCAGGATCAGCTTGCTGGATCTTAATTCCCTGACCAGGGATCAAACCTGTGCCCCATGAAGTGGAAGCGTAGAATGCCAATCACTGGGCCACAAGGGAATTCCCCATATATTTTAAACTTAGCTGTTAGTTTCCCTGGTAGCTCAGATGGTAAAGAATCGGCCTGTAATGAGAGAGACCCAAGTTTGATCCCTGGGTTGGGAAGATCCCCTGGAGAAGGAAATGGCAACACACTCCAGTATTCTTGCCTGGAGAATTCCATGGACAGAGGAGCCTAGTGGACTCGAGTCCACGCGGTCACAAAAAGTTGGACACAACTGAGCGACTAACACTCTCAGTTTTCATATACAATTTTGTGTATCCTGATTTATCATTTTTCTACCATCATATTTTATTTCTGTCATGTACTGGTATTATTCTCCTCCATGATGTTCAGTGTAAAATTCTAAGTTATATGAAGTGAGGTTTTCTGCTGCCAGTTGGTATTAAAATTTCATGTTCTTTCATACTGATTCTGTGACAAGGGAATTTTAAAATTCCAATTCTTATTGTTGGCAGGAGACAAAAGAGTTTTACAATTCTCTCTTTCTGTTAAATATTTTAAAAACTACAAAGAATCAATAAAACATGTGGCTGTATTTATTTATAATGCTGAGCAAACACACTTATTTTCTAACCATTTTCCCCTCCCAAGTTTTTCCGGATTATGATTCCTGGAAGAATAAATAGCCATTGCCCAAAAAGAGAACAATTGCCTGGGACTACACAAAAAGGAACATGCCCAAATAGAAAGAAATTAAGTCAGGTTTTTATTTATTTAACATACACATAATGTTATCTTCATTTAGCAAGTAGAACCATTCCATAAGAATTGTATAGATTGATATAGAGTTTTGTATATTAAAATACTATAGAGGTAGTTTTAGTCATACAGCTGAGATTTAAGAGACTACAGAATGTTTAAAACCAGCAAAAGGAAACTATAGTGTAGGAACCAGACTAGGGTTTGTAGACTTGTTCTGTTATTTACTAGCTATGTGACCACAAGTGATCAAAGAAACAAACAAATTTCTGTTCCCATAGGTTGGGGAGGAATATTTTAAAGTATCAACCATGTTACAGGTTCCTTGGTAGATGTTTTAAGACCATTTAATTTAATCCTTATGACTCTGCTTCTAATGCAAGGGGCTCTGGTTTGATCTCTGGCCGGGGAACTAAGAACTAAGATTCTACATGCCCCTCGGTGCTGCCAAAATTTAAAAACAAAAAAGAAAAGATAATTCTTATAAATAATGCTATTGGGTTGGCAAGTTGTAGTAAGCTTTTACTCTCCCCTCTTTACTAAGAGAACCCCAATTTTCCTGGGGAAACCAATATGCTTATATCAAAAAAAAAATAATAATAATGCATTTCCCAACCTCTCTTGGGATCCAATTAAGGTTGGATGTGGTTCTTAAGGGGCTTCCCTAGTGGCGCTAGTGGTAAAGAACCCATCTGCCAATTCAGGAGAAGCAAGACATATGTTTGATCCCTGGCTTGGGAAGATCCCCTGGAGAAGGGCACTGCAACCCACTCCAGTATTCTTGCCTGGGAAATCCTATGGACAGAGAGGCCTAATGGGCTACAGTCCATAGTGTTGCAAAGAGTCGGACATGACTGAACCAACTTGGCACGCACAAGGACGTGGTTCTTAGCAAAATAGGTAGAGGCTGAAAGATGGAGCTTCCAGGAAAGGCTTTATGCAAACAGCAGACTATGTGTGCTCAGTCGTGTCCGACTCATTTCCTCCTCCAGGAGATCTTCCCAACCCAGGGATCAAACCCGTATCTCCTGCATCTCCTGCACTGGCAGGAGGATTCTTTACTATTAGTGCCACCTGGGAAGCCCCTAAACAACAGACTGGCAACTCCTATTGATTCAGGTAACAATTATCAATGGATCCTAAAACCGAAGGGTGAAAGTTTGAGGAGAAACACAATATTTAGCAATATTAAAGCACATTCCTCAAATGATATACATTAATATCAAAGGGAAAAATCATTAAATGTACAGTAGCAAGGCAGACAACACCTTAAACAAAGGATCAAAATTAATATTGCTAATAGTGGGGCAAGTATATGTTATGTAACTCCTGAGATGATGCACTGTGAGAAGAAGAGCATGTCTGGGATATTCCTAGCAAAGATGCCAAAGAGGCACCATCTGAACTTAATCAGGAAAATCCAACAAACTCCAGTTGAGCAGTGTGCTGCAAAGTAACTGATTTAACCTGTACTCTTTCAAATAGCAAATCACAAAAGACAAAGAGAACCATTCCAGATTAAAGGCGACTATAGACACATAACATCTAAATGCAATATGTGATCCTGGTTTGGATATCGGGCCAGAAACGAAAATAATTGGGACTCCTGGCAAAATTTGAATAAGGTCTGTAGATTAGATAACTGCATTGATATCAGTGTTAATTTCCTGGATTTGATGACTGCACTGTATACTCTTGCCTGGAAAATCCCATGGATGGAGGAGCCTGGTGGGCTGCAGTCCATGGGGCCGTGAAGAGTTGGACACAACTGAGCGACTTCACTTTCACTTTTCACTTTTCACTTTCATGCATTGGAGAAGGAAATGGCAACCCACTCCAGTGTTCTTGCCTGGAGAATCCCAGGGACGGGGAGCTTGGTGGGCTGCGGTCTATGGGGTCACACAGAGTCGGACACCACTGAAGCGACTTACCAGTGTTATTTAAGAAAACTTTGTTTTAGGAATTAGGTACTAAAATAAAGGGACATCATGCTTAAAAATTATTTCCCAGATGGTTTAGGGGGAAATGCATAATTTAGAGAGAAAAAATGATAAAGTAATTGTGATAAAAATGTTAGCATTCAAGGAATCTGGGTGAAAGTATTTAGGAATTCTTTGTACAATTTTTGCAACCTTTTCTCAATTCTAAAATTAATTCAGAATAAAAGTTACATGAGTAAAAATGTAGACGATGGACAGATAACTTGTCCATAGATAACTTTGGATCTTGACCTTTCTCCTTCTTTCTTCCCAGATAAGGATACAACCACAACCAGCTTTTAACAAAAAAGACAACGCTTCAAGCCAAGCATGGCTTAGCAGAAAGGTACCAGCTTAGATCCCAATTTGTTTTAAGGCATTCTTTGTTTTTCTTTTGCAACGCAGTAGGTAATCAAAACCAAGACAGCAAAATTAAGTCTAATTTGCCCAAGACTACACCATTCCAAAGAGGTAGGACCCAATTCTGTTTAGGTTTGCAAACAAAACATTCCTTTCTACTCTATACCATGCTGAAGCCCAGGCTTCACTCTCTGTGAAAATATAAATAAGAATTTCAGCACTCCAGAAGGAACGTATAGTGAGAAAGAAGCTATAGCAGGGCCTGGCAGAGAGGACAGACACTCAAATGTTTGCTGAATCAGTAGCTCAGGAAACCAAGCACATCTGTTTTCAGTATTCTGCTATACTGAGCTATTTTTAAGTACTGAAGAAAAAAAAAAAAAAACACTGTATTTATGTGGGTGTAATACTCTAGCTGCAGATATTAGTCAGCAGTTTCATTCAGTTTCTTGGATTTCTTTCTCTTCTCTCTCCCCTTTCTCTTCGTGACTGTTCTCTCCTTCACAGAAGCCCCACTAACCCCCTCTAGGCCCCTTCCTTATCAATCAGCTCTTGCAATTCTGTTTCCCACCCCACCCCACCCTCAAAAAGGGAGGAGCTGAGTATGAATTAGAGGAGAAAAGTTCTACAAATAAAAGGGCTCATTCTGCCAGGGAGGTCAGGAGTTAACCCACAGGACCATCTTTCCTAAATTTGGCAAGGAAAAATAAAAAACAAGGAGCCCGAGTCTCTGGCCAGAGCCAAGTAGCTACCTACAGACCAAGGTTCCAAAAGCCCCAAACAGAAAACTGAAAGGTACAGAAAGGTGCTGAATTCAGGCCTAACCAGCCCATCAGGTATGCAGGATAGAGCAGAACTTAGAACCACTCATTCTGTTAAAATGAAATGGGTTAAAATTGTAGTTTCATTGATACGTTTTCAATGGTTATGAATTTTGTTTTAAAGAAAAACAAAGATCTTGGTATTTACTATACCATGAAATAAGTACATTGGGGTAAGTATAGTCATTTTCCTTCCCAGGTGCCAGTAGTGTAAAGAACCCACCTGCCAATGCAGGAGATATAAGAGACTGCAGTTCGATCCTTGAGTTGAGAAGATCCCCCCGGAGGAGGGCAACCCACTCCAGTATTCTTGCCTGGAGAATCCCATGGACAGAGGAGCCTGGCGGGCTATAGCCCGTGAAGTCACAAAGAGCTGGACACAGCTGAAGCTACCTAGTATGCACACACATAGAAACTTGAACCACATCTAGACAGCAGCACCTGCACAAGAAGACTGGTTGCTACTTACGACTCATCATGCATATACTTGGGAGAGAGGGAGCAGTTTAAGGACTTGGGTCTGGGTCATCTTGGGTCTCACCAACTATGGCCCTGCCCTGGAAAGGCCATGTGTGTATTGGGATATTAGAGGTAGGGAGAGGGTTCATGCATGCATGCACGCTAAGTTGACTCTTTTCGACCCTATGAATTGTAGCCCACCAGGCCCCTCTACCCATGGGATTCTCCAAGAAGAATACTGGAGTGGGTTGCCAGGCCCTCCTTCAGCAGCTCTTCCCAACCCAGGGACTGAACCCACATCTCTTACATCTCCTGCATTGGCAGGTGGGTTCTTTACCACTAGTGCCTCCTGGAAAGTCCAAGGAGAAGGTAGTGGGAGAATAAGCTGGAGCTCTTTTATTTCTTAAGACAGCATCAGGAACAGTCGAGCCAGAGAGAAGGCTTCTGTCCTTGGCCTCTCTGTGCTCATTATCTTCTGTCTTCTATTCCTGTGCGCATAGACTCTTGAGCTACTGGCAGACAATTACATCCACAGCCAACTCCCTCTTCTTTCCTCAAACTGTATGCCAGTTCTGGACCCTCAATCTAATATCTGCAACTTACTGAACTTGCCCCAATTATTCATGTAGTATGTTGGTTGCTTATAGTCAACATCATTAAAGAACTGGAACTGGGGAGAGAGGAGACCTTGGAGATCTGGGCTGGCTTTGAAATGCTCTGGTCCAAATCAGTTACCACCCTGCTGGCCCTGGAGGCCCAATCTACTTTGACAGAGTCCCCTGCTCTTGTACGCATCTGACCACAGACTCAGGCAGATGAGACAGTCAGCTGCAACTGCCTGGTCATGGATTGCTAATGAACATGGCAATGACTTCACGAGAAGTTACCTTAAACTTCCAGGAAGTCTTAGCATCACCCTGTAATTTGAACTTCAAAAGACTCAGTTTAGCTGTGGAATGGGACAGTAAAATCTTCAACCCTATTCTGGCTATTCAGGACTTGCCTGTTTAGCTAGCTGCAGGGAGTTGGGGAAGACAGTGGGTGTGGAGAGATGACAGTCAAATTCTCTACAGGAGATAAGAGTGCCTGGGCCTGGAGCTGATAAATTTATCCCTCAATAAACACTCTTATAGGACTTCCCCGGTGATCCAGCGGTTAAGAATCCCCCTGCCAAGGCAAGGGACATGGGTTTGATCCCTGGTCCAGGAAGATCCCACATGCTGTGGAGCAACTAGGCCTGCGTGACACAACTACCCAGCTCACATACTTAGAGCCCGAGAGCCACAACTACTGGGCCTGCGTTCTAGAGCCTGTGCTCCGAAACAAGAGAAGCCACTGCAATGAGAAGCCCACACACAACTAGAGTAGCTCCCCATCTGCAGCAGTGAAGACACAGCACAGCCAAAAACAAGTCCACTTAAAAATTTCAGTCTTACAAAAAGTCCTTTGGAACTGAAAATGGGATTTCCTAATTTAAGTGTTTTATTAAATAAGCACTTCTCTTATATTTTCCGAAGAATGGAAACACACCTGGACTGTACTCTTGTAAAAAGTGGGTATAGATATAGCTTTGCTTGCAGATATAAATACAAAGCAATGTAAAATTACTTGTATTAAGTAATGCAACATGATCTTTTGAACATTTTGTAGAGCAACAATACTTATGCTAGCTAGTGCTAGTGGCACTGCAGGAAAAAATATTAAAAAAAAACAGAACAAAAAACTGGCAAGCAGTCAAGTCCATCAGGGATGTAGCAAGCATCTATTGTTTTTCCTACCCTGATAAACTTTCTGCTGGCACAGTAGTCCAGCTTCCCTTTGAAGAAAGTCCCTATTTCCCTGTTCTTATGCCATATCCCCATTGCTTATTTTAGAGGTGGGCATGTAAACCAAGGCTAGTCAGAGCATCTCACACACTGGACTATAGGAACTCACCCAATACAAAGGTACATGCCCCAGTAAGGTCCAGTGAGTAATAAGAGGACTTTTGCTGGGATTCTAAGGAGAGAGGTAAGGAGTCTTCTATAAACTTGGTCCTTGGAGGTTACAGGACTGCAGAAACTGACAGCAAACTTGCCCTTGCACAGAATAGGAGAAAGAAACCAACAGAAAGAGCAGAGTCCAGATAATATAATTAAAGTCCAGATCCTTGAGAGATTATCTGGATGTTCCCCAGAGCAAGTCATGTCTGAAGTAACGGACTTTTCTGTAACATGAGCCAAAAGTTTGAAGTGAGTACTGTTATAGGGTAATATCTTTAAATGTTCAGTTGTTAAGAAATTGATGATATGCACCAAAGATACCCAGGTCTCCACTCTGACCTTTATTGAGTATTTACTCTGTTTCATGCACTAAAGTACTAAGCACATTAAAGCTATTATGTAATAAAATTCTAACAACAACCACATGAGGAGGATATTATTATCCTTCTCAAAACAGGTAGAGCAGGAATTTGCATCCTAGACTCTAGAGCATGTGAAACTACTTGACTATTCAGGTCCTTGCCATGGTCACGTTTCACATCTCTCAAGAGAGGTGGCTATCCAACATTTTAGCCTCTTTTCTTCCAAATGACTGCTGCTGCTAAGTCGCTTCAGTCGTGTCCGACTCTGTGCGACCCCATAGACGGCAGCCCACCAGGCTCCCCCGTCCCTGGGACTCTCCAAGCAAGAACACTGGAGTGGGTTGCCATTTCCTTCTCCAATGCATGAAAGGAAAAGTGAAAGTGAAGTCGCTCAGTCATGTCTGACTTTTAGCGACCCCACGGACTACAGCCTACCAAGCTCCTCCATCCATGGGATTTTCCAGGCAAGAGTACTGGAGTGGGTTGCCATTGCCCTCTTCTTCCAAATGACACAAGAAGTATAAACAAATGAAATCCATCAAATGGAGCAGGATGGGGCCCCAGAACCCTCTGTCTTGCACTCCTCTCTTCCAAGGAATTCCTAGGGCTTTACAAAGTATTTTAAAAGCATTTCACAGAACACAATAAGAAAGGATAAAGAATACTTCTTGTGTGGAACAATTTCCAAGAATTATTAAACAGGAAAATGTAAGGTGCAGAACAGTGTATACAATGTGCTACATTGATTTATGTTATTAAAAGAGAGTACATATACATATATGTGTATCTGGAAGGATAAACAAGAATTGTTTATATTTGCCTGGGTGGCCAAGGAATCGTAGGGAAACTTTTTGCTAAGTACACTTTTGTCACTTATATTTTAACCACGTGAAGGTATTACCTGTCTTAAAGAAGGAGGAGGAGACCACCATGATGACAATAATTGCATTAGTGTAATGAATTTCAGGCCAAAGTGAGCTTGCCACTGGGAGGTTGAAATGGTTCTCCCAATGGGCTGCTATCTGATCCCCCAAATTTAACTCCTTTCTTCAACATTTACCTTTACATATGACTGTTAATTACTAAATTGATTGCTGAAAGCAAACAAAATATTCAGAAACTAAATTTAGTTAATCATTTTGGGAGGAGAATTTTCTCAGATTCTATTGACGAAGTGTGGATGCCATGCAACATAGCACTGCAGACTTTCTGCTCCCATGCACACAAGCTGAAGTGGGAATTTCCTCATTTGAGGAGTTCATTCATCCCTTAAAGAGCTACTAAGTGCTGACCATGTGTCGTATACTCTGCTTAAGCACTGAAGACAGAACCTGAAAGTCTTAGTCCTTCAGTCGTGTCTTGACTCTTTGTGACCCCATGGATGTACCCTGCCAGGTTCCTCTGTCCCTGGAATTCTCCAGGCAAGAATACTGGAGTGGGTTGCCATTCCCTTCTCCAAGGGATCTTCTCAACCCCGGGGTCAAACCCAGGTCTCTTACATTGCAGGCAGATTCCTTACCATCTGAGCCACCAGGGAGAGCTACTGAAGAGACAGCAGTTTACAAAAGGGTGCATTTAAAATCCCTACATTTATGGGTTTACATTCAGGTTACAGTGGAGAAATATACTATAAACAAAATAAAGATGTAAAATAAATACTATATTCCATTAATCCTATGATGAACGTTTCTTCACATTTTATGAAACCTAAAATTGGGATGCATTTTTTGATAGGTGGCATCTTACAGTCAAAGCTATGGGTTTTTTTCCCAATAGTCAGGTATGGATGTGAGAGTTGGTCCATAAAGAAGGCTGAGCACCAAAGAACTGATGCTTTTGAAGTGTGGTGCTGGAGAAGATTCTTGAGAGTCCCTTGGACTGCAAGGAGATCAAACCAGTCAATCCTAAAGGAAATCAACCCTGAATATTCATTGGAAGGACTGTAGCTGAAGCTGAAGCTCCTGATATGAAGAGCTGACTCATTGGAAAAGACCCTGATGCTGGGAAAGATTGAACGCAAAGTAGGAGAAGGTGGGATGAGATGGTTAGATAGCATCACTGACTCGATAGACGTGAATTTGGGCAAAATCCAGTGGAGGACAGAGGGGCTTGGCAGGCCATAGACCATGAGATTGAAAAGAACTGGACATGACTTAGCAAATGAATAACAATAACAATCTTTTTTTTCTTTCTCTGAGGTACACTTGATGGCATCTTAGATCTGATGAAATATGGGAAAATTATATATACATAATATATAATATATATATTATATATTATATATATTGGCAAAATCCAGTGGAGGACAGAGGGGCTTGGCAGGCCATAGACCATAAGATTGAAAAGAACTGGACATGACTTAGCAAATGAATAACAATAACAATCTTTTTTTTCTTTCTCTGAGGTACACTTGATGGCATCTTAGATCTGATGAAATATGGGAAAATTATATATATATATAATATATAATATATATATTATATATATATATGGAAGAATAAAGTAAGACTGATAAGGACTACAGAGGACCATAAGCAGAGCAGAGGAAGAAGGAGTATGGCCAGATGGCAACTTACAACAGTCAGGAGAGACCCAAGTAACATTTACGTGTACGTCCAAGCACAGTTGTGTCTGACTCTATGCAACCCCATAGACTTAGTCTGCCAGGCTCCTCTGTCCATGGAATTCTCCAGGCAAGATTAATGGAGGGGTTGCCATTCCCTTCTCCAGGGGATCTTCCCTACCCAGGGATCGAACCCAGGCCTTCTGCAATACAGGTAGATTCTTTACCATCTGAACCACCAGGGAAGCCCAAGTAACATCTGAGCAGACTTAAATAAGGTGAAGGGAGTGAGGCAATTCTCTATGTAGGTAGAGGAGCAGGCATCCAAAACACAGCAAAGACAAGCACAAAGGCCATGAGGGGAAATCAAGTTTCAGAAACCTAAGGAAGCCAGTGTTGCTGGAGTGCAGGGAATAAAGCAGGAAGTGAGTGAGGTCAAGGAGACAACAGAGAGGCCAGATTACACAGGGACTTGTAGACCACCTCTCTACTTAGTGCAGGATCATTGTCTTGAGTCTAGAGAGGTCAGACAGGGTAGTACATAAGATCACAGGCTTTGGAGTCAGATTACCAATTTATGTTCCAGCTTTGCCACTTTCTACCTATATGACATCAGGCAAGTTACTCTCTGTCCCTGTTTTGTCAAGGGAAAAATGGGGCTAATAAGATTATTCAGTTCATTAGGTTGTTGGGAGAATTAAGCAATTTATTTCCTGTATAGTCCTTTGAATAGTCTGGCAAAGAAAGAGCACAAGTGTATTTGATACTGTTATTATTGGTTGGTTCTGAATGTCAATTACTGCTTCATCATTATCAGTTTATTTTGCTGTGTGTTGTTTGGTTAATGAATAAAATTTAATGCAAAATTTTATCAACAATGTTTTTGAACCCTGACTTTTCCAGTAACTACTCTTTAAAAACCTGTATGTGACTGATATATTTTAATCACAAATTATCACCTCCACTCATCCTCCAAAGCAGGTATGGACAAAACTCCACTGCATTACCACCACCCTCAACCAATCTTGTGCAATGAAATTTCATTGTTATTGTTGAGTTTGCTATAGCAAATAAGAAAGGATGAGGAAAGTGGGCCACTGAAGAGAGCCACTGAGCTAGGGGATTGGAAGCAAGCAAATCTAAAAATGAATTTCAAATCAATGAGTTTTGTTAGTTGTTCTGTTCTCAGAAAAATAACTTTTATTTACCCAAGTTAACATTTTGAAAACTGAAAGTCACTCAGTCGTGTCTGACTCTTTGCAACACCACAGACTATACAGCCCATGGAATTCTCCATGCCAGAGCACTGGAGTGGGTAGTCTTTCCCTTCTCCAGGGGATCTTTCCAATCCAGGGATCAAACCCAGGTCCTCTGCACTGCAGGCAGATTCTTTACCAGTTGGGCCATGAATTATATGTATTTTAATGATTCGTGGCATTCTTCCATTGAATATTTAGATTTATAAAAGTGAGAAGTATAACGGCATAAGTCGGGCAGTCACAATCTTTTCATGTTTTCTTTTCCTTTATTTAAGAAATGGTTCTTGAGCATCTGCTATACTCATGGAAATTTAAAACAAAGCAGGGCATTTTGGAAAGGTTGGTGCCTTAAAACGACTCTGCTAAAATGTGAAGGTGCTGCTTTTTATTACCAAATAATACATGTAATAGACATCCATGAGCCCCACTCCATCTCAGAGCTTTACTCCTAGAGTTGAGGAGAGGCTCAGGGAGGGGTGACACTTAAGGACTAGATGAAGTTCTTTGCAGATATTACTTGGTAATAAAAATGCTGAGCATTTATTGGTTACTTTTTTTAGGCTGCAAGGAAGTGCCCCGGTGGAAAATGTCTAACGCAAACTGTCAAGTGTCCAGTTTTAATATTTTTGGCAGTATGATCCCCACTGTTCCCCAACTCACAGAAGCTTAAAACCTTGGCACTAGCAAAGGAAACTGCACCATAGCTTTTGTGATATGTGTTATCTGCAAACCCACCTTACAGATGAAAAAAAGGACCTTCCTCCTCATCATTATATTTATATACCCTTTAATGTTTTCTTCATGTATCTATCAATATCACCTTTTGTGTGACAATGCTAAGCCACAGAGATATAAAAATGAATAACACATTCTGCCATTAACAGTTTGGCTCAATAGGCATTTATTGAGAGCTTCCCACATATCATCAACTGCAAAGGAGTAGCATATACACATGTATCTAGATTTCAGGGAGAGCTTTCTGAAGATACCAAAGTTAAATTTTAAGGAACTAGCAGGAGTTTCCTTGATGAAGTGGAGGGAGGGGAAGGACATATCCAGGCATATATCCAGAGTATGTGGGGGAGGCTGGAGCTGAAAACAGTCAAGAGGCAGAACATAACAGGCCTATACATCAAGCTAAGGAGTTTGGATTTTATTTTGGGGTGAATGGGTGACAACCGGAGGATTTTCAGATGAGGACTAACGTGGACAGATGTTTTGTCATTGTCAGGCTCCCCCAAGAGTGGACTGGGGTGACTGGAAGAAACCCAAGGCTTAAAAGCTGACAAACTAGTTAGGAAGCTATTGCCCGTAATCTTGGTGAAAAATGATGAGAACATACACCATGTCAGAGGCAGAGAGCATGGAGAGCAGAGACCTATTTGAGAAATAGTCTATAAATAGGCATGACAGGATTTGACTGCTGGACATGTGGGGGTGAAATCCAGAGTTTCTGATTCCTCCCAGCCTCCTCCTTCCAGCTTAGGCAATTATTTGGCTAGTGGTACTGATGAGTGTGGCAGGGCACATGAACGAAGCATACTGATTTTTTTTTTTTTTTTTAAAAAAGGCTCGGGAGTCTGAGACCTGTGGGGCATCCAAGGGGAGTGGTGTATGAATCAGTTATAACTAGACTCTGCGCTTTCACGTTCAAGACATTGACAAGACTACTCCATAAGCATGTGTATCTGGCACTCTCATTTCGAAAGAAACAAGGCATACCGATTTGAAAAACGAATATTTTTCATGCTAACCCCCCCCCCCACACACACACGCTGAAAATCTAAGAGTTTAGCATTAATAACAAAACATCATGTTCCCTGCTGCCAAACTGACACTGCAAATCAATGTATTTTCTCTAGTAAGCCAAACGCAGGGTTGGATTGGTTTCCTCCTCACACCCCTAGAAAATAGCGGTGTACCTGGTGTTTAGATCCAGGAATTCCTTTTAGCAGGTTGGAAGAGCAAAAGCTGAGAAATGCGCCCTCCCGTGGCAATGGAATGAGGGGGCTCAAGTACCCTTTTTTTCACCAAACAAAGCCCTGTAAAGAAATGCAATTTGTGAGGATGAGAAGGCCACAAATCTCGTACTGCTATACCGCAAAACCAAATGAACCCTCCCAGAGGCCGAGACCCCTTACCTGTCACGTCGGCCGAAGGAAAATTTCACTTTCGACTCAACAAAATACTACCCCAGACTTGACAGCTTGCAGTAAGTCCCGCCCGGCAACAATTAAACACCTTGCAAGCCAAAATGCGTACACAATCCGTAAGGTCCCCTGCCGGCAGGGCCGGGCTCGGACCACGTGGGTGGTTGGGGCCAGCAGGAGGCTCCAGCCGAAGGCGGTAGTGGGAGGCGTGTTCTTACGGGGGAGGGCGGAGCCTTCGCAGTGGGCGGGTCCTAGGAGGACCCGGGCTACCAGCCTCCTCTCGCCAACTTTCCCCGTTTGCCTTCGCCCTTCGAGCCGCCACGTAATGCCACGTCGCCGCGCATGCGCATCTCAACTGGTGGCGGACGCTGTTTCCGGGCTTAGGGGGCTGGAGCGGCCGCCGAGTAGGCTGTGGTGGTGGCGGCCGGGGAGTGCAAAGTGCAGGCTTGGGGGTCAGGCCCTGCGGAGGACAGGGGAAGCTATCTCTTCTTTCCCGAAAAGGCCGGTAGAGCCCGTGGCTGAGCGGCAAGATGAATTTCCTCCGCGGGGTTATGGGGGGTCAGAGTGCCGGACCCCAGCACACAGAAGCCGAGACGGTGAGAGGAGCGGCGGGTCCGGGACTTGGGAAGGGTCCGGGCAGAAACCGGGACGGAGGACATAGGGGCCCGGAGGTCACCCCCTTGGGCCGGGAGTCTACATGCCGCCTCCCGTTTTTCCCCCGTGCCTCTCTTCCTCTCCTGAAACACGCAAGTTATTTCCTCACACCCGCAGCACAACCCCCAGCGCGGCGGCTTGGCCCTGCTGACAGCAGCGGCGCCCCGAAGCTCCGCAGGCCGCTTGGTGGTGGTCCGCGGTGGTACCGCCGGGAAAGGCATCCATCCTGGGCAGAATGGCCCGACCTGCCTCCCACGCCCTTCGGGGCCGCGGGCCTGTCCCTCCCTTTTCGCCAGTGTCTTCACTGGCGGTGATTAACCTAAAGTCCACCTCCCTCGCAGTCTGGAATGGGGCTTTGAGGAAGACTGCAGGAAGGTTTAAAACCCAGTAGTTGACCAGAGCAAGTGGCTAAGAATAATACGATAGTTTGGGTCACAAAGCCACCTGCCCCTGCCCATTCAGCTGGAGGCAGGTCGTTCTTCCAGGTGTCATTAGTTAGGACCCCGTTTTTCAGCCTCGCCCACTATTTGGGAAATACTCGCTTGGACCTTGTGGGGATCTTTCGCGCTCAAAATGCTTTGGGAACACACGTCCCTTCCATTCTCCCCATTCAGAAGTTTGAACTCTTGGTAACAGGATTTGCAGCGTCACTTTAAAAAAATTGTTAGCTACTCAACACAGTTTTTGATAAGTTGGTTCGATTTTAGGTTTAGGATAAATCTCGAAGTTTGGTTAGTGTCTGTTAGGAATAAATGTATGACTTTTTTTTTTTTAACTACTGGTTTGAGAGTAATTTTAGGTCTACAAAAAAGTGACAAATATGGCATTGTAAAAGTAAACTGTGGTTAATATTCGTAGACACTACTGGACTGTCTATGAACGTTGATCCTATGTTCTGTGTTACTAGGATCCTGGAGGTTCAGTAATAGCTTTCATTTGTCAGGCTCTTACCTTGTGCTGGATTCTGTGTTCTTTGTAGTTTACATTCTCATTTTCCTTAGCTCCCCAACCACCTTGCAGGATAGGTGATAGTATCCTCACTTTACAAATGAAAACTTGAGGCTTAGAGAGGTGAAGTCACTTGACCTAAGTCACACTACTAGTAATGGAGCCAGGATTCAACTAAAGCTTGCCTTACATCAAAGCCTAGACTTTATTGCTGATGTCTGTATTTTAACACATATCTGGGAATTTGGGGAATTTATGTAATTATTAAAATTAATGTCATCTGAGTTAGAACTGTTTAAAGCAGAAGCTGAAAGCTGGTGAATCTGCTTTCCTTCATTTGAAAACCAAGAGATTTCACACACGGTCATGTGCACACACACATGCGCGCACAGATACACATACACATGCTGTCTTCAGGTTACCATAGTCACAGCCCACCTCTTCAGCTTTTGTTCATGTATTTTATCTATCAGATATTTTTGTTTGAGGCACCAGGTTTTAAAGTGTGGTTTATTAGAACTTGATTTGAATCCTTGCCTTCCACCTCTCATTAGATTGAACAGGCAAGAGATGACTAATACCCTATGAGTAAAATCAGAAAAATGCCTACTCTGATGGGTGTAATGAGGATTAAGTGAAATAAAAAATGGAAAGAAACTAGCACTTAGTATGTGCTCAATAAAAGCTAAGTTTTTATTACTTTTTTTTTTTTTTGGCTGTGCCATGCAACATGTGTGGTCTTAGTTCCCAGGCCAGAGACTAAACCTGTGCCCCCTGCCTTGGGAGCTTGAGGTCTTAACCCCTGAACTGCCAGGGAAGTCCCTTATTACGTTTTCAGGAAAAGAATACTTTCTCTCTTTTTTTTTTTTTGTTATAGTCAGTCTTGTCACAGTGTCCTCTCCAGAAAAGATGGTGTACGACTAATTGAGTATAGGATTTTAAAGCTGAAAGGCCCTTTGCACATCATCCAGGTGGAACCCCATCATTTTACAAGTTAGGAGACTGAAGCACAAAGCACTGATGCCACTTGCACAGTAATGCAGAGCTGAGACTAGAGCACTTGATCTTGCCATAGTGAATGGAACAACACAGCTTTTATATCATGATTTCAAAGTGAAACTGGAATCACTTGTGTATCATGTATATATAAACTGAAAGGGAAGTGGGGGGATTTTACAAGTTAGGAGACTGAAGCACAAAGCACTGATGCCACTTGCACAGTAATGCAGAGCTGAGACTAGAGCACTTGATCTTGCCATAGTGAATGGAACAACACAGCTTTTATATCATGATTTCAAAGTGAAACTGGAATCACTTGTGTATCATGTATATATAAACTGAAAGGGAAGTGGAGGGCCCTTGTTCTTGCCTAACCTTGAACGTGTATATTCAAAATTGGAAAACCAGTGTCTTCTGATGAGAATTAATAGTTTACTCTGAGTTACTATTATACTATTTACTCAGTATGAATAAAATTTGTTTCACCATCTCATTCCATCAGGAAGAGTAATTGGTATACATACAGCATCATAAGCCACTAATTTAGGAGTATTTATAGAGCATTGGTAGACTGTTGGTATAATATTAGATCTTTTAATTGGTGATTTGATGTGACCTGGATATTCTAGTTGCCAGAGCTTAGAATTTCTAACTTCTGCTTTATCAGTATTTTGTAGTTTTGTCCATTTCTGCAAAATTATATTATTTCCATTGTGGTTTCCCTTCTTTCTTGCTTTCTCATCTTTTCCAGTGGAAAGCCTCTTCATTGTCTTAAGTTCTACCTCTCCTTCAAATCCATCATGGATCCCTTGCCTAATTTGCACCCCTTATTTTTCCATCCACTTAACTGCAGATAATATTTCTCCTCTGATTAATCTTCAGATTAGCTAGATTGTGCATTTGTTAGAGTTTCTACCCTTTATATCTGCCCCATCTTTTCTAGACTCTTAAGCATCTTTGGTGCAGTGTTCATGTATATTTTAATCTGTTTTTCCATAGTAGTACTCAATATTTGTTAAATTATTTATTACAGTATTATGAAAGAAATCACAGATCTATAATCATAGCAATTGCAAATTACTAGGTGTTAAAACAATACTTTTTAAAGACTGTAGAAATCAAAGTTATGAAATGATTGAAATTAATTATGTCAAACTTTTTACTTCAGGGATTTTTCAGATTTGCTGTGGCTTGACTGCTTTCCTGCTTTTCCTTAACTCAAATTTCTTCTAAATGTTTGATTTGTATTATTGATTGTATGGTACCTAGCTTTTCATACTCAGTTAACAGTAACTTTGGACTGGTATTAAGATGTTCTCTCAAAACTAGTAAATATTTGTGTTTATATCATATGATGGTCAATAATTCTATAAAGTTTGAAATATTTTAAGTCTGGAGTTTCATTCACATTAAACCTTTCATGTTTCATAGAGTCAAATACTTTTTAATTTGATTTCTCTTTTTTACTTCAGAGGAGAAGGCAATGGCACCCCACTCCAATACTCTTGCCTGGAGAATCCCATGGACAGAGGAGCCTGGTAGGCTGCAGTCCCTGGGGTCGCACAGAGTTGGACACGACTGAAGCGACTTAGCAGCAGCAGCAGCAGCAGCAGCAGCGTTGGCGTACTTTGCTAGGTCCAGATAAACACTGATTATAGTAAATATCCTACTCGTTTGTTTGAGTGCTCATGCTAAGTGCTATGTCACCTCAGTCCTGTCCAGCTCTTTGTGACCCAATGGATTGGTAACCCACCAGGCTCCTCTGTCCATGGAATTCTTCTGGCAAGAATACCAGAGTGGGTTGCAGTGCCCTCCTCCAGCGAATCTTCCTGACTCAGGAATTGAACCTTCGTCTCTTAAGTCTCCTGCATTGGCAGACAGGTTCTTTACTACTAGTTCAAACTGGGAAGCCCTTTTGAGAGCTCACACATGCTTAATTTTCCATCTGCCTTCCAACTAATATCTTCCTTTTTTTTTGAAGGTGAGTTTCTTGCAGATTCCAAGAAAAATGTTAACTATTTGTGATGATAAATCATAGGGGTGGAGTTCTCTTCTCAAATTGTGTCCAAAAACATGAAAGCTGCAAAAGTCCAGAAGAGATATGTAGAATTACTGTACTGCTAAAGTGTCTTTTTTTAGATCAGACTTGGGTCAGCTGACTTGAAAAGCAAAAGGGCTATATGGACACAGCTGTAGTTTCTTTTAATAAAAATTGTTACTAAGGAATGTGTGCTTAAATTTAGACATAGTTTTGGTTTAGTCGAGCACATTATATACCACGTTACTATAAAATGTGTAGCCTGAAACTCCTATATCTGGATTCGTGGTTCATATTCTGTATTAATAACCCAGTCAGTGTTGGAACTGGTATGTGTTTTCTCTCTTAGTTCTCTTACAATACAGTATCAGAGAAAGCCATAAGAGTGATTTGTGTTTTGATCACTATACCCAACCAAAGGTGTCTCATATTCTTTAAAAGTAGTGCCTATTGAAAACTACATGGCTTTCTTGAAGGTTAATTATGTAGAGTATGTGTATCATTTAAAATTTACATATCAAAGGGTGTCCCAAAGAATGTGAGTAGCTGTAGTTGAAAGGATTTTGTTACTACATACAAAATGGTCAAAAACAAAACCTGATATTTGTACAAGGTTTATTAAATAGACAGTATGTTAACGCTTCAAATATTTTCAAGGTGGAGTTAGAAAGTAAGTTGTGTTTGCCGAATCTAATAGATCATATCCTTTTTCTCCCTCCAGGAAACCATGTAGGTCTAGTGTTCTGAGAAACATATATTGGATAAAATGTTCCTAGAGGATATATTTTTTAAAGGAATGCTGCATTTAAAATAGAAGTCCTTTGTTATCATCAGCTTTATAGAGTTCATGAACTCTTGCCCTTTGGGTAACCTAAAAGACTAAATCTTTATGTTTTATGATTTATAATTGTAATCACTTGAATTATCTTTTAGGAGAGAATATAAGAATTTCTTATGTAAATTTGTCTTTCTTTTTGTACATGTTCCTCTTATTATTTATACTGCTTTGTCTGGTTTTTCTGTTGTAGATATCCTAGAAAGGGCATGCTTATATTTTTATACCTCAGGCAGAAATGCCAAAATTCTGTATAAAAAGTCACGAATTTTTATAATTTATAAAATTTATAATTAAAGTTTATAATTTGGAAACTTATATACTGTTAGACTTTGAAATGCTAGCATTTGTGATAGGTTATTTGTTAGACAAGTTTCAGTATGATGCCTTTGCTTTTGGAAAACAGGTAGTTTCTTAGAGAAAGCATGGAGAATACATGAAGCAGTATATTATGTTGGCTAACTTATTAGTAATTGTAATGGAAATAGATTGTGTTAGGTTTATGGATTGATCTGAAGAGACTGGTGTTTGACTTTGTAATTACCCCCCCCTCCCCCACCGCCCCGGTGCTTTAAGATTGAAACAGTTCAGATCATCTGAAGATAAGTCTTTTCATACTGCTCATGGGGTTCTCAAGGCAAGAATACTGAAGTGGCTTGCCATTCCCTTCTCCAGTGGACCAGGTTCTGTCAGACCTCTCCACCATGACCCGCCCGCCTTGGGTTGCCCTGCAGGCATGGCTTGGTTTCACTGAGTTAGACAAGGCCCTGGTCCTAGTGTGATTAGATTGACTAGTTTTCTGTGAGTATGGTTTCAGTGTGTCTGCCCTCTGATGCTCTCTTGCAACACCTACCATCTTACTTGGGTTTCTCTTACCTTGGGCGTGGGTTGTCTCTTCACGGCTGCTCCTTACCTTGGACGAGGGGTATCTCCTTACTGCCGCAGTTCCTGACCTTCAACGTGGGACAGCTCCTCTAGGCCCTCCTGCGCCTGCTCCTGGGGTTGCTCCTCCCGGCCGCCGCCGTGGCCTCGGGCGTGGGTGGCTTCTCCCAGCTGCCGCCCCTGGCCTCGGGCTCAGGGTGGCTCCTCCGGGTCACCACCCCTGGCCTTNCGCAGTTCCTGACCTTCAACGTGGGACAGCTCCTCTAGGCCCTCCTGCGCCTGCGCAGCCCCTGCTCCTCGGGTTGCTCCTCCCGGCCACCGGCCGTGGCCTCGGGAGTGGGTGGCTTCTCCCAGCTGCCACCCCTGGCCTCGGGCTCAGGGTGGCTCCTCCGGGTCACCACCCCTGGCCTCGGGCGCAAGGTGGCTTCTCCCGGCCACCCCTGGCCTCGGACATGGGATGTCTCTTCCTGGCCGCCCCTGACCTCAGACACGGGGTAACTCCTCCCGGCCGCCGCCCTGACCTCAGACACAGGGTAGCTCCTCTTGGCCGTTCCTGCGCCGTCACAGCCTGGCACTCTAGGTTGCTGCCCCTGACCTTCGACGTGGGGTAGCTTCTCTCGGGGCAATAAAGGATGAGATGATTGGATGGCATCACCAATTCAATGGACATGAACTTGGGTAAACTCTTGGAGATAGTGAGAGACAGGAAGGCCTGATCTGCTGCAGTCCATGGGTCACAAAGAGTCAAAAATGACTTAGCAACTGCACAGCAACAACAATAACAGTGTGTTCCATAAGATTCTTAGAAAGGACCATGAAGCAAGGCAAAGGATTCCTGAAATTTTCATACCCCAAATAAGCAGTTATCTATGCTTTGCATAGAAGAGTAAAACACGTATATCAATTGGGTCAGGTTACTCCTAGAAAGCGGAGATCCCATCCAAATAATCATTTTACCTCCATAGACTCTGTGCAAGGTAGACCTTTAACAGATATACCTTGAAAGATGTTCAGACCCCAAGAATAGTCATTTCTCTCTGGTCGTGTGTGTGTGTATTTTAAAAAGGCCTGCATATCTGTCTGATAAAATATTTGAGGGAAGGTAGCATTTTGGAGGTCTTCATATCACAAAAGTTTGACTTTTTGTCTATATTGAATTAACAGAATGACCATAATACAGTTTTCTTACTATCCACTATGACCAGCTGAATGTCAACGTTTCCTATCAGTAAATCAGCATACAGAATAAATAAATAGCTTTTTGTAGCTATAGTTGTCCTTCTCATTAGAAATAGGTAACTGAGCCCTTTTAAACTTGGAAAATTAGTGTTGTCCCAGATATTTTAACTGCTTAAATAAAGTTAGGTGTCTCCTGGCTCTGCTTTGAATGAATGTTCTGTCTTAGACATTGAGCATAGGCAGAGGAGTAAAGATATTATAGAAGGTCCCTTACATACGAATCTTCAGGTTGTGAATTTTCAAAGATGTAAACGTTCATTCACATGTCCAATCACAAACATTAGTTTATATGTCCAGTGTACGTTGTCACATGCATGCATCCTTACAAGTGGTTGTGCTTTTATGTACTTTACTGTATAGTACTATATAGAATCCAGTAGTATAGCATCTTTAGTTCAAGCCCAGGATGTCCTGAAGCAAGTGTAAAAGCGATGGTGATGTAGCTGGTGCTGCTAAGAAGCACCAGATGTATATTGTACTATGATATTTTCAAGGTACTGTACTGTAATACTAAAAATGTTTTCTTTATCCTTTGTGATGGTTTTTCATGTATTATTTGTGTGAAAAGTATTATAAACCTATTACAGTACCGTACTATATAGCCACTTGTGTTAGTTGGGTATCTAGGCTAACTTTGTTAGACTTGTGAACAAATTAGACTTACAAACATGCTCTTGGAAGACAACTTGTTTGTATATAAGGGACTTGCTATCAGTCAGTTCAGTCTCTCAGTCGTGTTCAACTCTGCTAGCCTATGGACTGCTACACGCCAGGCCTCCCTGTCCATCACCAATTCCTGGAGTCTACTCAAACTCATGTCCATTGAGTTGGTGATACCATCCAACCATCTCATCCTCTGTTGTCCCCTTCTCCTCCCATCTTCAATCTTTCCCAGCATCAGGGTCTATTCCAATGAGTCAGTTCTTCACATCAGGTGGCCAACGTATTGGAGTTTCACCTTTAGCGTCAGTTCTTCCAGTGAATATTCAGGACTGCTATATTAGTCATTAAATGATCCCAGAGAGATCAGGCAATGAAGGTCTAGGTTAGCCATAATATAGAACGTATTTTGAGGTGTTAAATATTGGGTCAGATACCTCCTTGAAGGCATTGTCCACTTTAGGACAGGATGTGTGGTAATCTATCTGCTCTGCTTACTGTATGTGCTTAGTAAAGACAGAGGGAGGGAAAGTTGAGTGGGTGCATGAATTAACTTTTGAATGATGGGTTTTTCTTCAGAAAGATTGCCATGACATTTCTTCATAGATTTATCTCTGATTAACATGATTCACAACTTCTTTAAGGCTTATTTAATACTTTACAATAAAGGTGCTGGAATTTTTATCCACAATTTGGAAATTTAGGTGACAATATTTTTATTTGAAAAATCACAACCCTAGGGTCTTGGGGAGAACGTGACTTATTTACACAACCAGTGGAAACTTGCATGGCTCAAGGAAAGTTCTTAATGAAATCCACTCCCTCATCAGCTAAATGTCTAAAAGGAGAATTAACAGGTCCACTTAAACTCAATTTCATAGACGGGCAGAAGTTTTATTTAGAATTATTTCTTAAAATGTTTTTATTATATAAATAATTAAGGAAGGCATTTGCTTTGAAATAAATTCACATATAGGTTTCCTAGGTGGCGCAGTGGTAAAGAATCCACCTGCCAGTGCAGGAGACATAGGAGATGTGGATTCAATCTCTGAATCTCTGGAAGATCTCATGGAATAGAAAATGTCAACCCGTTCCAGTATTCTTGCCTGGAAAATTCCATGGACAGAGGAGCTGGTGGGCTACAGTCCAAGGGGTAGCAAAAAGTCAGACACAACTGAGCAACTGAGCACACACAAGACACAGACATATATTAGTAAAGACAGATAAATAAATACCTCAAACTTCCCATCTCTCACTACACTTCCTTCTCTTCAAATCCATCACTTCCCAGAAGTAAACACTATTCTGATTATCTGTATCTTTCCAGAACTTTTCCTATGCATTTTCAAATAATTATAAACAGTTAAAATTTTTTGAATACTTGACTTTTTCTTCTGTATGTTTTCTTTTTTCACATGTGTATCCTCTATTCTCTTCTACAACTTTTTTTTAAATTAACCATATCTCCTGAAAATAATTCCTTGTCAATATGCACAGACCTCACACATTCTCATCACAGAGGCCTGTTGTTATATAGTATGGCTGTATTATAAACTAATTAGCTTATTTCTTTATTCTTATATGGACCAGAGAGCTGACAACATATCTTTTCTAGTTCGTGGTATGTTATTATCATTGGTCTGTGCAAAACCCTCTCTACTTGAGTTTGCTGTATCTTCCTTCTATCTTGATTTCTGAGATTCATTGGGCTAGTGTTGCTGGATCTTTTCTGTCACGGGGCAGGTGATGATCCTTTTAGGACATTTAGAAATAAGAAAACTGCAGACATAAATCAATGTCTCCTGACCGTTCCCTCTCTCTATTTTTGGCACCAAAAATTCTGCTCTAACTTGTCATTTTCCTACACATACACAGAACCACGTTCTCATTTCCCAAGTGTTTTTCCAAGTTTCTACATGACTTTCTCAGTGGCATCTCATGCTGTACTTTTCCCAGTTACATCCCCCTGATTGGCTTTGAGAGACCTCACATCATGTATTAGTTATTCATCATTGCTCGTCTTGCTGTCTTAATTCCACTATCAATGATAAATTAGCTGACATTAGTCTTAAAAGCACTGTTGAATGAAAAGTCTTAAGAATATATTCTATAAAAAAGTTCACATATTCATCAGTTGTAATAATAACAACCACAATAGTAGTAATAATTGCCAACTTTAAGTAGATATTTTATGTCTGCAATATTTGTAAACTCTTTAAGACATGTACTGACTCATTAAGCCTTTCAACCACTCAGTGGAGTGGATACGATTGTAATCCCTATTTTATAGATAAAGGAATTGACCACTAAAAGGGAAACATATTATTATCCACAGACATGTGGTGGAAGAAACGCAATCCAAGAGACCGTGCTTTAATTTTTACTATAAACTACAGCAAGATGTGGAAGCACTGATCCGAAGGGTCTACGTTTTCTAAATTTTAAGAGCTAATGTCAAGTTGCCCTTAAAATGGCTCTCTATAAATTTAGCTCTCAGCAAAATCTAATGACAAGTGATACTTTTAGACTTTTATTTTTGTCTATCCAATTTTTGGGGAAAAAAGGCCCTCAAGATTTAAAATTTGTGTTTAAGCTAGCAAATCGCCAGCTACATCTCTCTCTCTCTCTCTCTCTCTCTCTCTATATATATATATATATATATATATAT
>SJYX01023974.1:182143-232191 GCA_006410675.1 Oreotragus oreotragus
CATCCTGCATCGAACATAGACTGGCGATTCGTTTCTTACATGATAGTATACATATTTCAATGCTATTCTCCCAAATCATCCCACCCTCTCCCTCTCCCTCAGAGTCCAAAAGTCTGCTCTACACATCTGTGTCTCTTTTGCTGTCTTGCATACAGGGTCCTCATTACCATCTTTCTAAATTCCATATATATGTGTTAGTATACTGTATTGGTGTTTTTCTTTCTGGCTTACTTCACTCTGTATAATCAGTTCCAGTTTCATCCATCTTATTAGAACTGATTCAAATGTATTCTTTTTAATGGTTGAGTAATACTCCATTGTGTATATGTACCACATTTTCTTATCCATTCATCTGCTGATGGACATCTAGGTTGTTTCCATGTCCTGGCTATTATAAACAGTGCTGCGATGAACATTGGGGTACATGTGTCCCTTTCTGTTCTGGTTTCCTCGGTGTGTATGCCCAGCAATGGGATTGCTGGGTCATAAGGCAGTTCTGTTTGCAATTTTTTAAGGAATCTCCACACTGTTCTCCATAGTGGCTGTACTAGTTTGCATTCCCACCAAGAACTGGGTTTTTTGTTGTTGTTAATACATAGTACTCTGTTTAATGCAAGAATCACAATATCAAATCCCAGCAGTGTCAGGTGGGTAACATCATTATTCAGTGAAGCAGGTCAGGTTAGAAAAGAGAGCAGAGAGGCCTGGGATGGAACTGAAGCCTGCGTATCCTGCCTTGAGAATGTAGCTAGTGTTCAGCTTCACCTAGTTGTTGCAGAGCTTAATGGTTTTAAATCCCATCCCCGTACTGTAAACGTGTCTTTTTCACAGTCTGTTTAGTGTCATGTGTTTTTCATTTTTGTGCTTTTTGTTGATTTCACCGTTAAAACTGGCCCCAAGTATAGTGCTGAGCTCTTACCTAGTGTTCCGAAGGATAAGGAAGTTGTGATGTGCCTGATGGAGAAAATATGTTTGTTAGATTAGCTTCCCTCAGGCATGAGTAATAGCACTTTTAGCTGTGAGTTCAGTGTTAATGAATCAAGATATATATTGAGCTAGGTGTCTTTAAACAGAAGCACACATTAAACAAGGTTATGTATTTGATCCAATGATGAAAATGTTACCAGAGGCTCATGAGATCCTGGGCCTGCATTTCCCTTAGGTACAGTGGTTCTGCTGCTGCTGCTGCTAAGTTGCTTCAGTTGTGTCCAACTCTGTGCGACCCCATAGACGGCAGCCCACCAGGCTCCCCCGTCCCTGGGATTTTCCAGGCAAGAACACTGGAGTGGGTTGCCACTGCCTTCTCCAGTACAGTGGTTAAGTATCTGCCAATTCAGTGTCCATGATAACTGTAGAGCATAACTATCAGGAATTACAAGCACCAGTTGTGTTCAGAAAGTAGATGAACAGTGAGTCAGTCAGGTGATCTGTTAAAGCAGGTACTAGAATAAGAGTAATGGCTGATATATTCTGAAAGTCTCTTGAAATGTTTCTGTTATTGAAGACATGCTTATTATAAATAATCCAAATCAATATATAGGCTCAAATTGCCCCTTTCTTCCTCTGTCCACAATCTTATTTCCCGTTAGGAGTAATCTCAAAGAAAGTTTTGTGTACATCCTTCCAGAGTGTTTGTTTTGCATTTACCAATGTTTATCACAAAACAAGTTTATCTATAAACTAAGATAGTTATATTCACAGATATTTGATTTTTTTTTAATTTTAGCAGTAGGTATTAGAATATTTCTATTTACTAATTAATGAACATAGTTGGGTCCCCACAGCAAGAGTTGTGTTTGTTTTGTTGTTTTTTTTAATTCAAAATTTCTTTGTTTGAAGTAAATAGGCTGAAGTGTCTTTTTTGGTTGTTACCAGTATTCTATTAAATAACCTTACATGTATTGCCTGTGCATTGACTTTTGAACAATACCAACCTTCTACACAGTGGAAAATCCTCCTGTTATTTATAGTTGTCTCTGTGTATCCTCTGTTCCTCCATATCTTCAGATTTAATTGATTGAGAATCTATGGTATATACTGTTGAAAAAAATCCAAGTATAAGTGGACCTGCACAGCTCAGATCTGTTGTTCAAGGGTCAACCACATTGATTCAAGCAGTAAAATTCTTTGAAGGTCACTTGTTTCAAGTCTGCAGAATGGTCATCTGAAATGTTGTACCTTAGTAGTATGCTGTGATGAGTACTTTGCTAAAAGGCCTAGGAAATATTTGACTTTTCACAAAAGTAGACCGGATTCGTATTTTCTGTATTGTAACTCATTTTTTTCATCAATAATGGCAGCAAAATGTTACCTGAAAAGGAGCAAGGTAGCATTAAAATCTGTGGAATTTAAACTTGTAAAACTTGTAATTCCTTTGTAGGTAAGAGTGTCAACTAGGATAACAGCCTTTGACTAGTAAATTCATCCATTTTTCTTTAAATTACTAAGTGGACTCATTGGTCAGTTTCTGAGAGAGTGAGTTGCTGGCAACAAAGTCCCTCACCTCAGGATTCCATTTGGGACACTGAATAAACATATTCTTCAGTTCTAAAATACTGTCCTTTTTTCTTCTGATGGTAAGGTCCTCTTTCACTCTGCTTCCCTGCTTTTCTGCTTGCTGTATTCTTGTTACCCTTAACCCACACATCCACCAAATCCAAATCACTGCTTAACTTGAGGCCTTCTGATCGGCTGTGCTATCCAAAGCAGTATTGTCCTTCCAGTCTCTGTCTCATTTCTCTATAATCATTTTCTTCATCATACTTACTATTTTCTGTATATTTCTTACTTGTTTTTAATTTATTCTGTTGTCTCCTTGCTTTTATAGTTTCATTTGAGTAGGTACCTTCTAAAGTGATCCACTGCTGTTTTCCCAAAACAGAATTTTGCAAGCCCCGGCAAAATATTAAGCAATTTAGCAGTATTTGTCAAACTGACTGTGGTGAAGGACCAGTGGATTGGTTTCCCCATGCCCCCTGATTTCCAATTCATCACAGACCAATACTTTTGTAAAACATAGTAAAAATGGATTGCTAGGAAAAATGAAATGACAGCACAGACACTCATACTCATGAACATATGGTATACAAGCCCAGTTTTTTTAAATTAAACAACCGTAAACGTAACGAGTTGTTACAAAAGTTGCTAATTTATAGTCTTAGTTTCTTTCTTTTTTATTGAAGTATAATTGATTTATAATATAAGTTTCAGGTGTACGATGTAGTGGTTTGATATTTTTGTACATTACAAAATGATCATCACTATAAGTCTAGTTACCATCTGTCACCATACAAAGCTACTGCAGTATTATTGACTGTATTCCCTATTCCCTATGCTGAACGTTATACCTCTGTGACTTATTTTATAACTGTACTTCATCTCCCTCGCTGCTTTACTCAGCCCTCGCGCCTTTGCTTAGTCCAGTTTCTGAATTTACCTTGTCACAAACACGACTCTGGTTGCACTGACCGTGGCTCCCATGAAGGTAGCAGCACTCTATAACATTTTTTGAATGAATAAATAGATACCAGCTTCAAAATTATGGCACCGAGTTCTTCAGACTCTGTCATTCCTTTACCCTTACCAAAGCTAGAATATTCTGAGATATTGAAGAGTGATTGCTGATTCATGTCAAACTTCAGCTAGCTTATTCACGGATGCTTTTTGATTCTCTGAATCTTTTTTTTTTTTAATGATAAGGGAGACATTTGAATACATACTTGTTGAAAGAAAAGCTGTAGAAGCATGTAAAATGAAAAACGAAAGTCCTCCAGGAGTGGGCACTGAAGGTGCTTCTGTCTTGTTCCTTTTCTATTGCTGTGCTGGAGTGGTTGTTCTTGTGATTATGAATGCACTTGTGCGTGTATTGCCCAAGGACAAAATGCTAGAAGTTGAATTCTAAACAGTAGCTGTTTCAGACATTTTATTCTTCTCAAGCCTCTTGGCTTCTTAAATTCAGTGTTTTCAAGTATCCTTTTGTCTTATCTATCTCTACAGCTCTTTGCCCATTGTCTGCACCCTAATGTCTTTTTTTAAAAAACTTTACTTCATGTTTGTTATAATGAACTGACATATTTTCTATAACCTCCTGTTCCAGTGTGTCTTTATTATCTCAGCCAGATTCTTTAAAACTGAGTGTATTAATTTCTGAAGTACTTATATATGGTGCTGCCTTTTTCTTAAATACCCAATAGCTTCTGATAATCGGAGAAGGCAATGGCAAACCCACTCCAGTACTCTCGCCTGGAAAATCCCATGGATGGAGGAGCCTGGTGGGCTGCCATCTGTGGGGTCGCACAGAGTCGGACACGACTGAACCAACTTAGCACCAGCAGCAGCAGCTTCTGATTATAGCTTTCCCAACGTAAAGCTCCCAACTCCTTTGGAACAAGGGGCTGTTCCATCTGTACTGTGGCTGGGCAGTTACTGCTGCTACTGCTAAGTCACTTCAGTCGTATCCAGCTCTGTGCGACCCCATAGACGGCAGCCCACAAGGCTCCTCCGTCCCTAGGATTCTCCAGGCAAGAACATTGGAGTGGGTTGCCATTTCCTTCTCCAATGCAGGAAAGTGAAAAGTGAAAGTGAAGTTGCTCAGTCATGTCTGACTCGTAGCGACCCCATGGACTGCAGCCTACCAGACTCCTCTGCCCATGGGGTTTTCCAGGCAAGAGTGCTGGAGTGGGTTGCCATTGCCTTCTCCGAGGCTGGGCAGTTAAGGCCAAGGCTAATCAGCATCATTGGTGGGGTGTAGTGCTAGTGGAAGCATTTCACAGAACCTGAATTACCATGTTCCCCTGTTTCCAAGGAAGAAATCTTGCAATGCCTGTAGTTTGCAGCAGGTGCTCAGGCTCACATTTCCCTGCACAGTGTAATATAAGTGTAAGACAGTGTAAGAATAGGAGAAACACTGTGGGCTTTGGAGTAAGACCTCTATGGCTCAGTTAGAATCTGGACCATACCACTGAACTAGCAGTGTACTTTGGGGTGCATTTCTTTATCCCTGAAACTTAGTTTCCACTCCTGTAAAATGTCTTATAAGTTTGGGTACTGGATCAGCTACTATAACAGAGGTCTAACCAGGATAAGGGAGAAGGCGATGGCAACCCACTCCAGTACTCTTGCCTGGAAAATCCCATGGACAGTGGAGCCTGGTAGGCTGCAATCCATGGGGTCGCTAAGAGTCGGACACGACTGAGCGACTTCACTTTCACTTTTCACTTTCATGCATTGAAGAAGGAAATGGCAACCCACTCCAGTGTTCTCGCCTGGAGGATCCCAGGGACGAGGGAGCCTGGTGGGCTGCCGTCTATGGGGTTGCACAGAGTCGGACACGACTGAAGTGACTTAGCAGCAGCTACCAGGATAAGAGTTTGTGCCTTTCTCCAATAAAAGTCCCATTAGAAGGTGATCCCTTGGGTAGGTTAGTTATGCTCCTCAGGATGGTCCGGGGGCCCAGCTGCTGCTTTTTATCTTGTTCTGCCATCCCCTATGATAGTGTCTTGTTGGGGATGCTTCACTAGCATCAGGTTCAAGTCCCAGGCTAAGGGAAGGAGAAAGAGAAATGAGCATATAGCTTCCTTTTAAGGAGATGACTTGGAAGGTGCAACTCACTGGCCAGAAGGTAGTCACTTTCTATGCCTGGGTGTAAGGAGAGCTTGGAAGTTAGTCTAGATGGACAGCCTTTGTGCCCAGCTAAAACACAGAGGGTTCTGATAACTCAAAGAAGAAAAGAATAGATAATGAACACAATTATACTGCATTTTGTTGGTGTTTCAAGTCAGGAATAAATAGAATAATGGTCTTTGAAATATTCGGTGGTCTTTGAAGTATTTGAAATACTCTGAATAGGAGTTAAGTATATTTGTGCTACAAATTTTTTTTTTGGTAAATGTCAAAGCCTCTGACTGTGTGGATCACAACAAACTGTGGAAACTTCTGAAAGAGATGGGAATACCAGACCACCTGAGCTGCCTCTTGAGAAACCTGTATGCAGGTCAGGAAACAACAGTTAGAACTGGACATGGAACAACAGACTGGTTTCAAATAGGAAAAGGAGTATGTCAAGGCTGTATATTGTCACCCTGCTTATTTAACTTCTATGCAGAGTATATCATGAGAAATGATGGGCTGGAGGAAGCATAAGCTGGAATCAAGATTGCCAGGAGAAATATCAATAACCTCAGATATGCAGATGACACCACCCTTATGGCAGAAAGTGAACTAAAGAGCCTCTTGATGAAAGAGAAGAGTGAAAAAGTTGGCTTAAATCTCAATATTCGGAAAACTAACATCATGGCATCTGGTCCCATCACTTCATGGCAAATAGATGGAGAAACAGTGGAAACAGTGGCTGATTTATTTTGGGGGGCTCCAAAATCACTGCAGATGGTGACTGCAGCCATGAAATTAAAAGATGCTTACTCCTTGGAAGGAAAGTTATGACCAACCTAGACAGCATATTAAAAAGCAGAGACATTACTTTGTCCACAAAGGTCTGTCTAGTCAAGGCTATGGTTTTTCCAGTAGTCATGTATGGATGTGAGAGTTGAACTGTAAAGAAAACTGAGCGCTGAAGAATTGATTCTTTTGAACTGTGGTGTTGAAGAAGACTCTTGAGAGTCCCTTGGACTGCCAGGAGATCCAACCAGTCCATTGTAAAGGAAGGAGATCAGTCCTGGGTATTCATTGGAAGGACTGATGTTCAAGCTGAAACTCCAATACTTTGGNTTTTCATCAATAATGGCAGCAAAATGTTACCTGAAAAGGAGCAAGGTAGCATTAAAATCTGTGGGATTTAAACTTGTAAAACTTGTAATTCCTTTGTAGGTAAGAGTGTCAACTAGGATAACAGCCTTTGACTAGTAAATTCATCCATTTTTCTTTAAATTACTAAGTGGACTCATTGGTCAGTTTCTGAGAGAGTGAGTTGCTGGCAACAAAGTCCCTCACCTCAGGATTCCATTTGGGACACTGAATAAACATATTCTTCAGTTCTAAAATACTGTCCTTTTTTCTTCTGATGGTAAGGTCCTCTTTCACTCTGCTTCCCTGCTTTTCTGCTTGCTATATTCTTGTTACCCTTAACCCACACATCCACCAAATCCAAATCACTGCTTAACTTGAGGCCTTCTGATCGGCTGTGCTATCCAAAGCAGTATTGTCCTTCCAGTCTCTGTCTCATTTCTCTATAATCATTTCCTTCATCATACTTACTATTTTCTGTATATTTCTTACTTGTTTTTAATTTATTCTGTTGTCTCCTTGCTTTTATAGTTTCATTTGAGTAGGTACCTTCTAAAGTGATCCACTGCTGTTTTCCCAAAATAGAATTTTGCAAGTCCCGGCAAAATATTAAGCAATTTAGCAGTATTTGTCAAACTGACTGTGGTGAAGGACCAGTGGATTGGTTTCCCCATGCCCCCTGATTTCCAATTCATCACAGACCAATACTTTTGTAAAACATAGTAAAAATGGATTGCTAGGAAAAATGAAATGACAGCACAGACACTCATACTCATGAACATATGGTATACAAGCCCAGTTTTTTTAAATTAAACAACCGTAAACGTAACGAGTTGTTACAAAAGTTGCTAATTTATAGTCTTAGTTTCTTTCTTTTTTATTGAAGTATAATTGATTTATAATATAAGTTTCAGGTGTACGATGTAGTGGTTTGATATTTTTGTACATTACAAAATGATCATCACTATAAGTCTAGTTACCATCTGTCACCATACAAAGCTACTGCAGTATTATTGACTGTATTCCCTATTCCCTATGCTGAACATTATACCTCTGTGACTTATTTTATAACTGTACTTCATCTCCCTCGCTGCTTTACTCAGCCCTCGCGCCTTTGCTTAGTCCAGTTTCTGAATTTACCTTGTCACAAACACGACTCTGGTTGCACTGACCGTGGCTCCCATGAAGGTAGCAGCACTCTATAACATTTTTTGAATGAATAAATAGATACCAGCTTCAAAATTATGGCACCGAGTTCTTCAGACTCTGTCATTCCTTTACCCTTACCAAAGCTAGAATATTCTGAGATATTGAAGAGTGATTGCTGATTCATGTCAAACTTCAGCTAGCTTATTCACGGATGCTTTTTGATTCTCTGAATCTTTTTTTTTTTTAATGATAAGGGAGACATTTGAATACATACTTGTTGAAAGAAAAGCTGTAGAAGCATGTAAAATGAAAAATGAAAGTCCTCCAGGAGTGGGCACTGAAGGTGCTTCTGTCTTGTTCCTTTTCTATTGCTGTGCTGGAGTGGTTGTTCTTGTGATTATGAATGCACTTGTGCGTGTATTGCCCAAGGACAAAATGCTAGAAGTTGAATTCTAAACAGTAGCTGTTTCAGACATTTTATTCTTCTCAAGCCTCTTGGCTTCTTAAATTCAGTGTTTTCAAGTATCCTTTTGTCTTATCTATCTCTACAGCTCTTTGCCCATTGTCTGCACCCTAATGTCTTTTTTTAAAAAACTTTACTTCATGTTTGTTATAATGAACTGACATATTTTCTATAACCTCCTGTTCCAGTGTGTCTTTATTATCTCAGCCAGATTCTTTAAAACTGAGTGTATTAATTTCTGAAGTACTTATATATGGTGCTGCCTTTTTCTTAAATACCCAATAGCTTCTGATAATCGGAGAAGGCAATGGCAAACCCACTCCAGTACTCTCGCCTGGAAAATCCCATGGATGGAGGAGCCTGGTGGGCTGCCATCTGTGGGGTCGCACAGAGTCGGACACGACTGAACCAACTTAGCACCAGCAGCAGCAGCTTCTGATTATAGCTTTCCCAACGTAAAGCTCCCAACTCCTTTGGAACAAGGGGCTGTTCCATCTGTACTGTGGCTGGGCAGTTACTGCTGCTACTGCTAAGTCACTTCAGTCGTATCCAGCTCTGTGCGACCCCATAGACGGCAGCCCACAAGGCTCCTCCGTCCCTAGGATTCTCCAGGCAAGAACATTGGAGTGGGTTGCCATTTCCTTCTCCAATGCAGGAAAGTGAAAAGTGAAAGTGAAGTTGCTCAGTCATGTCTGACTCGTAGCGACCCCATGGACTGCAGCCTACCAGACTCCTCTGCCCATGGGGTTTTCCAGGCAAGAGTGCTGGAGTGGGTTGCCATTGCCTTCTCCGAGGCTGGGCAGTTAAGGCCAAGGCTAATCAGCATCATTGGTGGGGTGTAGTGCTAGTGGAAGCATTTCACAGAACCTGAATTACCATGTTCCCCTGTTTCCAAGGAAGAAATCTTGCAATGCCTGTAGTTTGCAGCAGGTGCTCAGGCTCACATTTCCCTGCACAGTGTAATATAAGTGTAAGACAGTGTAAGAATAGGAGAAACACTGTGGGCTTTGGAGTAAGACCTCTATGGCTCAGTTAGAATCTGGACCATACCACTGAACTAGCAGTGTACTTTGGGGTGCATTTCTTTATCCCTGAAACTTAGTTTCCACTCCTGTAAAATGTCTTATAAGTTTGGGTACTGGATCAGCTACTATAACAGAGGTCTAACCAGGATAAGGGAGAAGGCAATGGCAACCCACTCCAGTACTCTTGCCTGGAAAATCCCATGGACAGTGGAGCCTGGTAGGCTGCAATCCATGGGGTCGCTAAGAGTCGGACACGACTGAGCGACTTCACTTTCACTTTTCACTTTCATGCATTGAAGAAGGAAATGGCAACCCACTCCAGTGTTCTCGCCTGGAGGATCCCAGGGACGAGGGAGCCTGGTGGGCTGCCGTCTATGGGGTTGCACAGAGTCGGACACGACTGAAGTGACTTAGCAGCAGCTACCAGGATAAGAGTTTGTGCCTTTCTCCAATAAAAGTCCCATTAGAAGGTGATCCCTTGGGTAGGTTAGTTATGCTCCTCAGGATGGTCCGGGGGCCCAGCTGCTGCTTTTTATCTTGTTCTGCCATCCCCTATGATAGTGTCTTGTTGGGGATGCTTCACTAGCATCAGGTTCAAGTCCCAGGCTAAGGGAAGGAGAAAGAGAAATGAGCATATAGCTTCCTTTTAAGGAGATGACTTGGAAGGTGCAACTCACTGGCCAGAAGGTAGTCACTTTCTATGCCTGGGTGTAAGGAGAGCTTGGAAGTTAGTCTAGATGGACAGCCTTTGTGCCCAGCTAAAACACAGAGGGTTCTGATAACTCAAAGAAGAAAAGAATAGATAATGAACACAATTATACTGCATTTTGTTGGTGTTTCAAGTCAGGAATAAATAGAATAATGGTCTTTGAAATATTCGGTGGTCTTTGAAGTATTTGAAATACTCTGAATAGGAGTTAAGTATATTTGTGCTACAAATTTTTTTTTTGGTAAATGTCAAAGCCTCTGACTGTGTGGATCACAACAAACTGTGGAAACTTCTGAAAGAGATGGGAATACCAGACCACCTGAGCTGCCTCTTGAGAAACCTGTATGCAGGTCAGGAAACAACAGTTAGAACTGGACATGGAACAACAGACTGGTTTCAAATAGGAAAAGGAGTATGTCAAGGCTGTATATTGTCACCCTGCTTATTTAACTTCTATGCAGAGTATATCATGAGAAATGATGGGCTGGAGGAAGCATAAGCTGGAATCAAGATTGCCAGGAGAAATATCAATAACCTCAGATATGCAGATGACACCACCCTTATGGCAGAAAGTGAACTAAAGAGCCTCTTGATGAAAGAGAAGAGTGAAAAAGTTGGCTTAAATCTCAATATTCGGAAAACTAACATCATGGCATCTGGTCCCATCACTTCATGGCAAATAGATGGAGAAACAGTGGAAACAGTGGCTGATTTATTTTGGGGGGCTCCAAAATCACTGCAGATGGTGACTGCAGCCATGAAATTAAAAGATGCTTACTCCTTGGAAGGAAAGTTATGACCAACCTAGACAGCATATTAAAAAGCAGAGACATTACTTTGTCCACAAAGGTCTGTCTAGTCAAGGCTATGGTTTTTCCAGTAGTCATGTATGGATGTGAGAGTTGAACTGTAAAGAAAACTGAGCGCTGAAGAATTGATTCTTTTGAACTGTGGTGTTGAAGAAGACTCTTGAGAGTCCCTTGGACTGCCAGGAGATCCAACCAGTCCATTGTAAAGGAAGGAGATCAGTCCTGGGTATTCATTGGAAGGACTGATGTTCAAGCTGAAACTCCAATACTTTGGCCACCTGATGCGAAAAGCTGACTCATTGGAAAAGACCCTGAAGCTGGGAAAGATTGAGGGCAGGAGGAGAAGGGGACAATAGAGGATGAGATGGTTGGATGGCATCACCAACTCAATGCACATGGGTTTGGGTGAACTCCGGGTGTTGCTGATGGACAGGGAGGCCTGGCGTGCTGCAGTTCATGGGGTCGCAAAGAGTTGGACACAACTGAGTGACTGAACTGGACTGAAATGTCACCTAAAAAATACAGACCTGTGTTTGACCTAAAATATGGCTAAGTCTTTGTAAGGTTTGAAACATATATAATAATTTCCTTTCATTTGGTTTCCATTGTCTGTAAAAACTAGGAGCATAACCCTTCATCTTGGAGAGATCATTTACTCAGAAACTTCAACTATGTGAAATATTATTACAAGGTAGTAAGGCTTTCTCACAGCAAAAGTAGAAGTTGCAAAGTCCATGTACTCAGTCTTGAGTTGAAGCCCGAATAATTTGGAGTTATAGACATATCACTATCTAGCTTAATTATCAGATTTCTCACTGAAAATCTGCAAAATTTGAATGATCTGTTAGAAACATACGTGATGTCAATGACGGTCAAAAGCCTAATAGGGTAGAAAAATAATACAGAGGAATCACAGAAGTTTAGTAATAATTAAGTATGTTAACATTTTTTGAGCATTTAATAGTGCCAGGTACTATTCAAAGATTTTAATATTCATTTTTTTCATTTACCACCTAAAACATCCCTGTATCTGATATTGGAGAGGACTTAGGTTTAAATGCCAAGAAAGCTTATAATTATGTTCTTTAAGAAGCCAGAGAAGGTTATAATTAGTTTTAGATTGCTATCAGAAATCAATAAAATGAAAAGGCCGTTTTGGTGGCTGACAGAAAGTATCTGAAATAGCTTAATTATGGCTCTGGATAAATAAGTTGTTCTTATATTCATTTTTGACTTATTGATTTTGCAGCGTGGTGATTTAATTGTCTTAAGGCACTAGAGAGAGTTTGGATTAAAATCACCAGTTGAGAAGAATATGTGCTTGCCACTAAAACCCAAGTTTAATAGACAAAAAGGATGTTTATAGTCTTTTTTTCTTTTCCTTTTGTTTGGCTGCATCAGGTAGCTTGCAAAATCTGTTCTCCAACCAAGGATTGAACTTGTCTACAGCAGTGAAAGCCTGGAATCTCAACCACTAGACCATCAGGGAACTCCCAGCATGTTTGTCCTCTTAAAAATAGTCTTAAGACATATTTACCCAAACTCAGGAATTTTTATATATACATAGTACACTGTAAAATAGTAATTGGTTTTTAAGTTACATTTTACAACTTTCTGAAAAAACTAGTGATTTTATTTATTAATCAAAGTTAATTGAAGATATATAATTTGCACTCATTAGGGAAAAAATCTATCTTTAGCTAACAATTTTATCTTACAGTCATACTCAGGAAAACTCTAGCTTTAGGAATTTTTTAAGCTGAGAATAGTGAGATTCGTGTTTTCAGAAGATAATTCGTGTTTTCAGAAGTTTTTCTCCTGGTTAAAAAATCAGAAGAACTGTCAACCAATTAATAAAGAGAAAGTTTTATTCCATTTTTGAAAGTCAATATAATTACTAAGAAATAAATAAAATTTAAGGTAGGAATAATTTCTAAATGTGAGCAGGAAAACAATGGGAAAGAATGGGAAAGACTAGACATCTCTTCAAGAAAATTAGAGATACCAAGGGAACATTTCATGCAAAGATAGGCTCAATAAAGGACGGAAATGGTATGGACCTAACAGAAGCAGAAGATATTAAGAAGAGGTGGCAAGAATACACAGAAGAACTGTACAAAAAAGATCTTCATGACCAAGATGATGGTCTGATTACTCACCTAGAGCCAGACATCCTGGAATGTGAAGTCAAATGGGCCTTAGGAAGCATCACTACGAACAAAGCTAGTGGAGGTGATGGAATTCCAGTTGCGCTATTTCAAATTCTGAAAGATGATGCTGCTAAAGTGCTGCATTCAATATGTCAGCAAATTTGGAAAACTCAACAGTGGCCACAGGACTGTAAAAGGTCATTTTTCATTCCAATCCCAAAGAAAGGCAATGCCAAAGAAAGCTCAAACTACCACACAATTGCATGCATCTCACACGCTAGTAAAGTAATGCTCCAAATTCTCCAAGCCAGGCTTCAGCAATACGTGAACCGTGAACTTCCAGGTGTTCAAGCTGGTTTTCGAAAAGGCACAGGAGCCAGAGATAAAATGTCAACATCCTCTGGATCATCGAAAAAGCAAGAGAATTCCAGAAAAACATCTATTTCTGCTTTATNAGAGTGCTGGAGTGGGTTGCCATTGCCTTCTCCGAGGCTGGGCAGTTAAGGCCAAGGCTAATCAGCATCATTGGTGGGGTGTAGTGCTAGTGGAAGCATTTCACAGAACCTGAATTACCATGTTCCCCTGTTTCCAAGGAAGAAATCTTGCAATGCCTGTAGTTTGCAGCAGGTGCTCAGGCTCACATTTCCCTGCACAGTGTAATATAAGTGTAAGACAGTGTAAGAATAGGAGAAACACTGTGGGCTTTGGAGTAAGACCTCTATGGCTCAGTTAGAATCTGGACCATACCACTGAACTAGCAGTGTACTTTGGGGTGCATTTCTTTATCCCTGAAACTTAGTTTCCACTCCTGTAAAATGTCTTATAAGTTTGGGTACTGGATCAGCGACTATAACAGAGGTCTAACCAGGATAAGGGAGAAGGCGATGGCAACCCACTCCAGTACTCTTGCCTGGAAAATCCCATGGACAGTGGAGCCTGGTAGGCTGCAATCCATGGGGTCGCTAAGAGTCGGACACGACTGAGCGACTTCACTTTCACTTTTCACTTTCATGCATTGAAGAAGGAAATGGCAACCCACTCCAGTGTTCTCGCCTGGAGGATCCCAGGGACGAGGGAGCCTGGTGGGCTGCCGTCTATGGGGTTGCACAGAGTCGGACACGACTGAAGTGACTTAGCAGCAGCTACCAGGATAAGAGTTTGTGCCTTTCTCCAATAAAAGTCCCATTAGAAGGTGATCCCTTGGGTAGGTTAGTTATGCTCCTCAGGATGGTCCGGGGGCCCAGCTGCTGCTTTTTATCTTGTTCTGCCATCCCCTATGATAGTGTCTTGTTGGGGATGCTTCACTAGCATCAGGTTCAAGTCCCAGGCTAAGGGAAGGAGAAAGAGAAATGAGCATATAGCTTCCTTTTAAGGAGATGACTTGGAAGGTGCAACTCACTGGCCAGAAGGTAGTCACTTTCTATGCCTGGGTGTAAGGAGAGCTTGGAAGTTAGTCTAGATGGACAGCCTTTGTGCCCAGCTAAAACACAGAGGGTTCTGATAACTCAAAGAAGAAAAGAATAGATAATGAACACAATTATACTGCATTTCGTTGGTGTTTCAAGTCAGGAATAAATAGAATAATGGTCTTTGAAATATTCGGTGGTCTTTGAAGTATTTGAAATACTCTGAATAGGAGTTAAGTATATTTGTGCTACAAATTTTTTTTTTGGTAAATGTCAAAGCCTCTGACTGTGTGGATCACAACAAACTGTGGAAACTTCTGAAAGAGATGGGAATACCAGACCACCTGAGCTGCCTCTTGAGAAACCTGTATGCAGGTCAGGAAACAACAGTTAGAACTGGACATGGAACAACAGACTGGTTCCAAATAGGAAAAGGAGTACGTCAAGGCTATATATTGTCACCCTACTTATTTAACTTCTATGCAGAGTACATCATGAGAAATGATGGGCTGGAGGAAGCACAAACTGGAATCAAGATTGCCAGGAGAAATATCAATAACCTCAGATATGCAGATGATACCACCCTTATGGCAGAAAGTGAAGAGGAACTAAAAAGCCTCTTGATGAAAGTGAAAGAGGAGAGTAAAAAAGTTGGCTTAAATCTCAACATTCAGAAAACTTAACATCATGGCATCTGGTCCCATCACTTCATGGGAAATAGATGGAGAAACAGTGAAACGGGCTGACTTTATTTTTTTGGGCTCCAAAATCACTGCAGATGGTGACTGCAGCCATGAAATTAAAAGATGCTTACTCCTCGGAAGCGTACTTATGACCAACCTAGACAACATATTGAAAAGCAGAAACATTACTTTGTCCATAAAGGTCCGTCTAGTCAAGGCTATGGTTTTTCCAGTAGTCATGTATGGTTGTGAGAGTTGAACTGTAAAGAAAACTGAGCGCTGAAGAATTGATTCTTTTGAACTGTGGTGTTGAAGAAGACTCTTGAGAGTTCCTTGGACTGCCAGGAGATCCAACCAGTCCATTGTAAAGGAAGGAGATCAGTCCTGGGTATTCATTGGAAGGACTGATGTTCAAGCTGAAACTCCAATACTTTGGCCACCCGATGTGAAGAGCTGACTCATTGGAAAAGACCCTGAAGCTGGGAAAGATTGAGGGCAGGAGGAGAAGGGGACGACAGAGAACGTGATGGTTGAATGGCATCACTGACTCAATGGACATGAGTTTGGGTAGAATCCAGGAGTTGGTGATGGACAGGGAGGCCTGGCATGCTCTGGTTCATGGGGTCGCAAAGAGTCTGACACGACTGAGTGACTGAACTTAACTGAGAATGAATAAAATCAAAAGGTCAAGCTAGGCTTGGTTAACATACTGCATCTGTAGTGTGAAGAAATGCAAATCAATATAGTAGAGACTTAGAAATTCTGCATTGCAGAAACCTAATTTTGTATGTAACCTTATGTTTCCCATTGGTTGTGATCTTGGGAAGTCTGTTAATATCTTCTGGGACACTGGAAGTCTACAGAACATAATTTGGAAAACACTATATGTATTTAAACACCATTAATTTTGATACATTGGATGCAAAATTTGTGACATGCCAAAATCATTTATAGAATCTGAGTAAAAACTGTTATTAAAGAGTGAATAATAGCATAATAAGATAGGAAAAAACTGTTGGAGCTATCTATAAAGGACCCGAGTGTAATGGTTTTAAAAACTGTTCTTTATCACATGTTTTCCATGTTTTTTTATCCTTTCTGTGGCTTATCTTTTCATTCTCTTAACAGTGTCTTTTGAAGAACAGGAGTGATGAAGTCCAGATTATTATGTTCTTCTTTTATGGATTGTACTGTTGGTATATGTGTCTGAGAAACTCTTGCCTAATTTGAGGCCACAAGCATTTTCTCCAGTGCTTTCCTCTAGAAGCTTTATAGTTGCTTTTAAGTTTCCAAATTCTTCGTTAGTTTTTACATACATACACAATTTGGTTCTTTTGTTACAGTGAGCTCACAATTTACATAGTTTTACAACTTGCTCTTTTTTTTTTCACTATTTATTAAATCATAGTATTTTTATGTCAGTACAGTTAACATCTTTTGAGTATAGTTTTAATAGTATTTGACTGGCAAATATACCATACTTTATTTAGTTTTTCTTCTCTTGATGGACAGTTGTTTCTAATTTTTTTCTATTCTAAATAATGCTCCAAGGTTTATTTTAAAATTCAGTTCAGATTTTAATTCCTAAAAATTTATTAGAAGCTTAGAGCATTTCACCCTTCTAGATTTTTGAGGCACACTTAAAACTAAATTTTTGATAAACAGTTTCTGACTATTCTTATTCAGGTATGTAGTGGAAACATTAGGGTGAAGTTATGATGTAAGCAATCATCACTTTTAAAATTTTTGTTTATTAACTTTATTAACACATCATATACCATAGCCCTAATGGGTCCTTCTTAGTTCAAAGAGCTGTAATAGGTACGTTTGCAAAGCTCTGATTCTACTTATTTATTTTAATTTTTCAGTTTATATGACTTAACCTTATTTGACTTCTCTTGTACCATTTCCATTTTTCAAGTCTCTGTGAAAAATCTGTTTGATATCTGTAATACTACCTAAATAGTGACATCCTTTTTTTTCCCCCTCAAATTAAATGGTATAAATTTTGGAGGAAACTTTATGTATCTTTTTTTTTTATTATTCTATTTATGTTATTTCATTTTTCCATGACAGATTCAAAAGCTTTGTGACAGAGTAGCTTCATCTACTTTACTGGATGATCGAAGAGATGCTGTGCGAGCCCTCAAATCGTTATCTAAGGTCTGTAACACTTTTATCAGTTAGTAAGGTTATTAAGTTGGATATTCCTTTCTTAAGTAACATTTTTCTTTTGTGCAGAAATATCGCTTGGAAGTGGGTATTCAAGCTATGGAACATCTTATCCGTGTTTTACAAACAGATCGGTATGTCTCTATTTAATGATTTTTCTCGCTAATTTTTCTTAAAATTTTAATTAATTTGTTTTAGAATCACTGTTCCAGAAATGATTAAGGCTATTAAGTTTTTACTTTCAGTTGTCATTTCAATAAACAGTTATTGGACACTAGATCCAAACCATTGTGCTAAGCATTTAGGACAGACATAATCTAAACCTTCAGGGATTGAGAGCTTACCATTATATAAAAATGGAGTGAAGTAACTGTCAATTAAAGGTTTAACATTTGGAGTTTGGATTGAGCAAATTAATGTATTGATTTTCACTTAGATATACTATAGCGTACTGTTCTGTAATATACATATTATATGTTATATCAGTTATCTAGACTTTGTCTTTCTGAGGGAAGAGAATTAAGAGAAAAGTCACTCAGCCTAGTTTTTGTTCTTTCAGTTTCTCTTTAAAAGAGCATCTGCATCTTTGTTTTTAATTAACAACTGTACACGAACAACTTTAGATCTTATCTCTAGTTAAAAATATCTTATAAGCTTTAGCTGCTCAGTTTACATTTCCACCATATCAAGATCTCTTCACAGGTGTCTTAAATTCAAAATGTTCAAAAATATATATGTCTCTGGTTGTCCTGCTAATACTCCACCACATCCCCTCACCTGCCTGATCCACTTCAGCTGCCTTTGACCCAAGTTCATCCCAGTTAGTACCTTTCCATTAAAATAAAAAACTGGAAGTTTTGTACTGAACTCATCCCTCTGCTTAACCCATTATGCCCATCCAGACCAAAAAAAAAAAAAAAAAAAGCTGGAATCCATGAATTCTCTTGATTTCAATTGTCAGTCCTAGTTTTGGCTCTCAGTATCAATCACTTAAGTCATTTTCACAGCCACTGTATTAGTTATCTATTGCTGTGTAATAAATTATCTCAAAGCTTCCTGGCTCAAAATAACAAATATTTATTATGTCACAGTTCCTGTGGATCAGGAATTCAGAAGTGGCTTAGCTAGCTGGTTCTGGCTCAAGGTGTCTTACGAGGACGTGCACAAGATGTCAGCCAGGACTGGAGTCATCTGAAGGCTTGATTCGGGCTGGAGTATCTGATTCCAAGATGGCGCACCCGCCTGAGGCAAGAGGCCTCACTAGCTCACCTTGTTGCTCTCTTTAAAGGACTGCTTGAGCATCCTCATGATATGGGAAACTGGCTTCTCCCGCAGCAAGTGATCTTAGGGGGAGAATAGAGAGAAAGCCACAGTGCCTTTTAGGACTTTGTCTCAGGAGTCACCTATTGTCAATCCTGTTACATTCTACTTTACTAGAAGCAAGTTAATAAATACAGCCTGTACTTAAGAAGAGGAGACTTAGGGTCCACCTTTTGAAGAGAGCTGTAACAGAGAGGTTTTTTGTTGTTGTTTTTTAACATAATTTAAAACCACCCACCACCTCCAGACTCTATTCTTTGCCTCTGACCTCTTTGTCTTTCCATTCATTTCAAGAATTATCTGTCTGAAATGTAAATCTTCTGTTACTCACCTGTTTAATGCATTTAACCAACTGAGTGCAGTGTGAAGTCCAGGTTCTCAAACAAAGCAAAGCATATAAGCATTTAAATATATATATATATTTCTTTCTTTATTTGGCTGTATCAGGTCCTAGTTGCAGCACACAAGACTCCAGAGCTTGTGGGCTCAGTATTTCTAGCATGTGATTCTGAGCACATGGGGGAGCTTATTTCCCCCACCAGGGATTGAACCCATGTCCCCTGCATCAGATGGCAAGTTCTTAACCACTAAACCACCAAAGAAGTCCCGCTTTTTAAAGACTTAGATGCTGCCTGTCTGTCAAAACTCATAACCTCTTTTAAAATTGTATTTCATCAATGCCCAGCTGCTTGTTCATACTGAATAGAATCTTTGCTATCCTCCTCAGTGTAACTCACATTGGCCACCTTTCAAAGCCAACTAATTTTTGTTTTTGTTATTTATTCATTTGGCTGTGCTGTGTATTAACAGCCCATGGGATCTTTGCTCTTTGTTGCAGCATGCGGACTCTTAGTTGCATTTAGAATCTACTTCCCTGACCAGGGATCGGACCTGGGCCACCTGCATTGGGATCGCACAGTCTTAACCATTGGACCACCAGGAAAGCCCCCCAAAGCCAATTAATTCTAATGTGTTTGATTAAATCCATCAGATGTTATTCTAGAACTATCTGTTCTTAACACTGGAGTGGGCAGCTGCAGTACTATCTGTTACTTTAACACCAGGTGGGCAACTGCAGTAGGAAGATAATGGTCACCCAAAGATGTTTATATTCTCTCAGCACAACCTATAAATGTTACCTTAGATGGCAGAAGGGACTTTGGAGATATGATTAAGTTATGGATTTTTAGATAGAGAAATTATGTTGGATTAGCCAGGTGGGCGCAGGGTAATCCTAAAGCTTCTCAAAAGTTGAAGAGGAATGCAAAAGAGGAGGTCAGAATGAGGTAAAATGAAAAGACCTCCATCTGTCTTTGCTGGTTTTAGAAGTGAGAGGGGACCTCTAGACCTGGAAAAGGCAAGGAAATGGATTCTTCCTGAAAGGCATCAGAAAAGAAGGCACCCGTGATGAGACCCTGACTTTAGTCCACTGAGACCCATTTCAGCTCTCTGACTTCCAGGACAGTATATTTGTGTTGTATAAACCACTGAATTTGTAGTAATTTGCTACAGCATCAATAGAAAAATAATAAAGTAACCCAAGATTGCTATCTACTTTAAACAATAAGTTATGAGAAAACAAATGTTAGATCAAAAAAATTAGTGTGATTATTAAACATACATTTTCTGAGCACATGGGGGAGCTTATTTCCCCCACCAGGGATTGAACCCATGTCCCCTGCATCAGATGGCAAGTTCTTAACCACTAAACCACCAAAGAAGTCCCGCTTTTTAAAGACTTAGATGCTGCCTGTCTGTCAAAACTCATAACCTCTTTTAAAATTGTATTTCATCAATGCCCAGCTGCTTGTTCATACTGAATAGAATCTTTGCTATCCTCCTCAGTGTAACTCACATTGGCCACCTTTCAAAGCCAACTAATTTTTGTTTTTGTTATTTATTCATTTGGCTGTGCTGTGTATTAACAGCCCATGGGATCTTTGCTCTTTGTTGCAGCATGCGGACTCTTAGTTGCATTTAGAATCTACTTCCCTGACCAGGGATCGGACCTGGGCCACCTGCATTGGGATCGCACAGTCTTAACCATTGGACCACCAGGAAAGCCCCCCAAAGCCAATTAATTCTAATGTGTTTGATTAAATCCATCAGATGTTATTCTAGAACTATCTGTTCTTAACACTGGAGTGGGCAGCTGCAGTACTATCTGTTACTTTAACACCAGGTGGGCAACTGCAGTAGGAAGATAATGGTCACCCAAAGATGTTTATATTCTCTCAGCACAACCTATAAATGTTACCTTAGATGGCAGAAGGGACTTTGGAGATATGATTAAGTTATGGATTTTTAGATAGAGAAATTATGTTGGATTAGCCAGGTGGGCGCAGGGTAATCCTAAAGCTTCTCAAAAGTTGAAGAGGAATGCAAAAGAGGAGGTCAGAATGAGGTAAAATGAAAAGACCTCCATCTGTCTTTGCTGGTTTTAGAAGTGAGAGGGGACCTCTAGACCTGGAAAAGGCAAGGAAATGGATTCTTCCTGAAAGGCATCAGAAAAGAAGGCACCCGTGATGAGACCCTGACTTTAGTCCACTGAGACCCATTTCAGCTCTCTGACTTCCAGGACAGTATATTTGTGTTGTATAAACCACTGAATTTGTAGTAATTTGCTACAGCATCAATAGAAAAATAATAAAGTAACCCAAGATTGCTATCTACTTTAAACAATAAGTTATGAGAAAACAAATGTTAGATCAAAAAAATTAGTGTGATTATTAAACATACATGTAATTTTTTTCCATATATCTTTATGCATGCCATTTCTCATTGAGTCTTACAAAATTGTTTATGAAACAACTACTATCTTGATACAGAAAGCAGAATGCTACCCCTTATATAAAGTGGCCCTTATTGTCATTTTTAGGGCACAGTAGAAAATAATAGTCTTGATATAAAGGTTAAATATATTAAAAAAAAATTTATTGCACGTTTACTCTGTGCCAGGCATCATAAGGTGTACCATATAGAAATAAGGTGTACCATGTAGCCTTGTGAATGTGTGAACTAATAATTGATCGTATTAGAGGCTGATGGGTATTTTATTATGCACCTTAGACAACAAAGCCAAACGTCTGTGAACCTTCTTGTGTTTTCTTTCTTTTCTTGTGTCAAATTCCATATCCATTTGTCTTCTATATTTATCTGTTGTCTTCTGTTCTCAAAACATGCTACGAGTACTTTCTTCACTTCATTGATTGCAAAGGTATATATTCTGCAGCCATCTCCTTGCACTTCTCATCTTCATTACTCTTTTATGCTTGTGCCTCTTGGCCCATCTCACTAATACTCCAAGAATCCTTCAGCTGAATCCCCTTCATCCTTATCCCCTTCATCCTTGGCTGCATCACAGAGAGCTGTGTTCCCTTTCTTGGCATGTCTTGAAACTCCATCTGTCCATGGGTCCATTTCTCTTAAAACTTGAGGAGCGACTTCTTATTCTCCCAAATCTCACATTTGGGACCTGAAAGTTGTCTGATAGAAACTAATGTTTCCAAACCATGTCACTTCAATAGTTGTTTTGTTTTTTGTTTGTTTTAAGTGTACATTTCAGTGGTTTTAGTATAAGTTGTATAACTATCACCACTATCTAATTCCAAAACGTTTTCATCATTCAGAAACAATAGTATCCATTAGTTGTCATTGCCTAATGCCTACCAACCATGTTCCAAGTGCCTAGCAACAACTAATCTACTTTTTGTCTGTATAAATTTGACTGTTTTGAACATTTCATATAAATAGAATCATAAAATGTGGGACTTTTGTGTCTGGCTTCTTTCACTTAGCATAATATTTCAAAGTCCATCCATGTTGTAACATATATTAGTATATTTCATCCCTTTTGATGGCTGAATAATATTCTAGGAAAGATCCCCTGGAGAAGGAAATAGCAACCCACTCTAGTATTTTTGCCTGGGAAATTCCTTGGACATGGAGCTGTCACAAAGAGTAGGACACAACTGAGCGACTAACACACACACACACACACACACGNTCATCCCTTTTGATGGCTGAATAATATTCTAGGAAAGATCCCCTGGAGAAGGAAATAGCAACCCACTCTAGTATTTTTGCCTGGGAAATTCCTTGGACATGGAGCTGTCACAAAGAGTAGGACACAACTGAGCGACTAACACACACACACACACACACACACACACGGATATTGCCTGTTTGTTTATCCATTCATCTGTTGACAGACATTTGGGGGTATTTCCATTTTTTGACTGTTAGGAATAATGCTGTTATGAACATTTGTGTCGGGGAAGGCAATGGCACCCCACCCCAATACTCTTGGCTGGAAAATCCAATGGACGGAGTAGCCTGGTGGGCTGCAGTCCATGGGGTCGCTAACAGTCAGACAGACTGAGCGACTTCACTTTCACTTTTCTCTTTCATGCATTGGGGAAGGAAATGACAACCCACTCCAGTATTCTTGCCTGGAGAATCCCAGGGATGGGGGAGCCTGGTGGGCTGCCGTCTATGGGGTCACACAGAGTCGGACACGACTGAAGTGACTTAGCAGCAGCAGAACATTTGTGTACTGGTTTTTGTGTGAACGTATATTTTGTATAAAAGAATGCAATTGTGGGTCAAAACTGCCAAGCTCTTACATGGGGGGGCTGTGCCATTTTACAGCTTAGTCTGCAGGTGTAAAGGTCGAGTTTCTCTTCACCAGCACTTTTTATTGCCCTTTTTTAAAAATGGCCAGCCTAGTGAGTGTATCTTGTAGTTTTCCTTTGCACATACCTAATGACTTATGCTTTGCATATTCCTAATTATTGTTGAGTGTCTTTCCATGTGCTTATTTACCATTCATGTGTCTTTATTAGAGAAATGACTGAGCCTTTTGCCTAATTTTAATTTGTTTACTTGTCTTTTTTTTTAAGTTCTCTTTTTATTGTTCAGTTGTATATTATTCTGGATACAATTCCCTTAATAGACGTATGATTTGCAAGTATTTTTTCCCATATTTTGGGTATTCTTTTCACTTTCTTAACAGTGTCATGTGAAGGACAAATGTTTTTACTTTTGACAAAATCCAGTTTGTCTGTTTTATCTTTTCTTGCTTATGCTTTTAGTATCATATCTACGAAACCATTGCCTAATCCAAGGTTTTGAATATTTGTACCTGTGCTTTCATCTAAGAGTTTTATAGTTTGAACTCTTATTTTTAAATCTTGTATCCCATTTTGAGTTTTTATATAAAGTGTGAAATTAGAATCCAACTTTTTGCATGTGGGTGTTAATTGTCCATCACACCATTTGTTGAAGACACTGTTCTTTCCTCATTGAATGGTCTTTGTACCCTTGCCAAAAATCAACTGAAATAAACTGAAATAAATGTTTGACTCTACTTTATTAATCTGTGTCTGTCCTTATGCCAGTATTGTCTTCATTACTATAATTTTATAGGAAGCTTTGAAATCAGAAAATGTGAGTCCTTGAACTTCATTATTCTTTTTGAATATTATTTTGGCTATTCTGGATACATTGCATTCCCAGCATTCCCATACAGGTTTATGATCAGCTGGTTAGCTGGGATTCTTATAGGGATTGTGTGAATCTGTAAGTCAAGTTGGGGTATATTACCATGTTTACAACATTACATCTTCCTATTCATGAACACAGAATATCTTTTCATTTATTTGAGTTCTAGACAAATTTTTTCAACACTGTTTTGTAGTTTTCAGTGTACAAGTCTTGGACTTTAGTAAAATTCATTTCAAAGTATTTAAAACTTTTCTATGTTATTTAAATGGAATTTTAAACTTTTTATTGTCTGATTGTTCGTTGCTAGTATAGAGAAGTACAGTTCATTTTTTTTTTTTTATGTTAAGCATGGGTCCTTCAACCGTGCTGAATTTATTTACTAGTTCCAATAGGTTTTTAGTGGGCTTCCCTGGTGGCTCAGAGGTTAAAGCGTCTGCCTGCAATGCAGGAGACCTGGGTTTGATCCCTGGGTCGGGAAGATCCCCTGGAGAAGGAAATGGCAACCCACTCCAGTATTCTTGCCTGGGAAATCCCACGGACACAGGAGCCTGGTGGCCTACAGTCCACAGGGTCGCAAAGAGTTGGACACGACTGAGCGACTTCACTTTCACTTTCACTTTAGAATTTTCTATGTACAAGGTCATGTCATCAGTGAATGGGATAGTTTTAGTTCTTCCTTTCTAATCTGTATGTTTTTTATTTCCTTTTCTTGCCAAATGCTCTAGCTAGAACCTCTAGTTCAGTGTTGGGTAGAAGTGGCTAGAGGAGACATCATTATCTTGTTATTAATCTTAGGGGTGAAGCATTTAGTCTTTCACCATTACATATGTTAGTTGTCAGATTTTCATTTTGAGGAAGTTTCCTTCTATTCCTGCTTTCTCAAAGGTCTCTTAAGAGATGTCCCTCTTAAGTTTCTCAAAAACAGGTAATAATAATTTTAAAGATCTGTTTTATTTGATATTTACATCCTCTGGTTGTGACCCTCATTTTTGCTTTCACTCCTCATCACTTCTTTATTGAATCTTTCTGACCTGTGCCTCATTCTTGCTTTTCACTCTGAATGCCATCATCGTCCATTGTGCTTTCAAATTTTATTTGTTTATCAACAACAAAAATTTACTTCCTTAGACTTCCTTGGCAATCCAGTGATTAAAAGACTCTGCACTTCAAATGCAGGGAGTATAGTTTCAGTCCCTGTTTAGGGAACTAAGATCCCACATGCCACAAGACAAAAAAAAAAAAATTATACTTCCTGAAACAAATGAGTAAAAGGAAAAAATTTTATACTTCCTGATGTTATAAATGTCATAAATGTTTACTGTAATTTTTTTTAAGAAAAAATACAGATCAAGGAAACAAATTCTAGAGATCGAACTAGAGATAACACTTTATAACATATTTATGTTATAAAACATATATGTAAACATACACACAGACTTTAAAAATTACCTGGCTTGTGCTGATTTTGCTTGTTTTAAAGTTAGATTTCTTTTCCAAATTGATTTATATGATTTCCTTAAAATAGATACAAACACACATGAATATAGATACGGTTTTTCATAGATGGGATCATTCTTCACAGTAATTGTTGTATTCCATTTTTTTCCTACTGGCATTAAATCAAGGGTGTTGTAATTACCATGTCATTAAACATTCTTTTAGAATACATTTTTTAATTGCTGCTATATATGGATTTACCACACTTTTTAAAAATATTATTGGACATTTAGGTTGCTTCTAATTTTTCAGCATTATTATGAAAAATAGACCTTTATATGTCTTCACAGTTTGCACTCTGATATTTTCTTAGGGTAAGGTCTTCAGAAGTGAGATTAGTGTTTTATACGATCTTGTTAAAAAGAAGTCTAAAATAGTCATAACAGCTTATACTCTAACTGGCAGTGTATAAGTGTAATAATTTCTTTCTTCCAGTTCGGATTCTGAAATAATAGGTTATGCTTTGGACACACTGTATAATATAATATCTAATGATGAAGAGGAAGAAGTAGGTAAGTTTCTTTCACTGTATTTTCTGTACATAAAAGTGACTGGATTGTGCCATTTTTACTGTTTTAGGGTAGATTTTATTTTATAAATTTATTTTTAAGATTTTTTTTCTTCTTTTCTAATCAATAAAGGGAAAACATTAGAAAATATCTTTAAGATGACTGCTTTGTATGTGATTTGGAGGTGGAATTAGATTATTTTTAAAAGATATTATTCTCTATTGATTTTAGTTAAGCAGAATGAATATTAGTAATCTCTCAGTTAAATAATCATTTTTGGCTATTGATTAAAAATCAAACTTTTATTTATATGTTATATCGTGAGCAGTATGAAGTTAGAGGAATTGTTCCTGATATATACTTGAATTCCTAACATAGATCTTATGTTAACTTTTTTATATTTAGGTTTTTTGTTTTTGTGTCTTTGATTTTTGGCCACACCATGCAGTTTGCAGGATCTCAGTTCCCCAGCTGGACATTGAACCCAGGCCATGGTAATGAAAGCCTGGAATCCTAACCTCTTGGCCACCAGGGAAATCCCAGCATGTGAAATACTTGACTGGAAGTCCGTACATTTTATTCCATGTATTGTAAAAACAGATACTGAGTAACATTTTACAATGCTATTGAAGAGTGCTTTCCTTTTTTCACATTGACTGTTGCAATAGGTAGGACATAGTGGGTTTTTCATTTTTCTAGACAATCTAAAGGGTGATATTCATGCATATTATAAGTCTAATTTAGACTGAAATTATAGGGTCCTCTAAAATATGAGTAGGTAACATAAAGAAATGTATAGATAATATTGTTTACACATATTTTATTAAAGTAAAAGTGGAACAGAAATATATATAGATATTAATTTCACAAAATACCAGTAATAACATTTGAAACTGGGTTGTGTTGCATAATCACAATTTCTTAGAGTCGAATATCCTTTCTCTTAAATTTTTATTTCTCTGTGATATCTACCTCACAGCTTTATTAATTTCTCAGGGGTAAAAAAAAAACTTTAGTAAACATAATTTGGTTCTTATTAAAAAAGAGGCTGTCAGTTATATAACAGTACTTAAATACAGTACTTGAAGAATAAGATACTTATTTCCACTAGTCATTTCTCAGAAAATTAGATGCAGTTACACTTATTAGAAAACATTAAATTTTTTCTTTGTTGTTTCAAATTGAAAATTTAGCTCTTTTTTTTTTAATATAATTTTTGTGTTTTTAAGAAACTGTTTATCATCAATTAGGTGATTTTCCTTTGTTATAAATTCATAATCTAGTAATGTTTAAGTCTATTTTTTTGCTTCTGTTAATGTATTTGGGCTCCTTATTTTTATTTTACCATCCAAAAAGTGATTCTTTGGATGAAACCGGGTAAACAATTCTAGAAACTACAATAGTGGAGTCATTTTCTCTAGGAAAGATTAAAATATGAACTTAGGCTAATAGCCTGAGTCAATTTTTAGAAATCTAAATACTGAGAAATAGGGCCTTCAATTCTATTATTGATACTTTCTCTTTACTGTTTCATTAAAAGATATTTCTTAGCTGACATAATGAACTTCATTTTTAAATGAATTCAACTTCATTGGAGTTATTTTAATAATCCTTCAATTTATTGGTAAATATGTCTCATAACTGCATATATAGCACATGCTATATCTATTAGAATATCTAAAATATTTGAGTAAAATGAGTGTGGAGCTCTTCCTTTAAGAAATTATATTGCTTATTTGATGTTTTTAAGCTCTTATTTATTTTATTGTGAATACTACTATATAAAAAAGTTTTCCTTATCACCCACTTGTATTTATTTTGTCTACCTTTTCAGATGATGTTGAAGGTAAAAGATTGCATTTAATATGCATGCTGCTTTTAGGCATAATTTCTGATAATATAAAAGGACACTGTCAAGTGAGTTTCTTCTGGCTGGTAAAAAATCTTGAGATTTATTTTAATATATAAGAATTCCTTCATGAAAAAGGAATATTTTATAATTATATTATTATTTATCATTTCTATGNAATATAATTTTTGTGTTTTTAAGAAACTGTTTATCATCAATTAGGTGATTTTCCTTTGTTATAAATTCATAATCTAGTAATGTTTAAGTCTATTTTTTTGCTTCTGTTAATGTATTTGGGCTCCTTATTTTTATTTTACCATCCAAAAAGTGATTCTTTGGATGAAACCGGGTAAACAATTCTAGAAACTACAATAGTGGAGTCATTTTCTCTAGGAAAGATTAAAATATGAACTTAGGCTAATAGCCTGAGTCAATTTTTAGAAATCTAAATACTGAGAAATAGGGCCTTCAATTCTATTATTGATACTTTCTCTTTACTGTTTCATTAAAAGATATTTCTTAGCTGACATAATGAACTTCATTTTTAAATGAATTCAACTTCATTGGAGTTATTTTAATAATCCTTCAATTTATTGGTAAATATGTCTCATAACTGCATATATAGCACATGCTATATCTATTAGAATATCTAAAATATTTGAGTAAAATGAGTGTGGAGCTCTTCCTTTAAGAAATTATATTGCTTATTTGATGTTTTTAAGCTCTTATTTATTTTATTGTGAATACTACTATATAAAAAAGTTTTCCTTATCACCCACTTGTATTTATTTTGTCTACCTTTTCAGATGATGTTGAAGGTAAAAGATTGCATTTAATATGCATGCTGCTTTTAGGCATAATTTCTGATAATATAAAAGGACACTGTCAAGTGAGTTTCTTCTGGCTGGTAAAAAATCTTGAGATTTATTTTAATATATAAGAATTCCTTCATGAAAAAGGAATATTTTATAATTATATTATTATTTATCATTTCTATGACTACTAAATTATTTATTGTCCAGGACACAGAAAATATTCTAGTACATATTTTAATGAAATTAAAGTTTTTTTCTGGTAGGACAGTTTATTAGAATTACTTCTTATGTGTTTCCAGAGGAGAATTTTTGAGCCAGTTTATTTAAAAATAAAAATAATATTTGAATATGTATACATATAAATTTTACCTGTATTCAAGAAGAACTGGAAGGTATTCCAGTTCAGAGAATACTTATATGTTGATATTGTCCCTTTAAAATTATGCATGCACAAGGCCTGGTTACTGACATTTTTTAATATTAATTTATAAAAGTCACCAATATTGCCTTTTTTCTAGTGGTCCAATTCAATTTCCATTTACTTTTTAACATTGATTCTTCTTTACCTCATAGTTAATTTAAAGTAACTACATTTTTTTTGTTTTACTATTTTTCCTGAGATCCTTAACTTTTTTAAATGAAGAAGAAAAATCCTCATCTAAAGTGGGTTTAAAATGGTACATGACAAAATTTCCTATACCTAACAAAAAGCTAACAAAGAAACTAACTTTTAAGCTATATAACATTATCTTTTGTGAAACTTGAACCCCTTGTTTAGAGTAGATAATATTGACTGCCTAATTAATTAATATGCCTTGACTCTTGCGAAAATGCTGTGTCCTTGTTGAGTAGTACTATTATTGTTTCGTCCTATTTGTAGAGTTTAAATTTTACAGTGCTTTTATGTCCATTATCTTATTTGATCTTGTTAGCAAACTGTGAGGTAGGTAGTATTTTTCTCTACTAAAGAGAAACCCCAGAAATATATAACTTACATAATATTGTCTACTAAATAGGGTAACAAATTTTTTTATACCTTTTTTTGAATTCCATAGTTTTCTGATTTAATAAGCAGAAAAGCAGACAGATGTTTAAAAGTATAGGTCTACTTCTTTAACTAATTGACCACAGTGTAAAAAATCACTTGGTATTCCCTCACTCTGAGTTATAACTACTTTTATCAGAATATCTCTTTTGTCCTCCATAATATTATGAACTTAATGTGGAGTTTCAACGAGAAGGTCCAGAATGTTTTTTAATATTGTATATATAACTGGAAAAAACACAACTGTAAATACATTTGAAGAGTAAATGTATATATACATATTTAGTTAAAAGCCACATAAATAGATGTGAAATGTTTCCAGAGGTTTATGTGGACTTTTTAAAAAGCAATCTTTAATTTGATATGCCTGTCTTAGGTTTATTTTCACTATAATTTCAAAAGGTCATTTTGTTCTTAATTTTTCATTTGGGATTACCTGGTGGCAAAGAATCTGCCTGCCAATGCATGAGACTGGGGTTCAATCCCTGGGTGGGGAACATCCCCTTTAGAAGGAAATGGCAACCCACTCTAGTATTCTTGTCTGGGGAATCCCATGAACAGAGGAGCCTGGCAGGCTACAGTCCATAGGGTCACAACAGAGTCAGACATGACTTAATAACTAAAAAACAACAAAGGGATATTTACTTTTACAAGTTATAATAAGTATAACAAATAGTACATAACCTATAGGATGTTAAAAAATAGACTTAACTCTGGAATTTTTTCAATAATTATATTGGTTGAAAAGGGATTGTTTACGTGTTTCATACTTTTGCCTACTTATAAAAACATAGTATTTCATGAATCTAGTTTAGTTTTGTTTTACAATCTTTAGATATAATTAGTGTTGTAGTTTTAGCTTGACTAACTTCTAACATCAAAATAGCTTTGTATGTTACTTTAATCACTTAGCAAATTTTTGTGGGACTCTTCATTAAAATTTAGAAGTGCTGTCTTATGACTGTAACTTGAAGGAAGTAGAGTACATCTCACTAACACTTTTTTAGTTAATATTAAATCAGAAGGAACCATAGATCCTTGGAACAGGCTCATACTTTACTAGTTCAATTCAAAACATAAGTCTTAATTGTATACTGCTGAGCTATAGTGTTTTATAGAGTATAGCTACAGAATAAATTGCACGTATAGTATTAAATCTACTTCTTGCTAAGTTATTAGCTTGTGCTCAATGCCTGCACTAAATTAAACTTTTTCTTTGGTTAAACTTGTGTTCCTTATAGTATAGCACAAAAGTTCTAGAGTTCTCTATATTAAAAGGTGTCTGTAGTTAAGCATAACATACTGTATCTCCCTCTGAAATGTCACAAAATTTACATTAGTGTAGTAAATATTGAGAATTCTGCAAAAAGCCTATTCAGTTTTGTTTAATCCAGATATATTTGTGTACCTGTGCTTGCTTTCATGAGATACCTGTTAACACATGCCACACAATCCTGGATTTTGAGAAATACTAACCAAGACTTAAACCCACAGCTTGGTTATTTGCATTTGTCCACACAAAAATATTTCATAGGAAGAATCCATCAAATCTATTTGGTTTTTCTCGCTTCCTTTTAAGATTAATGTATAAGTTTGAATATTCTCCCAAATGTCGATCTTTTCTTTTTGGCTGCACTGTGTGGCACGTGGGATCTTAGTTCCTGGCCAGATATCAAACCCATGCACCCTGCAGGGGAAGCATGGACCCCTAACTACTGGAGCGCCAGGGAAGTCCCCCAAATTCCACTGACTTTTATTTTGAACCCTTCTCTAGAGGTCACAGTCTTTGGGACCAAGGGCATTGTCTGTCTTACATGAAAGGTTGTTTGACCACTTAGTATTTTAAATAATAAGTAAGTCGCTAACATTAAAAATGGCACCCCACTCCAATACTCTTGCCTGGAAAATCCCATGGACAGAGGAACCAGGTAGGCTGCAGTCCATGGGGTCGCTAAGAGTCGGACACGACTGAGCGACTTCACTTTCACTTTTCACTTTCATGCATTGGAGAAGGAAGTGGCAACCCACTCCAGTGTTCTTGCCTGGAGAATCCCAGGGACGAGGGAGCCTGTTGGGCTGCCGTCCATAGGGTCTCACAGAGTCGGACACAACTGAAGCGACTTAGCAGCAGCAGCAGCAACATTAAAAATGGGGTACTTTGATACCACTTTTTAGATTTTGAACTGCTAAAAAAATCTGAAAACTGATGACACCTGGGCCTGCACTGTCCCATGGCAGCAGTCAGTTGGAGCTGAAGAACTGCTGCTTTCATTAGATGAGCACATAGTCTCCATCCTCCTTATAGTCTTACACCTGGCCTGCTTCATTCATGTACATTCCTGTCTTGTCCCTATAGTTGAGTTTATATTCTCTACTATATTCACAAAGCTCATAAAAACCATTTTAAAATAAATTATATTTCAAAAGCATTGTTACTTATATACCCAAGTGTGCTTTCATGTAATAAATATGAAAATATGCAAATGTAAAATAACCTTCAAAGCATCACAATTAGGTCATTGCATTGCTGCAATTGTATTAATACTCTCTTAGAAGGAAACAGTTCTAAGGGGGAGACAGTTAAGCTCCTTGCCTTTTCATTTCTCATGTATATGGAGTTTTTCTCTTGACATGTGTGGGCCACTTTTTGCACAGTTTTCTTTGCTTTTTTATCTATAGATTTTGGCTATTTGTTCTTGGTACCATCCCCCACATAGCCATGGTTGCTTAGGGTTCCAGGGTAGCTATAAACAAGATAGGCTCATTAGCCCAGCAAACCTTGTGAAATTTTATGGGATAAAGGGCATTTACCATAACATGGGAATCAGGGCTGTTTTTCATAGCTAATTCTAAAGAGAGATTTTCAAAAGTTTTATTAGCTTCCAAATTCTTGTATCTTTCCCAGTTTCTTTGTTATCTCCCTTCCCATCATCACATCACCTTGCAAATAAAATGGAAAGGGAGTACAGTTCCTGCTACTTACCTAGTCTGAGTTTTTTTCCAACTCCATAGATAAATTCAGCTTTGAGTATTGAAAACCACAATGTACCATGCAGAATTTTACTTTCAGAGATGTGTGAATAATCAGGGCACAGGATTTTATCTGCTCCCAAAGGAACAGCAGGAAATCTTTTAAGCAGATCAGTGATAGATATTGTCCCTTGAGTCTATGCTAGTTACGTTTGAGTATTAGATTTCCTTATGATTTTATTAGGCCTTTTTTGCATCAAGCCTTTGCCCCTTTAATACCCTTGACATAATAATTATGCAGTAACATGATGATAACTTTCAAATGTAGTTTTTTTTAATCCCTTCATCTCGTCCTCTACTTGTTTTCCCTGAAATAATGGAAATATTTCAATGGAAATAATGACCACTTCCCTAGGCAATTCTTCTGAAGCCACCATTAATCTAAAAAATTGAACTAAAAGGAGAAAAAATTGTTTACTAATGTTTAAAAAAAATGAAACAAGTTTATTTGGCATCCAGTCAATCGTGAACTCAAGTAACTACTTATTTTAGTAGATTGCATACAACTTTTACGAGAAAGATACAAGGTAAAATATCAGTGACAGGATTTGTTTACAGATAAGCATGTTTCTGGGAATATCACAGGTTATACTTTTTCTTAGATATCTTTTGCATCTTGGTATAATACTCATTAATAGTAACCTTATAAGAATCTGAAAATTTTTTTGAATCATTAAAAGAAGATTGTTATGTTCTGTATAATTTTGAAACTTGAGGGAATTCCCTGATGGTCCACACTTTCACTGCCAAGGCCCAGATTGGATCCCTGGTCAAGGAACTGACCAAAAAAAGAAAACTTGATAATATCAATGCATGTAGATATATAGTGTGTTATAAATCTTAGGACTGTGGTTCTTAAGGGCAGTTCGGCCCCTCCTGCCACCTGAAGGACATTTGTCAACGTCTGGAGTCCCAACTTGAGTAACTGTAATGAATTGCAATTGGCATCTTGTGGGTAAAGCCAGGGGTGCTGCTAAACATCTTGCAATGCTTGGGGAGCCTCTCACAACAATGTCATTGTCAGTAGTGCCAAGGTTGAGAAATCCTGTGTTAGGGATGATGCTGACCATGTCGTTGTTACTATTATTGAGCACTTAGTATTCACCAAACACTGTGCTAAATGTTTTAGTTACTTCAGATCCTTAAGGGAAACCCTGTGTAAAAGAAAACTGTTCCCATTTTACAAGTAAGGAATCTGAAGCTTGGGCTCTTTGCCCAAAGTAATGTGACTAAATGGATGAATATGGGTATAATCAGCCTGACTTAAAACCTTTGTGAGCTTTCTTTTCACTTTACTGCCTTTCAGAAAAGTGTCTGACTACACCACACACGCTAGCCATTCTGTTTGTAAACAGATTCTGCCTGTGTTAGCAGTGCTACTTTATTTCTCAGTCATGTTAAGTTCAGAGATAGTATTTGACAGCTAATTGCTCCTTTCTCCTTGAAACCCTTCTTCATTCATTTCTCAGTCTCCCTGATTTTCTTCCTGTCTCACTCTCTGTCTCATTTGTTGTTTTCTTTCTTTTCTCTCCAGTCTTTTAACATTGGAATGTCCCAGGCCATGGATTTCTTTCCTTCTCTTCCAAAGTAATGTGACTAAATGGATGAATATGGGTATAATCAGCCTGACTTAAAACCTTTGTGAGCTTTCTTTTCACTTTACTGCCTTTCAGAAAAGTGTCTGACTACACCACACACGCTAGCCATTCTGTTTGTAAACAGATTCTGCCTGTGTTAGCAGTGCTACTTTATTTCTCAGTCATGTTAAGTTCAGAGATAGTATTTGACAGCTAATTGCTCCTTTCTCCTTGAAACCCTTCTTCATTCATTTCTCAGTCTCCCTGATTTTCTTCCTGTCTCACTCTCTGTCTCATTTGTTGTTTTCTTTCTTTTCTCTCCAGTCTTTTAACATTGGAATGTCCCAGGCCATGGATTTCTTTCCTTCTCTATTTTTTCCTTCGGTAATCTCATCTAGGCTTGTGACTTCAAGTACAGTCTGTATGCCTGCCTCTCAAATATATATGTCCAACCCAGACCTCTCCACTGATATCCATATATGTATATTCAAATACTTGATGTCTCCAATTAGATTTTTCCTCCCACACGCAACTTTATTGAATTATAATTAAAATATAATAAATGTAAATATACAGTTTGATGAATTTTGACATGTATAAACCCATGAAACCATCACTACCACCAAAATAATGAACATATCCAAGTTTCTTTGTGCTTGTTTGTAATCAGTTCCTCCTTCTAGCCCCATTTAATCATAGATCTGTGATTACTGTAGATTATTTGCATTTTTCTGGAATTTTTATGTAAATAAGATCATACAATATATACTCTATTTTTGGTTTATTTTGGTCTGGCTTCTTTCACTCAGCATAATTATTCTCAGTTTCATTCATAGTGTATATCTAGAGTTAATCCTTTTTTATTGCTGTTGTATGAATATATAACAATATGTTAATCCCTTCCCTTGTTGGTGAGCATTGGATTGTTTGTCCAAGTTTTTAGCTGTTATTTGAAGTTTGAAGCTTCTATGTACAAGTCTTTTTGTGGACATATATTTTCATTTCTGTTGAGTAAATACCTAAGAATAGATTAGCTAAGTGATAGAGTAGGTGTATGTGTACCTTTACAAGAAATAACCAAACTGTATTTCAAAGTAGTTATACCATTTAACATTCCCACTGGCAGTGTGTAAGAATTCTATTTCCTCCGCATCCTGTCCAATACTTTCTGTCTTTTTAAATTTTAGCGGTTCTGATGGACATGAAACAGTATCTCATGGTAGTTTTAATTTATATTTTCACAATAAATAATTATATTGACAGTTTTTCATGTGATTGTTTGCCACCATATACTTTCTGTGAAGTGAAATGAAAGTCGCTCAGTCGTGTCCAACTCTTTGCAACCCCATGGACTATATAGTTCATGGAATTTTCCAGGCCAGAATACTCGCTTCTCCAGGGGATCTTCCCGATCCAGGAATTGAACCAGGGTCTCCTGCATTGCAGGTGGATTCATTACCAGCTGAGCTATTAGGGAAGCCCTTTTACTTTCTTTGGTGACATGTTTATTTGGATCCCTTGTTCTTTTTTTTTTTTTTACTCAATTGTCTTCTTATACTTCAGTTTGTAAGAGTTCTATATATATTCTAGATAAAAGTCCTTGTGATATATGTTTCACAAATACTTTCAGTCTTTGAGCCTTTTTATTTTCCTAACATATTTTGAAGAGCAAAATTTTTAATTTTCATTAATTCCAGTTTATTGATTAATTTTCTTTTATAATTTGGGCCTTTTGTTTCCTATTTATGAAATCTCTTTTTTTCGTGNCTTGTGATATATGTTTCACAAATACTTTCAGTCTTTGAGCCTTTTTATTTTCCTAACATATTTTGAAGAGCAAAATTTTTAATTTTCATTAATTCCAGTTTATTGATTAATTTTCTTTTATAATTTGGGCCTTTTGTTTCCTATTTATGAAATCTCTTTTTTTCGTGTTTATGAAATCTTTACCAAACCTAAAATCATTAAGATTTTCTCCTGTGGTTTCGTTTAAAAGTTGTATAGTTTTAACTCTGGTAATTAGGTCTGCGAACCAATGGGTCTATTTCTAGATTTACTATTCTGTTGGTCTCTATGTCTTTCATGTTGCCTGCATGACATGGTATTGGTTACTGTGCGTGTGAATATGCTCAGTCGTGTCCAGCTTTTTGCAACCTCCTGGACTGTAGCCTGCTAGGCTCCTCTGTCCATGGAATGTTCCAGGCAAGAATACTGGAGTTGGCTGCCATTTCCTACTCCAGGGGATCTTCCTGACCCAGGGATCTAACTTGTGTCTCTGTGTCTTCTGTATTGGCAGGTGAATTCTTTACCCCTGTGCCACCTGTGAAGCCCCTGTTGGTTACTCTTATCTTTATAGTAAATCTTTACCAGTGTAAGTCCTCCAACTTTGTTCTTTCTCAAAATTATTTTGGCTCTTTTTGGTCCTTAACACTCCCATATCAATTTTAGAATCAGTTTGTCAATTTCTGCCTAAAAAAAGCTTATTGATATTTTGATTGGGATTCCATTAAATCTGCAGATTGATAAGAGAGTAAACTGATATTTTAACAATCTTGAGCCTTCTAATACAAAAGCCTTTCCCTGGTGGCTTATTGATAAAGAATCCGCCTGCAAATGCAGGAGATGCTGGATTGGGAAGATCCCCTGTAGAAGGAAATGGCAACCCATTCCAGTGTTCTTGCCTAGGAAATCCCATGGACAGAGGAGCCTGGTGGGCTACAGTCCATGGTGTCACAAGAGAGTCAGACACTACTTAGCAACTAAATAACAACAATAATAATACAGGAATGCAGTATGTATATTATTGAAATCTTAATTTCTCTCATCACCATTTTGGAGTTTTCAAAGTATATAGATTTTATACATCTTTTATCGAATTTACCCCTAAGTCTTTAATACTTTCTGGCACTCTTAATTAGTGCTGTTTTTAAATTTTGAATTTCTAATTTTTATTATCAGTATATAGAAATGCCATTAATTTTGTATATTGGCGTTTTATTCAGAAACTTTGCTAAACTCACTCTCTAATAGATTTTTTGTAGATTCCGTAGGATTTTCTACATAGACAAGCATAAATACAATTCACTTCTTTATTTTCAGCCATAGGTTTTTTGTAGATGCCATAGGATTTTCTACATAGACAAGCATAAATACAATTCACTTCTTTATTTTCAGCCCATATGCCTTTTATTCTTCTTCTGCCCTGTGACACTAAGAACTCCCATATGATGTTGATTAGAATTGGTGAAAGTGGATATTCTTGCCTTTTTCCTCATCTTAAGTGAAAATCATTCAGTCTTTTACCATTAGGTTCTGATGTTAGCTATGTTTTTTTAGATGCCCTTTATCATCCAGTCTTATGACTAAAATACCATTTTTATGTTTACCATTCTAATATATATGTCCAACCCAAACCTATCCACTAACAGTTATGCTTTCATTTATCCAGTTGATTGATAACCCCACTCAAGTTTTTGTGTGCCTCAAACTGAACACATTCAAAACTAAACCTCTGGATCTCTATGTTTTGTCAGCTTACTTCTTCCAGTGTTTGCAATCTTCAATAAGTGGCAGTGCCATCCTTCCACTTCTTCAGGCTGAAACCTCAGAATCACTCTTCCTTTTATTTTTCTCCCCTTTTCACATTCCTCTAAGGAATATGCCAACAAATCCTGTTCCTTCTATTTTCATAAGAATTATACCACTCTCTAAGCCACCTTCACTGCTTACCTTGATTTTTGCCTCCTAAATGAACTGCCTATTATTTCCCCCCTTCCCTTGGTATCTTCTTAGCACAGCCAGACTAGTCCTTTTAAAAGTAAAGTATATTCTAGTAATATAGTTTTAAGGTTCAGAAACAGTGAATTCTTCTACTGATTAAAAAAAGATGATAAGAAAAATATTTCTTAGGATTTCTGAAGGAGGAACCCAGCATATTAATTAATATGCTAGAAAATTAGGTTATATTAATAACTTAGAATGTGAAAACTTTTGTTTTCTACTTTAGTCCCTTTCTTTTCTCTTCAAATAATGAAATTATCACTATCAGTGTTGGATTGTCTTGCTTTCTTGGTCTGCTGTGTTTTTTCTATTTCTAAAGTATATTAATATTAAAACCTAACATTTGAAAAAAGATCAATTTGAGGGATAATAAATATGTTTGATTTTGACTACCAACTCCATTGTCTATAGCCACTGCCTGGAGCAATATGTGGAAAAGGAATAGATGTGTCTGGAATAGGTGAGGGGATGGGAGTCGAGTATTTGCCATCTCTATATTGCATTTATAGGGTAGGCAGATTTTAAATGCTGATTTGCTTTGGCAATTGTTGCCTCAGTTTTTAGTGACCCTTTATATTTCTTTTGACAAAGTACATTGAAACAACAGATAAAGAATTAAGTCTTAAGGACAAATATAAAATCTTTTAAAAAATGAATGAAAAATTACATGCAAATTCTGGTTTTACTACCAAATAACTTTATAGGATGTATATGTTAATTTTTTTGAAAAAGTTACTGAAGAATCTTTAGATGGTTAGTTTAACTTTAAAATTAAATTATTTAACTCAGTAACACTAAGAGACTAAGAGTCAGCAAGGACTATGTGTTAAGTAATCTTTTGCGGGGAGGGGATTTGGGGGTATAATTTACGTCCATTAAAATTTATTCTTAGGGATTGTATAGTCCTGTGTGTTTGGTCAAATGTATATAGAGCATAACCAGTATCCAGTATCACATTTGAGACAGAATATTTTCATCACCCCAGTAATTACTCTAATTAGAAGTTTAACCTAAAAATGACCTTGAGAGAATATGGAGATCTAAATATATTTTTTTTGAATATCATAAACATTTAAAGAATAAAAATTTCTTTAAATGACACTGAAAGTAATTTTAAGGATATGTCCTTCCAGCATAATCATGATACCACTCCCAGCCACACTGTTCCAAGAAAATTATCATTTCTGCTTAGCATCTTCAGCAAAACAGATACTTTAAAATAATAAAGCATCATGTTCAAGTACTTTATCTTTGAATATTATAGAAGAAAACTCCACAAGACAGAGTGAGGATTTGGGAAGCCAGTTTACAGAAATTTTCATTAAGCAGCAAGAAAATGTCACTCTTCTCTTATCTTTATTGGAGGTAAGTAAAGAACTTTGTCATCTTAATAAGCTTCTTTTGTTGCCCTTTTGGGTGTTATTGAGGAAGCAATACATATGTTCCTTTTTAAGACAGTGAAATTTGTTGTATCATTGCAAGAGATTCACATGTTTGTTTTAAGACCTATATAATCTCTTCAAATACTGTCTGCTTGTTTCCATTTTTACAAAGTACAATTATATCTAGTCAATAATAGTTTATAATCAGTTTGATCATTTATAGCTTTTCTTTTTATTTCTTAAATTACTTTTTTAAAGTTTGCTAAACTCTTTTTGTTGGCTTGTAGTTTTTGGTACCATACTACTAATTGAAAAAAAAAAAGTTTTTCTTGAAAATATGAATTACAGATGTTAAATATTTTGAATTCTTATATTGTAGGAGTTTGATTTCCATGTCCGCTGGCCTGGCGTGAAGCTTCTTACTTCTCTTTTAAAACAACTAGGGCCTCAGGTTCAGCAGATTATTTTAGTCAGTCCCATGGGTAAGTGACTCATCTTCCTTATATTATTTTGATTTAAAAGTGAGGATCATGGACTTCTCTGGCAATCTAGTGGTTAAGACTCTGCACTTTGAATGCAAGGGGTATGGGTTGTATCCCTGGTTGGGGATCTAAGATCCCACATGCCTCATGACAAGGCAAAAAAAATTTTTTTTTCTTAAGTGAGGATCATAAAAAACAAAACAAAAAATAAAACAACAAGAAAATAAAAGTAAGGATCACTTTTATAACTGAAATGATGTGTTAATAAATTGTTTATAATTTGAATCACTATTGGTATTTTTGATCTGCCAGTGTTTTACACAAGGTTATATGTTCTAGGTGTTTCAAGATTGATGGACTTATTAGCAGATTCCAGGGAAGTTATACGTAATGATGTAAGTTAAAATTTTTTTTTTTAAAGCCTAAAAATATGCAGCTTTTATTCTCTCTTTGTAAATGAAATCTTTGTTGACCCTTTTTCAGAGTTATAAGAAATTAGATTTGGAAAATTGGGTTAATGGTTTAGACCTTTTAAATTTATATACAAGGCCCCATTATTTCTTTGTTTTCTGCCTATTCAGTATTTTGGTTAGACAGATGATTTTGCTATTCAAATTTATGCCTTCTTCAAGATTAGGATTTCTTCCATCTTTTTCTGAAGGGTTGTACTGATCCCAAACTGTGTCTCCAGAGAGAGTACAGGAAACATCCCTAGACATTGAACTGCATCAACTTAACAAAGTGCTGCATTTGAGCTCTCTACCCTTAATTGATTGAGTATATTTCAAAAGATTTTCTTTGTAATCTCTATTTAACTCACATGATTTGCTCTGGAGTTAATTCTTCATTCTGATTTAATATTTGCATATACATTTGAGTATTTTATGTTGATCTGTACTGTTTTGTTTTGATGCAATACTGTTTTGCTGCTTGACCATTTTTTTCTGTTATCTACAACTTGACCAAAACCACACTACTTTAGATGGCAATTGGAAAAACCTTTAAAATTAAACTTTAGAGCTAGGAGATCTTATCGAACTAATTTAGTCTCCATATTCACACTGAGAGGCCCAGGATGCACAGAAACCAAGTGACTTGTTCTTTGTTCAGGATGTCTTATGATCTTTGTATTTGTGGCCTTGTTCCTTCCTCATCTTAAGTGCTGGTAAATACCATTTGGATTGTTCTTGGTCTCACAATTGGTTCACGGCAAAGCAAAGACAAAATTGAAGTGCTCTTGACTTCTTATCCATATAGACAGTATTTTTAGTTTTGTATTTAAAACTTTGTAGTATGTATGTGAATGCAGTATTATAAGTGATGAAATAATATAGTAATGAAACTCATAAGAAGAGCTTTTTTATTGTTTTAATTTATTTTTTAATTGGAGGAAAATTGCTCTAAAATGTATTAGTTTCTGAGGACATTTTTTTATTCCTTAATATTGTTTTAAGAATTGTGTACCTATTAGGAATTTTGAGTGTCTTTTCTTGTCTTAAACCCAAATTTGTTATTCTACTCCTTTCTTGGTCCTCAGTTCAAATAAGATACATACCAATTAATAAAGAATTATTACATACATACAAACCAATTAATAAAGAAATTCTCTCTTCCTGTATCATTTATTATATTTTTATTATTATTTATTTTCATTTTCAGATATAATTTGTGGGTGTACATAACTGCATTATCTTGGTTTTTAAATATAGCACTTCTTTTAACTATCTAGTGTTTTTCTTTTTCCTATTCCTAACCTTTTTTCCTGTTTTTATTTGAGATGGATAAAATGATTCTCTATTTATGTTGGTTTTCATTAATTTTACAAGTAGGGATTAAGTTATATTTTTGCTATAATGTTTCTTAGATTTTGGAGTTTTACAGCCATCTTTCCTTTGGTTTAACAAATTCATTTGAATTTTTTGTGCATAGTTACTATTGAGCATTATGTATTAAACAGCATATTAAACCGTATAGCAATCAGAAGAAACTAACCGGCACCCTGGCGGTCACTAGTGGCACTCTGTGACTGCCTAGAATAGTATACTGCTTCCCCTCGCTCTTTTGTATTGTTTTCTTTCTTCATCCTTCTTTTAAAACTGATTTCCTTCTTTTCTTTCTTTTTAATATTCCTCATTGCATTCAGTGATAGTTGCCAACATGACTAAATCTCTCAGGGAGCCTATTGGTAAAGATTTTTAGTCTCAGTTTGTTCTGTATTTGAAAAATTGATTTTGATCTGGATTTAGAGAATTATTTGGTCATTTTTCATAGGTGCACTGAAATATCATATTTATACAAGTTAGTGCTTAAAAATTAGTGAGAAAGGTTGAGAAAACTCTAGGTACCAGCTCACTTCTAAGCGATAGTCTGTGATTGCATTCTTTATTATTATGAGAAATGTAAGCACATACAAAAGTAGAGAAAACACAGACAAACCCATCCCCTAAACCCCCTAATTTTCAAGATTTTATTATACTTGCTTCATCTACCCCTCCCCTCACTGTTCTCCTTTATTTTTTTAAATTTACTTCTTCCCCTTTATTTTTAACTGAAATATTTAAAAGGAATCAACCTATCTGATTTCACTATTTCTGTATAATTTCACTACTGCATACTTCAGTATACATGTAGTGTGTATGTGTTTCCTTATATAACTACAATGCAATTATCACATTTACTGAGGTAACAAGTTTGTCTTAGCCCTCACTTTAAATAAGATAACTATTCTGTACACAAGTTTCCCAGTTCTCTCATAAATGTCTTTCACAGTTGGTTTCCAAATCAGGATCCAGACAAGGTTCTCTCATTACATTTGATTGTTAATGTCTGGTACTTTTCTAAAGGCCTTGATTAGGTTTTGGTTCACCTCTTTGCTTTGATGTTCCCTGGGTGATGCAGTTTGCAACACATCAGGAAATGAAATACCTGGCTATCTCACTTGTATGATCAGTGGATTTGATTCAGGTGATGCCTTTGTGGATCCTTTTGTCCATTATACCCTATCATTCAATAATGAACATTGCCTGAATCAGTTATTTTGTTAAGAGTTTCAAGATGACGATTTCTAGAACTTGTCATTCTTTCACATTTATTCAGCTGTAATCTTCCTCAAAAAGAAAGTTTACTTCATGGAACAGTGTATTTTATTACCCTGAATTACAATTCATACATGAAAGAAAGGATAAATCAATAAATCCCTTTAATTGCCAGTTTTTAAAGTCAGGAATTGGTGACCACTTACTTTCAATGACCAATGAGTGTATACTTTCATTTTCAATAACATATTAGTGGATATGTTTGAATAGAGGAATACTTCTCATAATAGGTAAAAGAAACTGATATGCAATGAAAACTTGGGCTCTGTGGGGGCTGTTTTATTTCCTTCAGTCCTCAAAAACCCTCTGACAAAGATACCACCCTCGTTTTGCACATGGGTGTACAGAGACTTACATTGTATAAATTACACACAGAATTTATGTAATTTGCTTCAAGTTGCACAAGCAGTAACCAGAACTTTAAAAAACCCGCTGTATCTAATTCATAGCCTTAGTGTTCTTCCANAAAAACCCTCTGACAAAGATACCACCCTCGTTTTGCACATGGGTGTACAGAGACTTACATTGTATAAATTACACACAGAATTTATGTAATTTGCTTCAAGTTGCACAAGCAGTAACCAGAACTTTAAAAAACCCGCTGTATCTAATTCATAGCCTTAGTGTTCTTCCACTGTATTTCTTCCTCCTTTGTTAGCAGTTAAACTCATTAAGTGGGAGAATTTGACGTAACCACTTTCTCTTTCTCTCTCATGTTGAGAGTGGAGAGTCAGAAAGATGAGTAGGACAAGCGCAATAAGGCTCTGGGCATTTTTTATCTTGTATGAATACTGACCTGCCAAGTATGGACAGCCAACAGCTAATTGGCCTCTTAGGCACTTTTGAATTAGTTGCTATTCCTCTAAGTAATATCTGCTTTTTTCATTAAATATTTTCTATCTCTTTGACCATTATGATATTGTTAGACTCCCTGTGAACTCGTAAAATTCTTGTTTGATAGTGAATTCAAGCAGAAATGGTTAACAGTTTTTCTTGAATGATTAAGTGGTTGCAGATATATAAACTATATCTGGCTCAATAGAAACTGAGTAAAACTAGAAATCATAATCAAAGACTATAGAGAATTGTTTTGTACTAGACATGCCAGTCATGAGATATGAATTCTCATCCTTCCTTTTTTTTTTTTCCCCACCTGTCAACTTTTAGAATTAAATCTGGAAAATTTGCAGGCTGAATAATTACAAGAATAGTTGAACTTTCCCTGCTTGAATGTGGTGGTGTTTATTGACTTACTGTTACTATTGTGAAGTCAGAGGCATTACTGAGGTAGATACAATCATGTTCAGCTCTCTTAGACCACAGTGAAAGCTATGTAATGACTGATGAATGTGCAAGAATTGTTGTGTATTTGTAATTGAGTGGTGAAAAAAAGAACTGAATTAGGAATTGCTAGACATGGATTCTAGTCAGGGGGTCTGTCTTTTGAAATCTGTATAGTTTAGGGAGGCAAATTGCTCACCTTCTGTATCCTTTTTTTCCCCTATCTATAAAGGAAAGGAGTTGGACTTGTAAAATTCCTGCCACTTCTAAATCTCTGTGATTTTTAAAGTAATCTTTAAATGTCTTTAAAAAGTTGTATTGCACTCAACATTATCTTTCTTCTCCATAAGGGCGTCTTACTACTACAGGCACTAACAAGAAGCAATGGAGCAATCCAGAAAATTGTTGCTTTTGAAAATGCTTTTGAGAGACTACTGGACATTATTACAGAGGAGGGGAACAGTGATGGAGGTATAGTATGAAGAGATTGATTTGAGAAGGTTCCTTTTGCTCCCATTGAATTGTTAACTTCTGAGGAGTGCAACTGAAGGGAGAAAGGAGGGCTTATGCCTTTTTTTGTTGTTTTGTTAGATGTTGAAAGAGGCTTTCCTGAGGAAGGATGGATGCTTTATAGTCTTTCTTTCTTCCTCTGTGGTTTGTTGAGTATGGATTTCTTTTTATTTATCCTGTTTAACATTTCTTAGACTTTCAGAATCTGTTGGTGTCTGTCCTTGTTTCTGGAAATCTCAGCTATATCCCTTCCAATACTGCTTTGTCATGTTTTTTGAAATCTTCCTAAACTCAGAGTCAGTTGTCTGTCTGACTAGATTCTCACCTTATCATCGCACATTCTCGTCTGTGTTTTCTGTCTTTTTATCTTTCCAGATTTTCTTCTGGATTATTTCTTCTGATCTATTGCCTATTTCACCAATTCTCTCTTCACCTGTATTTGATCGGCTTTTGCATGTATCATTGAGTTTAAAATTTTTCCTTTCTATAAGTTCTGTCTGGTACTTTGGCAAATTTGCTAGGTATTTTTTACAACTTCCTTTTTTCTGTATGGAGCTTCTCTGGTAGCTCAGACAGTAAAGTGTGTGCCTACAACGCGGAAGACCCGGGTTCGATCCCTGGGTCTGGAAGATCCCCTGGAGAAGGAAATGGCAACCTACTCCAGTATTCTTGCCTGGAAAATCCCATGGACTGAGGAGCCTGTTAAAGTATACAGTCCATGGGGTCGCAAAGAGTTGGACACGACTGAGTGACTTCACTTTCACTTTTCTTTTTTCTGTATATATTTTCAATTTATCTTTTCATTTCTTTAAATGTAAGAAACAATTATTTTATGGTCTCTGATTTCCTAGTATTTTAAGTCTTGGTCGTACTTTGCTCTACTGGTTTTTACACATGGTACAATGTTTTTTGTGTACGTGGCTTTCTTTTACTGTGTTTTGTGTCATACTTAAGAGAATTAGTTACAGGAATTTGAATCCTAGGATGAAGGTAATTTCTTGCATAGAAAATGTGTTTGTCTTTGGCAGGCCCTGGGGTTACAGTTTATGTGGGATCACCTTATTCCAAATTGAAGGCTTGATATTTCCTGGACCATTCAGGCAAGGCAAACCCAGGCCAATCTATGAGTACTGGTTAACTTTTCACTGTTTGCCCCCTGGGGAGATGTCCTTTTGAGGTTCTGGTTTATTAGGTGAAGAGTTTCCTGTTAGATTCCTTGCCTACCTTGTGTATACCCTTGGCTTTGATTTATTTTCCTTCTGTCCCATGAGACCGTCAAAATGAAAAGCTTAGATTTATCAAAGTCGAGAAATGTAGCCAGCCAGCTAACTGTGTAGACGCCCGTTTTGTAGCTGTGTAGACGTCCGTTTTCTAGCTGTGTAGACGCCCGTTTTCTAGCTGTGTAGATGCCCGTTTTCTTGCTGTGTAGACGCCCGTTTTCTTGTCAGGTTAGCCTGCTGTGCTGTCACTTCATTGCTCTTAGGTTTTTTCTTGTTAGTTCACATTTTTAGATATTTTTAGTGAGAAATTGATCGAAAAAACCTAGCACCAGAGTCAGAGGAGAAAGATGAGTATATTTGCATTCACTGAACTGGAGTTAGTAAGTACCATAGTATGGCTGAGAGTAGGCTCACTAATCTGGAGGGCAGGGCCACACTGGTGATAAAGATTTGGGTCATTAGAATATAGATGAAACAAAATTAGATAAGCAGAAAAGATTGGATGAGTTACTTAGGGCTTCCCCAATGGTTCAGCGAGTAAAGAATCCACCTGTAATGCAGGAGACACAGGTTCAATCTCTGGGTAAGGAAGATTCCCTGGAGAAGGAAGCGGCAACCCAGTCCAGTATTCTCTCCAACAGATGGAGGAGCCTGGGGGGCTGTAGTCCACAGGGTTGCAGAGAGTCAGACACGGACTGAGCACACATGCAAAGAAAGAGAGTTATCTTACTGAGATTTTATTTCATTACTTTAATAATGAGATTAAGCGTATTTTTGGGCATGTTGTTGTTCAGTCACTGTCATGTCCGACTCTGCGACCCCATGGACTGCAGCATGCCAGGCTTCCTGTCTTTCACTATGCCCCAGAGTTTGCTCAGACTCGTATTTGTGGACTTTCTGCGTCCAACCATCTCATCCTCTGTCATCACTTCTCCTGCCCTCAGTCTTTACCAGCATCAGGGTCTTTTCCTATGAGTCAGCTCTTTACATCAGGTGGCCAAAGTATTGGAGCTTTAGCTTGAGCTTTAGTTCTTCCAGTGAATATTCAGGATTGATTTCCTTTAGAATTGACGGGTTTGATCACATTTCAGTCCATGGAACTTCCAAGAATCTTTTGCAGCACCACAGTTTGAAAGCATCAATTCTTTGGCGCACAGCCTTTTTTATGGTCCAACTCTCATATCCGTACATGATTACTGGAAAAACCATAGCTTTGACTATATGCTTTGTCAGGAAAGTGATGTCTCTGCTTTTTAATATGCTGTCTAGGTTTGTCAGAGCTTTTCTTCCAAGGAGCAAGCATCTTAATTTCATGACTGCAGTCACCATCTGCAGTGATTTGGGAGCCCAAGAAAATAGAGTCCATCACTGTTTTCACTTTCTCCCCATCTATATGCCATGAAGTGATGGAACTGATTGCCACGATCTTACTATCAGTTCAGTTCAGTTGCTCAGTCATGTCCGACTCTTTGTGAGCCCATGAATCGCAGCATGCCAAGCCTCGCTGTCCATCGCCAACTCCCAGAGTTTACTCAAACTCATGTCCATCGAGTAGGTGATGCCATCCAGCCATCTCATCCTCTGTCGTCCCCTTCTCCTCCTGCCCCAAATCCCTCCCAGCATCAGTCTTTTCCAGTGAGTCAACTCTTCGCATGAGGTGGCCAAAGTATTAGTTTCAGCTTTAGCATCAGTTCTTCTAATGAACACCCAGGACTGATCTCCTTTAGAATGGACTGCCTGGTTGGATCTCCTTGCAGTCCAAGGGACTCTCAAGAGTCTTCTGCAACACCACAGTTCAAAAGCATAAATTCTTCAGCACTCAGCTTTCTTCACAGTCCAACTTTCACATCCATACATGACCACTGGAAAAACCATAGCCTTGACGAGACGGACCTTTGTTGGCAAAGTAATGTCTCTGCTTTTGAATATGCTGTCTGGGTTGGTCATAACTTTCCTTCCAAGGAGTAAGCGTCTTTTAATTTCATGGCTGCAGTCACCATCTGCAGTATATTCACTGTCTATTTTTCTGTATCCTTGAACCCTCTGAATTACCTTCTTGCCCATTTTTATGTAAGATCATTTTTCCATTTCCAGTTGATTACTTGGAAGCTCTTATATATTCTGGACACTAATCATTTGTTGATTATAGTCTGTTTATAGTGTTTCTATTAAAGTTTAAAATTTTAATATAATCACATGTTAGATTTTTTTATAGTTTATGCTTTTGGGTTTTGTTTAAGAAATCTATCTCTATCTCATGGTCATAAAAAGAATTTCCATCACTTTCTTATACTAAAGGCTTTAAAAATTTGCCTTTTGCATTTAATTAATAGGGATTTTCTTTTGAATGATGGTATAAGATTCGTAATCAAATTTCATACATGTGGAGGTCTTTCTGCGTTTTCTGTTCTATTCCATTAGTGTTTGTCTAGTTCTGTAGTAAAACCATACTTTCTTAATTACTAAAGCTTCCTAATAATCTCCTATTAGAATATTGAAAGAATTTACTATCTTGGCCCTCTTCATAATTTTTCTCAGTGTCTGTTTTCTTTATTCTTCATTTAAGTGAAATTTAATACCTAGTCAAGTTATCTGAAAATCCCAGTTGGGATATTTATTGAAAATATACAGAGTTTAAAGATTAAAGAGAATCATCATTGACTTTTTCTCTCCATGAAACCAGGTATATCTTTTAATCTATTCAAGTCTTCTTTTTATCTCTTTCAGTAATGTTTATAATTTTAAACACAAGAGTTGTATACCTTTTTTTATTAGATTCATTCCTAGGCATCTTATGCTTTTTGTTACATATGAATGAAATCTTTCTTTTTAATTACATTTTCAAATGGCTACTATTTGATTTTTTATATATTGATTTTGAATCCAATTATCTTATTAAATCATTAGTTCTCATTGGACTTCCTGTGTAGATAGGATGTCTTCCACAAATAGTGTAATCCTTTTTCCTTTCTTTCATTTCTTATACCAGTTTTCTTGTCCTCTTTGTCTGATCACACAGACTAGGATCTTTGGTGGTGGTTTAGTCACTAAGTGGTGTCCAACTCTTGCGACCTCATTGACTGTAGCCTGCCGGGTTCCTCTGTTCTTGGGATCTCTAGGCAAGAGTACTAGAGTGGGTTTCTGTTTCATTCTCCAGACATCTTCCTGACCCAGGGATCGAACCCAGGTCTCCTGTATTCCAGGCAGATTCTTTATCATCTGAGCCACCAGGGAAGCCCATTAGAATCTTTAATACAGTGTTAGAATAATTGCTGACTTTAATGAGAATATTGATGTTTCACCTTTAACTCTGATTTTTGCTAAGAGTTTTTATCATGAGTGAATCTTGAAGAAAAGAAAGAGGAATGAATAGGTGGATCACAGGATTTTTAGAGCAGTGAATCTATCCTGTGTGACACTGTAACGGTGGGTACATAAAATTAATACATACTTTAAAACCTGTCAGGTCAGTTCAGTTCAGTCGCTCAGTCGTGTCCGACTCTTTGCGACCCCATGAATCGCAGCACGCCAGGCCTCCCTGTCCATCACCATTTCCCGGAGTTCACCCAGACTCACGTCCATCGAGTCCGTGATGCCATCCAGCCATCTCATCCTCGGTCGTCCCCTTCTCCTGCCCCCAATCCCTCCCAGCATCAGAGTCTTTTCCAGTGAGTCAACTCTTCGCATGAGGTGGCCAAAGTACTGGAGTTTCAGCTTCAGCATCATTCCTTCCAAAGAAATCCCAGGGTTGATCTCCTTCAGAATGGACTGGTTGGATCTCCTTGCAGTCCAAGGGACTCTCAGGAGTCTTCTCCAACACCACAGTTCAAAAGCATCGATTCTT